>JAWZYV010001796.1:0-392500 GCA_038373885.1 Cheiracanthium punctorium
ACATTCCACAAATCCCCCTCACTTCCTTTCTGATGCATTTGCATTCAAATTTCTTATTTCTGTTTATTATAAAAGGCAACAGTTACAAATTACCTTTGCGATAAAGAGTTATCCAAATTAACGTGTTCAGTGCTCGAAACATTGATAGTTTCTGAATCAATCGAATTCGATCGTGAAACAGAAGCGGAAGGATCTCGGAAAATGGATTTTTGAAGAAAGTTTTACATTGCAGAATGGCACCGAGAGTTGTTTTAATTGTAGTAACGTTGTTAAATGGAGAGGAGATGTTTCCTTCCGAGCTCGAGCTTGTGTATCTAAAGTATTGGGACTGATTTTAATTATATTGCGTGAATAAACATCCGGAATAAAGCAATTAAAGCTCAAATATTGACGTTTAGATAAGCGCTAACTAAAATAATGCGTATTTGATTTAAGAAGGTTATTTTACCCAGATTGAATTTCCTGCTACTTGTTAGATCCGAAAAGGGGGTTCAGATTATTTAAAAGTTTGCATATAAAGCTATGTTTTCAATTGTTTGTTATTTATGATTAACAATATCCAGGTTATTAGGTTTACGTTCTATCGATTGCTCGGTTATATTTTGCAAAACTAATTATTATTGCTTTAATGTTAAGTATCAGAACTTTGCAGCACGTGGGATAAAGTGGGGTGCACCTGTTGCAATATAAATAAGGGCGTTTTTGGATATGCAGACATTTTCCAGCAATCCGAAATTTAGATTGTTTGAGAAAAATAATAAGGAAATTCAAACGAGGTAACCAATTTTATACTTTAGTAAGCTATGTGGCGCACCAGGCAATATCCATATATTGCCATCAATAGTAAGCCATCATCGATTTTGCATCAATATTTCTTGAAAATGGGCATTTGTTATTTCAAATAAACGATAGGTTCTTCAAAAGTAAGCAAATAGTTCACTTTTTACCTTAATTGGGGCTCTTCCGTGCTTTACACAAACCATAATTGCTCCAAAAGACTAAAAGTATACTTTGTTTTGGGCCATGATCATGAGTAAAATTGGCTGGGGTAAATGGACCATTCATTATACCCTTACCCCAGCATACTGGTCAGGGGGGTATTTCGGGTCCACTTGCCCTAAACGCAGGGGCTATCCAGATTTAAAAACTAATTACAAAATTAATTAAGAAATTTTCAAAAAAATCGAAAGATCTTCCTTTTGTGTACTTGCAACTTGTTATTTTAAACTATTTTTGGTTTTCAGGGGGGAAAATATTTTAATAGATGTCAAATTTTTACAAAATTGCTTATAACTTTAGTAAAACATAAATTAAAGCAATGTCATAATAACTTTCAGTTGATGTGGTATAGATATATGTATACAAACACTGTAAAAGATCATGTATAATGACAGAACTGGTGAAAATGAAAGGGGGGGGGGCTGACCCAATTCCCTTGTTGTCTCACTTACCCCATTTTAACCTATATTGTCGTTCAATATCCCACTTTTCTATTCATGTTCTTGTACCCATCCGATTGGAAATTCATTATAATTTATGATTATATTGTAGCAAAATTGATGAAGACATTTTTTTTTTTCAGTTCATAAGTAATCTCGTTTTATAGAGGTGTGGAAGAAGGAAGAAAAAAATTATTACTTTTTTTTTAAATGAAGCAATTTTTCCCTCTGAAAAACTACTGTTTTTAGTTCACTATTTTCTTTTCCGTTTTTGAAGACGATAATTGTGTATATGTTACCGTTAAAGTATATAATGCAGTTATTTCATAGAATACCTAGTTATTCCATGAAATAACTGATCGTGTCCGTTAAAATGTGTAATATGTTGACACTTTAACTAGTTATTCTATGAAATAACTAGGTATTCTATAAATTAACTAATGAGAGACAGTTGTTAAAGTGTAAAATAAACAATTTATCTAAAATGAAATAATGACAATTAAAAAACAAGTTCTCTCCCTATGGCCTAGAATAGTTCATAAATGCAGTAGGGGTGGAAGGTAAATGTATTTGTCGTTGACATTTTGAGAGTATGGCGAAAAAGTATTCTCGTTGTTTTATGCTTTGGTATTTTTGCCGTCCTTCAAAAATTATTTTTATTTGAATTCGAAATGAACGTTTTTTCCCCGCTACTTTACATATAGTTAAACGAAACGTAAATGTACCTTATTCCAAAATGTCGAGATATATGATATAGATTATGATATAGATTATTTCACACTTTAACGGGCTGCAGATCGTTATTCTATGAAATAATTAGTTAAACCATGAAATACAAGAGAGTTTTACACTTCAACGAACACGATCAGTTATTTCATGGAATAACTAGGTATTCTAAAAAATACCGGATTTCATACTTTAACGGTAACATATATCTTATATTTAAGAGTTAAAAGTATTCGCATTTAAAGTTCAAGAGCATTCGAAATGGTATATAATTACACAGTATGCCATCGTCAATTTTGCATCGATATTTCTTCAAAATGGGCATTTGTTATTTCAAATAAACTGTGGGTTCTTCAAAAGTAAGCAAATAGTTTACTTTTTACCTTAATTGGGGCTCTTAGGTGCTTTACACAAACCATAATGGCTCCAAAAGACTAAAAGTCATGAAGCAAACCCATTAGTACTGTGAAAGTCTTTCTCTAATTTTTTTTCCTCCCTTTTTTGAGCTTTGTAAGGGGTAAGAGGAGATACTTGAAAAACTTTAAGCCTCTGTACCAAATAAAGTTCATCAGAGAAAGAAAAACATCAAAAAATATTTATCTTTATTTGTAGAAACATCACTTGTTTAGAACTTGCATTTTATGAAATCTAGATATAAAGATGCTGAGAAAAGAGAACAAAAAATTTTTAAAATGTAAGGGTCATTTAACAAAGAAATCTTGAAAATAAAGTTGCAGTTAGTACATTATCTGAAGCTTAAATATATAAATATCAAGAATAAATTGAGCATTTAAATTATTGCATGTATTTTCATTTATTTACGAAAATAAATTATTTTTTAAGAACCTAAAATTTATAAACTCATATTGCAAAAAGCAAAGCGAATGTAAATTACACTGAAAAAATCATTTATAATTTACACTGCAAAAAAGTCAATTCAAAATAACGGTATATGTACTGATAGCAGTGGGAGCAGTATGTCTACCGTAAATTTCACATATGGCATATGTATCGTAAGAACATTGTGATTGTGATTGTGTGTGATTAAGGGAAACCTGCGCGAGGGGTATCTGCCTAAGATGAGGGATGCCTTGGTAGGAGGACTTTCTAAGGGGTTCTAACGCGTATTCACGTTACATCTGGAGAAAACCTACCAAAACTCCAGACCGTTAGATCGACGACCGCGCAATGTTACCCGAACCCTGGACCTTCACATTTCGGCCGTCTACCATTTTCAGTGATATAACCACTGTGCCAGTAAGAACATTAGCAATCAGTATGCCTTAGTTATTGTCAATGTATGTAATTTTTTTGTAGTAGATACACTCAGTTTTGGCACTTCCATCTCCCCCCTCCCTGAACTTAAAAAAAATAATAATAATTCGAATTTGTGAGTTTCATTCCATCCAGAAAAAATTTTTAGTTTCGATTTGATGAGCCTTTCAAAACAAAATCCTATCTACGCAACGCTCTTATACATTCCATTTCACGCACATTTTCTTTAAAAGCTTAAACCTTTCATTCAAAATAACTGACAAATACTGCACATGTGCATAGGAACATTGACGTAAATTAACAGTATGTCTTCCAAACATTAACAAAAAAAAAATCCCTTTTTTCTACGGTATAATTACAGTTCTACCATAAAGAATAAAAATGGCACAAGAACCGTAAAATTTACAGTTCTCATGCTTCAATTTTCGAAGCTTTTTACATTTTCTGTACAAACATTTGCGCGACGATTGAAATATTGGTCAATCAACATTACGACGTTGAGAAGGAAAATACCAATTCGGAATGTTTCGAGAAAATGGTAATTAAATATTTCATACATACTAATTATAAACCTCTAATTTTGCTGAAGGAACAGCTTGAGCAATGCCGCCGAGATTCCGCATCCGGCTGCGAATCGTAAGGTTCCAGAATCAAAACCGAGGTTTTTTTTTTTTCTTTTTTTAGTTATCTCTATTTATTATAAAAAATGTGTGTGTGTATCCGTGTGTCTGTATGCGGCGTTACGGACGAACGGTACACCTAGAAAAACCAAATTTGGTACTCAGGAAGTGAAATTATGCACCTAAAAGCGATTTTTTTTTTTTTTCAAAATTCGACCTAGAAATTTTTTTTAGTTTATGTTTGATGCGATTTTTGGCATTTTCTCTCACTTAATTCGTAATGAATTAATTGGTAACTACGCTCGAAATCTACGCTCTACGCTGGTAATTGGTAACTACGCTCGAGGCAAAACGGCATTTGTATTATCGGATAGAGGAGAAAATTTTCTTTATAAAATAGTTTGTTCTGAATACAGTGGCGGCTCCTCCATTGGAGCACATGAGCACGTGAACCCCCAGAGGAAAAACTATAGAATAAAACGCATTAAAAAATTAAATTAAAAAAATATAAATATTAAGTACACTTCTAGATTTTTGTGAATTTAAAACATTAGTTTGACTCTTCTCCACCCCCCCCACTACTATTAAACGCGTTTATTATAGCTAAAGCACTGTATCGTAGGTGACTACAGCGTAATCTTTCGTCGCTCGCACGTGCGATCGGCCCGAGTGGCCCTTTCAACCGGTCTCTGAGGATAGACGCCGAGAGAGTGAGAGAGAGTTGCGGGGGAAGCGTGGCGCTTTCGCTCGCACAAATTTATTGTGCTCACAGCAGATTTTTTTGCCGTTATCTCCTCTGGATTCTCTCTTGGCTTGTTGTGTTCGGTTAGTTAATCCATTTTTTTTCATATTCTTATTATTTTCTTAATTTTTATGATTTTTCACTACAGTATTTTTTACGAACTAGTGTCAATAATTAAGATGGGAGTCCAATAAGTGTTTCGGAGCTACAGCAACGACATTTTTCAATGTCATCCTTTGAAAAAAAAATTGAAAGAAAAAATCAAGACACTATTTTTGCTAAAACTTATTTTAGCGACGAAATGTAAGATCCAAGAGGACTTGTTTTCTTTCAGTTGCGTGCATTGTTTTCCTTTAACTGCTGGAAATGCAAATATAGTTTAACTTGTAAGGTGCGTCGTATCTGCCTATTTAATTTTCGAAATTAATTTTGTGAACCTCCATTTAAATAACCCACGAGCCGCCACTGTCTGAATATGAAACATAATTTACAAATTTTTAGGAATTTTTAAGCTAATGTTTCTTGACGATTTTTTTCGTAAAATAATTTTAAAACTGTTGGATTTTGAATTCTATCCGTAATGACTTTTTGATATTTTGACAAATAGTGAAACATTCCTTCCCCCCTCTTTTAAAATAAAAACTTAAAAATTATATAAATTAAGTGATTTTTTTACGAATTTTAATGTAACAAAATGTTTAGAATTTAATAGCATCAACGTGGAGAGCTTAAACCTTACATTAATAAATCATGGCACGAGAATTTATGTTGGGTAGCCACAGGAAGGATTAGAAAAAAAGTTCTTTTCAACCTATCGATAGCAGTGGCTTAGCCAGAAATTTTTCATGGGGGGGGGGTACGACTACTGCAACTCACATATATATATATATATACGTGTGTCTGATAAGGTAATAAGGAATATACATTTTGTATGGCAAATAATTCCTCGTGGGGGGAAGGGTTGTGTCCCCGCTATCCCCCTTGGCTACGCCACTGATGGGGCACCGGATTTTCAATTAGCATGTGAGGATTTATGACGTCAATTGCTTTAAGATACGCAAAAATTACGCCACAATTTTAACGCATTTATTCAAGCTCTTTTTTAACACAAGGAGGATATTTTGATTAAAACTTAGTATAGAAATAAACAAAGAAAATCACAGTTATTATCTTTATAAGTGGAATTTTAATGCGTAGCTTTGTTAAAAATTGAAATGCTTTAACGCAGCTGAAAATGTTCTTCATATTAAAAGCTAAAAAGTTCGTTTTAAAGCGCGATATATTAAAAATTTTTCTTTTTTTTCTTTCTTTGTCATTTAATTATGCCGCAGGCAAATATGTTTCCTAACATATGCATGTTGCGAGTATAGTTTTTTTTAACGTTGGATTATGTTCCTCCATAGTGGTCCTATATAAAGCAGAAAACTTTTCAACACCGTTGTAAGGTTTAATATGATACTGCTTGAAAACTACTGTGCAAATATCCAAATTAACTCCCTCAACCAACCGGGGTATCCTTTACGGCAACCAAACAGTAACGTCCTAAATTTTAAACATGCGTAAAAGTTGTAAACTCTGCAACTCTAACGTCCTGTCACAATTGATGAGCGATTCTTAATAGTTCTTCGATATTACAGTTAGATATTTTTCAGAACACAGAACCACTGAGGCTTTATAAGATATCGCTATATTGGATGCATGGATATTTAAATTGATATTTTCCACCACGGTACTAATATATTGGATATTTTCCACCACGGTATTAAATACGCCAATCTTACAAAACTATGCATAAATTAAATATATATGGAGAGCTTCCTTAATGGCAATCATTATGTGAAATGATTATTGTTTGTGCTAATGCGTAAATTGCAAAGAATCGCCATAGAATAAAAAGGTCCCATTGGTGTTAAACAATCTAAACAATCTAACTCTACACGGCTGTCTTTTTAATCGAGCCTTGAAGAGAGAAAAGCGAAGATAGATAGTATTAATATACGTAATAGGTAGTATTAGTAGATTTGTAAGGATAATATGAATAATTAACAATAAACCACATTAATAAATATTTCATGAAATTAATCCTTTTTCAACGGTCGTAATACAGCCAGTTAAACGATAAGTAATTCTAATTTGCGTTAATATATCCCGCAGTAATTTCAACAGAAGTTATTACTTGAACTTTATAAAAAATGAAATTCTGTTTTGTCACATGCAGATATGATTTTAGTAAAATATTCGCTTCTTCCCGTATGAAGAGCGGGTGCGCAGCTATTTAAAAATACCGGTTGTAAATTTCATGTAGTGCCTGAGGTATTTAATGCTACAGCTTGAACCTAAAAAACAGTATGATGTAGAAATAAGACATTTTGAAAGTCAGGAGTTCTCTGCAAACCGTCAAGCTTTTTCACTTTTCTGATTACGACACATGACACTGACACTGACACACACTGAATGACACTGACACATTTTTTGAGTCATTATATTGCTATGATGCTAGGTTAGTACTCATGACGCAAACTACGTCAAGAGCCAAGAAATTTTGCACACATTCCACATCACTGGAATTAATTCGAATTACACATGTAAGGAAAATTTTAGATAGGAAAATTAATCTGGCTGAGTAAGCAAACGCTATTTTATTTAAAATAGAAATAAAAACACCCAATTAAAATGGTAGGATTATTTGCATTGGTTATTAACTACTTACTCTAAAATTCAGTTTTACACACAATTTTTAGATGTTTATGTAAAAGTTTCAATTATGAACTGCGGAGTATGCAATTGTTTTTGAGTAAAAGTATGAGCAACAATTTTGTAATGATGAATATCGTCTGCAAGTTTTAGTACTTTGTTTTTATAAATTCTTTTAAAACATCGCTTGTAAATAAGCGCTGGATATAGAAGGATACGTTTCTCTCTTTCTGAAGAGAAATAAATGTTCCCACTCTTCATGTACTTTGAATGATAACATCTCTAATTAGCAAACCGAAACTGAATTATGTATTTGCAAAATATAATTAATAATTCAAGCAAGTAGTTTCCAACATTTTAATATGCTTTCTTTTTTAATAAATAAAATGGATTCAGTATGTTTTGGTTGAAATAATTGGATATATATTTCATATTACGTTAATTTTTATTTATTTACGAAAATAAATTATTCTTTAAGAACCTGAAATTTATAAACACATATTTCAGAAAGCATGGCGAATGTAAATTACACTGAAACATTTTTTTTTAGAATTTTTTTATTATGACTATAAATAATCATAAAAAAATGATTAAGTATTAACGTATAGTTTTCTACTAAAACGAAGAGCATTCCAAGAGATTTATTTAAGCAATAGAGAGTATTATTAATTTCAAACTCGAAAACATAATATGAGCAAATTTCAGTCGCATCCCAGCAAACACACTACTGCCCGTAAAATGCCGGCCGGGTACCCGTCGTGCTGGCAAAGTGCCGTCTACCCGGAGCAAGGTAGATTGCCTTCGTCTGGAAGTCACTGGAGTGCCAGTGTCTGAAAAGTGCATATTCGCCAGTACATAACTAGTAACGGCGAACTGCCATGTGTCTATGACATGCACAGAAAAGTTAACGGCGTGGTACTGCTTAAAATGTACCGGACCAGCACTATTTGGCAGTAATGGGCCTGTATATATTTCGTAGTGTTGGCATAAAATTTCGTTATTTTAATTAAATAATATTGTTTCACATTCATACTGTGTAGAAGTGTTAGGGGATATAAGTTCCGGGCACCCAAAGGCAAGGGTCACTGCTAAGATTTTTTTTTTCTTTTTTTTGAGGGAGGTGTGTAAGGGGAGAAGTTCATATTGTGCCTTCAAATATTTTAGTACTAAAAACTAAAATAATACAAACGAGTTCAGTATGCTATAAAAATGTTTACTACAGCGACAGTGAAACCCCCACTATGTACAGAATTGGGGTACAATTCTGTACATAGTGGGGTGAAGTACGAGGTGAATTTTATTCTTAAAATTTTTATAATTTATATTAATTTTTTACAATTTTGCTAAACTTTTCCTGAAAAACATATTTGCAGACTTTTTCTACGTTAAGCTCCTGTAGTTATTTTGTTAATGAGCCAGTATTTTCATGTAATAGTCAAAAATAGAATGTACGCAATGGGGCTCATTTAGGAATTATATTTACTTTATTCTATATTTCTATTCCCCAAAAATCGAACTGTTATCTTTTTATTTGGCAGTAAATGTTTATGAAACGCGAAGTTAAATATTAGTGGTTTGGTGAGGAGGGTCTGTGACGAAGTTCACATATTTTTCGCGTCTTAAAATAATGTTCCTATGTTTCGTCTTTCAAAATCAAAATTTCGTATTCCGTATTAATTTCTCTCTCCACTTTGCTATTCTGCTTGATACACTTCACACTAACACTTCGCGTTTGCGGTTTTTATTCTAAATTAATTTCGCTTTAGCATATGCTGTGTAAATTCTTGGTGCCTCCCGGTCGCACGCCTTTGCTGTTCTCACGGGGTTGTAGGCTTATGTATTGGCATTCGCCAAATTCTGGCACTTCTGTCTTGGCGTTAATCATTTAATCCGTTTGCTTCAAATTTTTATATTGTTTACGCCTACCGGACGGTGGTTGTCACGTGGGGCAGTGGCTTATGAGTGCTCATATTTTACTCGCCAACCTGTAAACAGCTGGCAGTTTTGTAGGAAGATTTAAGTAGACTTCTTGATTGCTCTCCGTCAGAGGAGGTTGTGTTCGTTTTTTATGGAACTCCGGCATGCCGTGTGGCCGGAACGATTAGATATATTCTTGGTGTTATTTTCTACTAATGCAATGTACTGTACGTAATTGAAGTCGTTTCCTTTAAGACTGTTTGGATGATACCTCCAATAAATGTAGCTCCTCAGAATTCGAGTTGTTTTCCTGTTTTAAGTCTTCAGCATAACTCAAGGATTTTATTAATTACACTATACGTCACGTAAACGGCCGAGAGAATGTTTTCTTAATCCACCTCCGACAACTCCCCATAGAGTCTGTCGCCAAGCTATTTTCTGCTTCAGTGATATTTTGAAAATTGGCGAATTACATTCCAACGGAAATGGCAACCCCTCTCGAATGCCATTTTGTGAACTGTGATTGTGAAGAAGTACTCTTTTTTGGGATCTCAAGGTTTTAAAGTTTTAGCGGTTTCATGGATTTACATCTTTCCAAAGTGTTTAATTGGTATTTAAATACTGTTCCAGACTAACAAGATCTCATCGTTAGGAATAGTTACTTTAATAACACTATTTCAACGGTGAGATTTTTGTTAGTTCACATTTGCATGCCTTGGATTTGGATTTAACTGGGATAATGCCCTGGATTAATTAGAAAATAACAGGTAAATTTTTACTTACACTGTTTTTAATATACAAAATCTCAGTGCATATTATAGTGTATAAAAGTATTTTCCTTCAAAAAATTTGAGTCATATAGGTACAACAGGTATATAGAAATGTCTTTTCAGAATAGCTAACATAAAAAAATCATTTGATCAAAACAAAATGTACAATAAAGCAAAATGTTACTCTAAAGTTATGTGTAAACATATATATATATATATATATATAGTGCAACTTTATTTATTATATCCTATATGATTTTGACTAATATATACATACATATATATATATATATATTATATATATACATACATATATCAACCGTAAAGTATTATAACTCATTTATAAAATCTCTTTAATTATGAGATATTGAAATTAAACTGTTTATAAATGATTTTATGTAGGTTTTGACATGTGTTATATCCTCTCTCATAAAAAAAATATTTTTTGAAAATGAAAATTTGTAAGAAAATTGCAGTTTGTGAAAACTGCACACAATTCACTAATGTTGGGCGAACATAATTTGCAAATGATGTACTAATGGATTTTGCTGTTGTTTTTAATTTTTCATGTATCTAGTTTTTTATCTTAAAATGTTACCCTTAAGCAATGTCTTTTTTTTTTTGGAATGGGTTGATGAATAAGCCCCCCTACCCCGGATCCGCCACTGGCTCATATTTTAGTTATGGCAGCGTTACTGTAAATAGGCACTAATCCGGTACCGTGCCATTATATTGTAGTCACTGTTAAGGCACCAGGCCAGTGCCTTTATTTTTAATAATAGCCGGCACCCGGCCGTTTCATTTTGGGCATTATAAACTTCATGGGCCAGTGCCTTTATTGTGAGTAACGGCCGGCACATGCAGTATGCCAGCAGAGTGCCGCTGCCTTCCCGGGCTTCTGGCAAGGTACTTCTCGGGCGACCACTTTTGGTACGATTCGGTTACTTTTTGCAGTGCCGGGCCGGCGCTGTACGTGATGGCAGAAAGGCACTGGCAAGGTACTCCGCCAGCAGGTGTGTGTTTGCTGGGATTTTTCAATTTTGTTTTGAATTCTTTGTTCACTTGTGTAAGAAAGACATAGGATCGATTTACGGATTATGATGCACTTTCCAATCTAATAAAGCAAGAAAGACAAACAGGCCCGCGAATAGATAATGATGCTTTCTCTAATATAATGAAGCAAGAAGGACATAGGGCTCAAACATGTATTATGGTGCACTTTCCAGCATAATGAAACAAGAAAGGCAAATAGTCCTGATACATGCATTATGGTGCACTTTCCAGTGTAATCAAGCATTAAAGACACATTGGGATGGCTCATGAATTATGATAGGACTTTTATTAAGTTGTGCTTAAATGCATATTTAAAACACCGTATGTAAGACGTTCGTACGGCAGCATAAAATTTGTGCTGAAGCTCTCACTGCTGTAATGTGTTAGCATTAACATACAAAGATATGGAATTTTTATTTTTTTATTGCTTCAGAACTGCATGGAGATAACATATTAAATGAACATTCATAAAGAAAGGGAGTAATTAAGTAATACAGACTTGGCGTATTTTCTTCACTGTGCAAATGAGCATCCGTGAACTTTACAAAAATAAATCCAATGAGCTACGTGAATACGTTAAAAAAAAACACTTTTTTAGAACGTTATTTTTCATTACACTAGGCCTTCTTTTTATTTTTTTATCTTTTAACACTAGGTTAATTAAAAACAAATAAAACTCTCCAGAAAGGAAATAATTAAAAGAGTTTATCAAAAAATGTAAAGGAAAAGAAGATAAAAAGCTATTTATTTAATATTAAAATAAGTGTAGGGGATCAATATATATTTATTGTGTTAAATGTAAAATGATGTCAAAAATTAAATATTTTAGATGCGACATTATTTCCGGTGTACAAATAAAAGAAGTTGATTAATTTTTTTGAAATATTTTTTATTATGTATCTGATGTAGTTTTAAAATTAAATATGAAGTTATAGATTTTCTTAGAAATTAGGGAAAGCAATATGAGCTATGCCATATACATGTCCATTACGAAAACAAATGAAATAATTATTTTTAAAATAGCAACTTTTCAATATACCAAGTTTTAGATTATGAATGTTAGAAACGTTTGCAACGATTATGTGGATTTAAGCACAACTAATAGTATTGATTCTGTGTTTATTATAGTAAAAATTTTTGTTATATTTATCACTTTACAATGGGCGAACGAACTAAGCAATGAGTAATCCAACGTGACATTCCCCACGGTAGTTTCAACAGAAGAGAACACGTGTACTTTTTTTTCAAAGTGTTAATATGTTCACAAACGACATCTCTGTTGGTAAAAATCATAATCACGTGATTGCAATGACCTGCCTTCATTTACCTAGGCACTCACGGGTTCTTAAACACGTGGTTTCAATTAATTACCAATTTTTGCGGTTTTTTAGAATTTGCAAAAGAATAAAATAAAGAAAATTTAAAATCTTTTAATTTTCTTTAAGGGGTTCATCAAATCACGCTTATCGGACTAAAAGATATAAAAAAAAATTTTTTTGAGAAAAGTTTCAAGCTCACAAACACTTATTGCAACACGCAAATACATCCTAGCTGAGCGATCATCCGCGGATGTACTTTTAAAATTAATTAAATAGTACTTTTTAATGTGAAATTAATATGCAATTTTTAAATCACTACTTGATTCTACGGGAGATCAAAAGATGTATTAACGAATTTTTTAAATATTATAAATTAATTTTATTTTTAATATTTTTAATTATTTTTAATATTTTAAAAACATTTCAAAGTACCTTTGCCAAAATTCGATATAAGCTAGTAAGTAGTTGCGTGGGTAAGTAATTGCAGTAGTTGCAATACGCAACTACTGCAATTGCGTTTGAGATTGAAAATTTTCTCAAAAAATATTTTATATCTTTTAATGCATCTTTGAATAAAAGCTTGATTTTTATAAACTTTTCTCATCTCATATTTATTATTATTTTTAAGTGTAAAACATTTTTTTTTAATTATTTCTGTCGCGGCGTTGCAAGAGGTCGCTTTCGTTGTGTTGCTGTTTCTTTCATGTTCGTAATTTTTGTCCTCCTGTTGTAGCCACGAGTACCGCAAGAAAAGCAATAGAAAGCGTCTGAACTTATTCATAGGCCCAGCGCAGCAATTCGTGATAACGCCACCAGAGGCAAAGCTTAGTTTTGGGGCCCTTTTATTTCCGTTTGTACGGCCCTCCCAGCATGGGGCACGCACTTTCTCCCTTGTTGCAGCCCTGTATATACTGCTCTGTGTCTGAGACTTGAGTAAAATGAATCTCTACTGCTGCAGCATTGGCTCCCAGCCATTAGAGTCCGTTTTTAAAAGTATGTACCAGACATGTGCTGAAGTAGCAATCCGATTATCGCTATAAGTAACATTGGAACAACTTCAAGAATTGGTCTACGGCTACAAACATATTGCCCATAAAGTTGCCACGTCTTGTGAATAGATTTCTAATCCAAATCGAAAGCAGTAATAAAATGACGAGGCTAAATATCCCGTTCATAGTACATTGTTAAAAATAATCTTAAAATTCATGATAATTTTAGCCTTAATTTTCAGGAAAATGACCGTTTTCCCCAAGAATTGGTAATTTTTCGTTGAAAGAAGAAAAAAATGTTTTAACTTTCAGTATTTTTCATGTGAAAACGATAAATTTCCGTGTTTGCATTGTTTTGTATGCAGTTTTGAAAAATGGATTTTCGTTAGACATTTTAGATGGAAAAAAATATTGACACCAAACGCACTCTTATGAGTAATTAAATATTAAACTATAATTAATTTTTTAATAAAGTATTCCCTTTCATAACCAAGGGTGTTTGAAATCACATTCATAAATGTACTAATGGCTAGAAAGTAATTTTTGTTTTATTATTATTATTATTATTTCAAATAGGGCACGAAAAATCAGTAAAGGTGAAATTTTTAGATATTTTTAGCAGCCAATGTATTTCTTTACTCTTTTTCAATGTTTGTCAACATATATCTGTAAAAAATCTAAACGATATGTCAAGTAGCTTAAGAGTAAATGATTTGACTACTTACATACATTTGTGAAAAATGAAATTAATTTCTTGTCAATCCAATAATTTGACTATGTAAATAATATCTGGACAACACTTTGTCACGAACATCAAATTGTAAATCATGAAAAGCATTCTCCTCACCAAGTTCCATTGTGAGACTAAAATAACCTTCAACCTTAACCTTTAGCGGGACTGTAAAGAGTCAAAAAGTCTCTAGTGGATTAGAGCAGCAGTTTCTTAATCCGCAGGGCGAGGGTTCGATCCTAGGGATAGCAGAATGGCATTTTACTAAGCAGTTTTATTAAAACCGAGTTACCGTCCAGAAAACGAAAATATAATAAACAAAACGGACATTTTCTGGGATCTTTGCTGCCAGTCGATTTTCTGTTAACTTGCAAATATATTTTAAACAGTGTATTCAGTGTGACAGGAAGTGGATTAAAATTCCTGTACAAACTTTGAAATTGAAGTACATAATAACAAACTAAACTAGTAAAAAGCTTGAAGTGAAATAAAAGAAACATTTTCACACAGTTTTTTATCTAAAAGAAAAACTGTTAAAAAGCGTGCCAAAAATTAAATATTTTATATTTTTTGACAGCTCTTCTTTTAAAGAAAGTCACAGAAAATGTCAGTGAAATTTTCGAATAGATAAAATGTATAACGTTTTGGATGCCACGATGTAAAGAAATTGCAGGCAATAATTAATCATTCTTTCAAAAAATCACTAAAAATTAAAAATTTAAGCTAGAGAATCGAATCGTTTTTAGAATTGAAAGAACTTTCAGATGATGTACAGACAAAAAAAAAAAATATCCGATCCATTGTCAGAAAGATACGAGTCAATATGTGCGAAAAAACACAATTTTTTGAATAATTTTTTTAACACCGAAAAAACCGAAACCGAAAAAAGAACACCGAAAAAAAAAACCAGAAGTACTCAGTTTAATCGGAAATAAACGTGTCTAAGAAATTTCTTCTCGATTGGACGATAGGAAATGGGGTAAAATTCGTAGACCACAGAATCGTAGCTATGGTCATGAGCGCAATAAATTATTTGAATTTTGCGCCCCTTTCTTCTTATTCACTATTATGTAAAAACGAAATTGCGAAGTGCGCCCTTCTGAGGCTTCCGACTATAGCAGCTGTCTACCTGGCCAGACCCTAGCTACGGGTCTGGTAGCTAATAAAAAGCTTGAAATTATTAATTTAAAATTATTTATTTCTCTCTATTATACAAAGTTTAAGAAATTTCAAAAGGTCGAGCATTTTAACGTTACCGGGAAATAAAAATTCTATGCTGTTTTGGATAGACATGGAATTAAAAATGTCGAAATTCAAACGCACTCCTATTTATCTAAATGATTTTTTAAAAAATTTATACAAGATAAAATGATGACGTACGCAAAGGAAATGACATTCAACAGAGTACTCAAAATTGAAATAATGATGAATTAACTCCCATATACTTAACCGGAAGGATTAATTGAAATATATATGCTTTGTGGGAAACAAAAGGTTGAAGGGTCAATAACATAAGATCAATACACTAACTGAAGGAAAATTAATGTATTATATGTGTCACCAATGCCAAAAACATTGGCTATGACAACATTAGTTCCATACATGGAACAGAAAGTGTTGGTCATTCATTCAGTTATTTATTTATTTAGGAGAGGCATTTAGTAATTGCTCCCATAAGTAATGTTACCCCATAAGAAGCGGGGTCTCCTATTTCTGAACCACTTCCAGACGAAAGACTTGCACCTGGACTGGGGCCTCCAGTAGTATTACATTAATACGGAGGGCACTGCAGCCATGACATATTTTACGCGATCCATCTTGTTTTAGAGAACGTGGTATCACAACAGTAAAGTCGAGAGATATTGTTGCCCTCCCAAGTGCTGTTTAAAGATGTAACAAATGTGCGTAACATTAGAAACTTGTGCCAATGGTGTATCATTTTTTTAAAAGAAAATCTCATATGAAACTAGGATGTAATGAAAGTTTTAAATTTTACATTAGAATAGCTGTAGAAAGTATGATTAACCCATTTATGCCTAGTGTCCCTTTTTTGGGACGGCATTTTCGCTATTAGTCGAAAACGTTATTTATTTTTCCTAGCCTTTATTCATGAGTATTGAGGCTCAACTCTACAAAATATTTTAACATGACCAAGTAGGATGTTGATATTTCTATCTTTATGCAGAATGATTTTAAAAGAAATCATCCCTTGTTCAAGAATTGACATCAGAATTTTATCTATTATTTCTGTTATCAGTAAAAATCGAAGAAAGTCGCAAAAATATCCAGGCACAAATGGGTTAATAGGTAAAATTATACATTGATATGTGCTAGGTGAAGTACCCGTCGTTGACGTTTTAGTACGTAATGCAAATTTCCAAAAAGCTTGAATCTTCGTCATCCTTGTAGGTGTATTAAGAATGGGATGAGTATATTAGCAGTTGTGTAGAAATCAAAATTATAACTTCTGTATGCTGTTAAGATTAGTTTGAGAGTAACAAAGTAATCAGTAAATTTGACTATAGAGAACTTCTTTCTTTTAAAAAATTAAGTTTTAATTCAGGTTGAGTGATTTTTTTAAGTCAAGAGGTCGTTCTTAACCTATAACTAAATTTTGTTTAATTCGCTATGGATATTTTAACATTGTTCAGCGAAAGAATATTGCGCAATTTTAGCAGAATCTAATAAAGTAAATAAACATTTTAAAAATGTATTACAATTTTTCAAAAAATTCAAACATTTGTTGTTTAAGCCGTTGCTGATCATATTGCTAAACTTCATTGTATTGTCTTAATCCATTTTTAAGATATGCTAGAACAAACATTTATACGATTTTCACATAATCCCAAAATCTATGAAATATTTTAAACTGCTTTTGGCATCTAGAGTTCAAATTTACTTGAATCTAATATAATTCCAAATTTTATTCTACTCCATTGCCATTTTTCAGGAATGGGGCAGACTGGTACTGAATTTTCACAAAATCTCAAAATTTATAAAATTTAAAAGAATTAAAATATTTGACGCCTAGGTTTAAAGTGACCACCAGTGACGATACTAAATTTCATGTCATTCGCTTCAGTGGTTTATACGTAATCGATAAATATTTTTATGTCTTCATAAATTTTTGCGAAATCTCAAAATATAATCAAAATTTTTAAAGAATTCGAAACCTACAGTTTTATTTGAGTGACCATCTATGTTACCAAATTTTATTTCATTCGCTTTCGTCATTATATGATGCGCGTACGAATACTTATGCATTTAAAAATAATTTTTCGAAATCTAATCAAAATTTTTCAAATATTCGACGTCTATTGATTGACCACCTATCATGTCGCCATATTTTCTTTCATTCCTAGTAGTTTTTATTACGTGATGCTCGAACAAAAATTTACTTCATTACAACTCTAAAAATTTCACAGCACTTCATTACAATTTCACAGCATTACAACTCTATAAATAGTACTTTTAAAGTACTTTGACGCTTATGAGTTTAAATGACCACATGTAACGTTACTAAATTTTATTTCATTCACTTAAATGGTTTATGCGTAATCGACAATTTTTTTTCACATTTTGAATAATTTTTTGGAAAATCACTAATTAAATTTTTTTTAAAATTCGTCACCTATAGTTTAAGTCAAATGATCACCTGTCATGTCACCAAATTTCATTTCATACATTTTAGTTGTTAATACGTGATGCGCATCAAACATTTACACTTTTTGAAACGATTTTCCCACAATTTCAGAATCTAATTATTTTTTTTTATTTCAACACCTACAATTAAACTGAGGGACTACCTGTCATGCATTTAATTTCATTTCACTTGTTTTAGTCATTATTATATGATGCAAAAGCAATTTTGAGATAAATTTTGCAAAATCGTAGTATCCAATTTTAAATTTAAAAAAACTCGACGCGTATAGTTTGAGTCATCACCTTTCAAGTCACCAAAATTCTTTTCATTCGCTGTAGTATTTATTTCGTGATGCTGGAACTGAAATTTACGCATTTTGGAACGATTTTTGCAAAATCTCAAACTCTAATATTTTTTTTAAGTTCGACCCCTATAGTTTAAGCCGAGGGACCACCTATAATGTCACCCAATATCATTTCATTCGATTTGATCGTTATTACGTGATGCGTGAATAAATATTTATGAAGCTTGAAACGATTTTCTCAAAATCTAATCAAAATTTTTAAAACATTCGATGCCTATAGTTTAAGTTGAATGATCACCATTCATGTCACCCAATATCATTTCATTTGCATTAGTCGTTATTACGTGATGTTCGAACAAACATTTACGCATTTCGAAACAATTTTCGCAAAATCTCAAAATCTAATCATTTTTCAAATTCAAAGCCTATAGTTTAAGCTGAGTGACCACATATTATGTCACTAAATTTCGTTTCATTCGTTTCAGTTGTTTTTACTTGATGCGCGAAAAAATTAAAAGCGTCACTGACAGAAAGACAGAACGAGACATACTAACTTTTTTTGACGGTCGTACTGGATTCCCAGGTGCTTGAAATGGATAGAAATCTCAAAATTTTTGAATTCCAAGTAATGTACAGACAAAAGTTTAATTTTATTTATATAGATAAAAAATTTAGTTTTCTCATCATATCAATATTTTTTTTTAAATCACAATTTTTAAAATAAAATAAATTTCATAGAAACTTGTTTTAAATTTAAATGCTATGATTTCAGCGAATAATAACATTAGCTTCAGTTGGTTTTTATGCAGTCAAACTGGTGGTAAAGCATAATAACAGCAGCAAAATTTATTTAAAAGAAGAATGCATATCTAGCAAGAATGTTTTGTTGTTGTATTAATTGCTTGTTTGGAGATGAATTTTACTCTTAAAATTTTGTAATTAAGAAAAATGTTTCTTACTTTCCTCATATTATTATAAGGAATGTTTTTTCTCTTTATTTTAAAATAAGTTTTTAAAGAATTCAACCCTTTCTTAAATTTAGAAATACTGTGAACGCTTGACTCTGAAGAACAAAAATACATAAAATTCTAGCTTAAAAATTCGTACATAATTTAATCATATTAAAAATTCTGTAAATATATTATCACCGTTACTTTATCTATTTACTTATTTACTTTATTATTATTCTGGCTGTTTATAATCTTAAAATTCTAGTATAATTTTAAAAGTGCAATGTTAATTGCAAACTGTCACTCGTTTTTTATTTCTTTTAAATGTAATCAATATATATTTATTATAACATTTTGAATACGTTTTACAAAAATATTTGTTTTTAACAGTTTCCCCCACCATGAAAAATTATAATTAAATATCTACTGGTTGTAATTTTAAATTTGTGTTTTCATTTATTTTAAATGTAAGATGATTTTGTATTTTCGATAGTTGTGTATTACATACATGGACGCATTTTTCCGTCTTAACTTGAAACTACATTTTTTTTGTTATATAGTTAGTTTATATAATGACTTTCCACTATTTGTAGAAATTTCGTATATTTTAAGAACATGAAAAGTAAGAGTAACTGTGTAAAAATAATCGAATATCACAAAAAACGTTGAAAAGTCTCAGAATTCACGTTTAATTTGCTCACTTTTGTCGACGTAACGATGGAGAATTTGACAGTGTGCACTGCTTTTTGATTTGATTTTTTGAATTCCCTGTGGGAGTAAAGACTTCCGGAATACTGAGATCCAGGACGACTGTCAAAGTTAATCATAAAAGTAGTTGGATCTCTTGGGTAATTTTTAACCTGGGGGGTCGATTCTCCGTGATTCGGTTGAAAAGCCAAGTCGTTAACTCTTCTCGGACTTGAGGAGGAGCGTTGACGAGCTCTTATGATTCGCTCAACGAATTAGGAACTGGTCAGAAAGTTCCTAAAGCAGCTGATAGCAAACTGCTGGGTGAGGAAAGTTGAAAGTTAACCACAGACTTGCTTCTAACAACCAATGGAGAACAGATCCCCTGAACCTGGGAAAAACCTGCAGGTCTTCGAAAGACAGTGAACGACTAGTGCGGGATGAGAACAATTGCAGAAATTATCACCGTTACACCTTTAAAACGATGGAAGTGAATAAGTTAAACCCAGTAAATGAAAAAATTAACGTATTACTTTTAAACACGTGGAACTGTCGTTAAAAACATCAAGTGGGAATCAAAAGTTAAAGAGGATTCAATAAGACCTTAATATTGAGTTTTTACAGTTTTTATATACTGTTTTACTTGTTTTAAACAGAGATGAAATATTACATATCTGAAAAACTTGCTTTTAAATGTTTTTAAATAAGGATAAACGTAAAATACAATCCCACTGAGTCGAAGTAATAAAACTTTTTCTACTGTAATCGGCCCACCACGTGCTGATTATGGGTCAGAGTCGCAAGCCTTTATCTGTCAAATCAATCTATTATGTAGGGTAATAAAAAAAGGTAATTTCTTCTCATTACTTCTTTGGGAAAAATTTTAGATCATTAAAAAACTTTAAAACTGTCTCTAGCTGTTGAAACTGCTATATTTGGTCTTCTTTCCATCGGGCCGCTTATTTTTACCAGATAAAGGAAGAGCGTTATCCTTGAAATGTCTGGAGTTTAAACCTCATAAAAATTGCTTCAGGGGCTCTATTCCGGACACCGATAAGGTAATTATCAATAATGTTGTGATAATATCATGTTTTCACTTGTGAAAATCTAACCTCTTAGTGCTCATATTTTCCGTAATTTTAAATCTATAATTTTTGTAATCGGCGTATACAGAATGCAGATAGAGAAATTTTTACACTGAATTTAAAACTTTGAATTCTGGCTTCTTTTTCTTCGTCTTCTTTTTCTTCGTTTTTTCTTTGTACTTTTTATGATTAAAAAAATATATATACTTAGAAGATATAAACGTTGTATTATAAACTTAAACAGCTTTCATTTTAAATGAAGAAATTATTTAAATCGACTAAGAACTAATATTTAATAAAAAAATTACTGAGAAAAGCATTTTAAAGTGAAAAAATGTTGCACATAAGAAAACAATTTTTAAAATAAAATTATTAAGTTTTGCCTAGTATAAAAACTTACCTGTATGTTATGCATAAAACCGAAAACAGATTTTATTTTTAAATCCTAACTAATATTATAAATGCGAAAGTGAGTTTGTTTGTTTGTTTGTTTATGACGCTTTCACGCCTAAACCGCTGAATCGATTAGGATGCATTTCGGTTTAGATATAGATGGGAACCTGGAGTTGGTTATAGGCTACTTGGAATTTTAGATTTTTAATTACTTTTTTAATTATTAATTAAAAACCGTTTTTACGTTGCCATGCTTGGCGAGTTTCGCCCGTATCATATGATTCATGTTTTGAGCTAACAAGAATGCTATTACTTCAATAAAGAAGCACGTGCATCTGAAAAACATTAAATAATACGGAAATTATGCCAGTTTTATGCCAAATATATGTATCTCTAATAATAAAAATGAATGTTCTCCAGACAAATCTACAGAAAGCAGAGCTTTGAAAATTTGAGCATGCCTGGACCCATGACTTCGGTAAAGTGTGCCTGAGGCTCGGAAATTTTAATTACTTTTCTAACTATTAATTAAAAACCGTTTTATCGCCCGCACAAAATGATTTATGCTTTTGAAATAAAGCAGAAATTCTATTTGCAAAATCACATGCATACGAAAGACATAAATAAGTATGGAAATTATGTTGATTTTACGCCAAATTAAAAAGCATAAATAAAGAAAAGTGTACTTACGTATTATCCCGGCGGTCCGCCAAGACGAGCGATTTTTTGCAGAGATAAATGCGGGACACATGAAATTATTAATGGTTTTGAATACGATTGGCAACTCATTTGACGAAAAAACAGTTTGGCGAGAATGACCGTCGGGATAATAGGTAAGTACCAAGAAAAGTCCAGATGTGTTTCTTAAAGTTCGTAAATTTCCAAATCCTACAAATAATATAAATGTGTACGTTTATGTGTTTGGATGTTTTTGACTGAATCACACAAAAATGGATGGAAAAATTTTTAATGAAGATAGCTTATGCCCTGGATTAACATACAGGCAACCTTTCAAGCATATAGCATAAATAATTCTTTTACAAAGACACTCAAAATAATGCTAATGCATTGCGCTCTATGGAAATTTTGTAGCAACTAAACCGATTTTAAAACTTTCTTCACTGATTGAAAGTCCTAGGCCTATATGGTCCTAGGCCTATAGGGTCCTAGGCGTATATGGAGAATTCCTCTGTGTGGAATTTTCTAAGGGATCGTAGCCCGTATTTTCGCGAGGTTTTTGAAAAAAAAAACGGAAAACTGCGAGCGGCTAGGTCGACAGGCGCGACCGGTGTTTGAACCTGGCACCTCCCGCCTTCCAGGTTTGAGAGCAGATCCTCTTAGACACTGGGGGGACCCTGAGTGTTATAGGCTACCTTTTATGCATATATCACAAATAGTTCTTTTACAGGGATACTCATAAGAATTACATTACGCTCTATGTGTATCTCTGTAAGTACTGAACCGATTCCAAAACTTCACTGATAGTAAGCTACACTATTCTTGAGTATTATAGGCTAAAATTAATGCATGTAGCGCAAATAGTTCCTTTACAGGAACACTCAAAATAATTCTAATACATTACGCTCTATGGGTATCTCTGTAACTATAGAACCGATTCTAAAACTTTTCCGCTAATATAAAGCTGCACTATTCCTGATTAACATAGGCTAAAATTCATGCATATAGCATAAATATTTCTTTTACAAGAACACTCAAAACAGTTCGCAAATACTGTCGTAACTGTCTCTATTCGCCAAATGCCTGAAAAAAATCTAAATTTAGTAATTTTACATACTCTGTTATTTTAAATGAAGTATACTAATATGCATTATACTTCATTTAAAATAAGTAAAAAGCAAATGATATTTAAATGCAGTTTCTTTAGTCGCAAACATATTTGTTATTCACACATTCTTCGTTTCTCTCGGGACCTAATTCTAAAGCAGACGCGGACGAAGTCGCGGGTAGCCGCTAGTGAAAAACTATTTTGTAAAAATTTGTTAAAACGCATCAAATGTCTACCAAATGCCCAATGAGTGACTCTAATTATCGCCCCTTGCTGTAATGATAGGTATTATCTCATTGTTCACACAGGACTTAAAAAAAAGTAGTAGAGGCGTAAAAATGATTTGAAATTACTTAGTGCATACTTTTATTTTTTATTTTCTAACTACGATCAAGAGAATTTCCTTTTTCGGCAAACTGGATCAAGTTTTAATGTTCTAAATTTCAGGGCACATCGGTTTCAAATTAAGAAAAAAGAAAACATATTGGTCCCAATCCATAAAAAATTATCAGACTTCTTATGAGTAACTATATATTCAAAATTGTTTAACTTGAAAAATACTATAGTACTGTTTTGTGCTGTTTATTAAAATTTAATCCAATACACTAAGTAATGCATATGTAACTGTCGTCCATTATATTGAACTCTCACTTCTCTTACATTATTCTGTTCTTATGTGTACAGATAACCCATTGAGTACAAACTACTAATGAGGTCTTAGCCCTCCACTTTCTGTTACCATATTTCCGCATCCCTTTTCCACTCTTTACGCTAAAAGTAACAAGATATTTATGACGTCATATCCTGTAGGCTATTATGGTAGCTTTATATTTATCCGGGGAAAAGGGAAAAGTATTCTAGCTTTCAGCGTTTCCTATTTTGTTTCTTTTTCCCCAGTACTCTACTGTTAAAAATAAGCGAATCATTTTGGTCATATACTCTCAACGTTTGTACCACTGAAATTTGTTTTCAATTGTAGTGTCTTGATCTTTCAGTAGGTCTAAGATAGTTGCAAAAATTATTGCATTTAAATCAAGCATGGAAAGCATGGAATGTTTACAAGTGCATGGATTTTAGTAGGTATTATATACATGCACCCTATTATAATTTTTCCTTTTATTTTTTACTGAATTATTCACCGACTCAAATTCAAACGTTTGGTAGCGCTCAAGTGTTTTAAAGATCAGAAGAAGTCACTCCAGATTTTTTTTTCTATGGGAAAAAAGAAACTCTTTTTTTTTACAACTTTACCTAATTATTACGATCTACTTATATAATATGCTAACGTATGTGGTGCCAAATTCGACGATATTTCCACGCTGCTAACAGTTCTAACGGCAACAGCTAGATGTAAAAATTGGTGGAATAACAATAACGAATGTGCAATAATCCAAATTAGCAGTTCAATGGCGTCCAATGGAGCAAGCATATATCACGCAGTGCCTAGATAACAAAATAAAAAATTATGGATACACAAAATTCAAGCTTTTTTAGACTTTTCCACAGCTTTAAAATATCGAATTTACAATACTTGGAGCATTTATCGCCCATCTAAAAATTGTCACCTTGTATTAGACTAAAGCACATTTTACCCATTTGCTGTTTCAACATCGGATTTTATGATGACACACAAAATCTGTAGTAACCCTAACTTGTGACAAATACTGCTAAAACAAAGAAACATGATTTTCATTTATATGAGTCCAGAAATTTAGTCAACACTGCACTGAGTGTGAAAAACAGTAAGGAATGGAGCGGCTCCGGGCGGACTCCGGAGCGCAATATTCATGAGCTCCTATGCATATTAAGCCCTTGTTATTTATTATTCGTGTAGAAGTATAGATTGCTTAGCTACACAAGTATGACTAAAAAAAAAAAAGAAAAACCTACTTCAAATTACTTCCCCACAACGAAAAATTAGTCTCATTCTAAATTAGGAGGGATTGGCAAATTCTCGCCAAATATAGAAGATATCGCAATGATGAGTTCAGCCTTGGGGATTTATTTTTCGACGTCAAACTTGGCGATAAATAGCTAAAAGGGGCTAACTCAGACGACTTTTGACGTATGCCGGTATCGGCAAACCTTTCTAAGCCATACATACCATTATTCCCATTGAAAATAATTGAGTTTGGCAAATTCTCGTCAAATATAGAAGATATTGTCAAGCGAAATTCAGTTCTGGAAACTTATTTCTTGACACCCAACTTGGCGATAAATTGTCAAAAATGGCCAACCTTGGGGCAGTGGCGGTCCGTGGTCAAAACTGTTAGTGCAGCCGGAAGCATATGAGCCCCCCCCCCTTTCCACCGGACAGGATTGGAAAATCTTTGTTACTAAATTCGAAAGCTGGCGGATTAAGCCCTCACCGAGGGAAAAAAAAAGAAATTACATAAAAAAATGTAAGAGATCCTATTTTACTTCCATAAAATGCACATAAATTTCAACCAGCCGCTCTCATCCTCAAAATTGCATTCATCCGTGTCTGATTCGAAGTTTCCTTAGAATTTTCTTTTGTAACGATAACTTGATAAGAAAAGAAAAAAAAAAAAGAAAACTTACTTATTTTTTATAAGTCAAATCAATCCTCCTTTCTTTTAAACTTGCGAATCGGTCAGTGCTGCTCTCATAAAAAGGCGTTGTTTTAATTCAGATATCCATAATTTTAAAAGCTCTTTAAAATTTCCCTTTTTTAAAGAATTTTCTCGCTCGCCATGTCCTCTCAATGCCAGTTCTTGCTTACTTGAAAACAATACTGCTTGGATGGGTCATTGTCCATTCATAAGCGTCTATTCAGGCTTACCTTCTTGATAAATTCAGCAATATAAAGTCGAGAGTTTTCCAAACATATATTCTCCTTACCCCCTCCCTCACTTCTCGTCTGAGCCAATGACTTAGTCGAGTTCTCAAGTTCAGCCGCCGTTAAAAAATCTTCCATCGGCAGTATCAGCTGCATACTCCCTATGCCGGAGAGGCTGCTTACGTAGTCGTTGTCATGGCAACGGTGCTGCCAATTTTCTATTCAGCGCTCTGGGCTGAACCAAAGATTTTCCCATTGCGGGAAGATTAAAGTGTTTTTTTCGGAGATTTTTTTAGTTTACCGTAGGAATTCCACAATTCTAATCTGAATTTAGGAAAATGAGTAGAATAAATTATTTTAAAGTATGTGCTGATACTTTCAAGTGCAGCCTGGCTGTACTTGCTGTATCCCACGAGCCGCCACTGCCTAGGGGATTATTGACATTAAGACCAGCGCCATTTTTCTGGCAACCCTTTAAGCAATGATTTAAAAACGCGTTTTTCTTCTGACTTTCGGAATGATAATATCATCAGAATGTGACCAAATTAATATGGAAAACCCCTGACACATCCTCCTTCCAATAAAAACACGTTTTTTGAAATCAGTCCAAGTGGTAAAAAATTATCGCTGCACATACATAAATATCTATATGTCGGTTTTAAAAAAGGTTTGTTTCGTCCGTGAAAAAAAAAGGTGAATTTCTATATACTTTTTATCAGTTTTATTGGCATTTTTAATGAAATTCTGATGTTTTATACCAACTGACTCTATATTCGTTACTCCACGCTCTAAACAACCAGAGAGAAGAGCAAATTGTATTGCTCTCCATTCATGCGTTTTCATTCACAAAAACTCAATTATTGAAACTTTTCATTTCTTCCTTATAAGCATTCGCTGAGTTCAGAGAGAGAGATCCATACAAGTCAGCGAGCTTTGCGGTAATTTAGAAATACCGATGCTTTCAGGAAACTCTCTACTAAAAGAATAAAAAGCCCGCCCATGAAGAATCTGAGAAAAACAAAATTCTAGGAATGACTTTTGAAGTTTTTACTTTAAAACTTTCTAGAGGCCAGTCGTAATGCAATCTGTCTTTTTTTTTTTAACAAGATCACCAAGAGAAGCAAATTCTCAAATTGGATATTACTGAATTTTTGAATTCTTCGATAGCACAAGGTTAGAACTGATTTGCATGTTTAAAATTTAAAGTTGAGAAACTATTTTCCCCGAAGATTGTTATGTTTTGTTGTTTCTTGGGACTTGGTTAACCCTGCAACATTCTTATTGATATTTCATAATCCTAAGTTGTTTATTTTGATATGGAATGCATATGATTTATTTGTTTCTCACAATTGAAATACTCTCTAAAAGCTCTATCCCTGTAGATAATTAAATTTTAGATAAACTTTAACAACCTATTCTACAATTTTTATTGAACTATCTATATTTACTGACAAACAATAATTCGTAAAAGATGCATACAATATAGTAGAATTTTTTAGAAGCAGCATTAAAACACCAATAGCAATTATGTAATTTCGAAATATTTTTTGATTATTTATTAATAACATTATTATTTCATATTACATTCAATCGCTTAGTTTTATTAATTAAACTCGTTTAACATTTAGTTTAAGCAGAAAATGCACAACTTTTTGTAGAGCACAATACATGCTGTCGCCATCAAATAATAATAATAATAATAATAATAATTATAACATTAAAATGTTTTTCATATAAAAACTGAATTCAGTAAAGCTCTTAGAAACAGCCATTCACAACTTAGAGCAGTTATTCAAACGAAGAATAGAACTTGCAGCCCAGAAATTTAAATTAGTTAAATTAAACATATTACAAATTTTTAACCACTTTTTAAGTACATTTATAAGTTTCGAATTGAAAGTTTCGAAAATTCTAATTCTGTTGGCGGTCTATGGTTTACTTATTATGTTAGCAAATTATATAAATATTAATAATGTTATCAATGAATAATTTTTTGTTATCTCCCTGTTTTATTACTAAAAAATACCGTATATAAATAACACGAGCCCCTTTTCCGAGCCTAATTTTATGGATTTTTCTAGTGGATATTCAAGGTCTCTTTTTAAATCGCTGCTGCCTACTATTAAATACCTAAAATTTTATCCAATATGACATTTTTGGATTAATTTCTTTTCATTTTACCACTGACGACGATATTTTTTAACACCTCTTACAATATACTACTTTAAAATTATGAATTAGTGTTTACACAAGCATTGCTAAATTTTTTTTCAGCATTATATAGCCAAGCTAAGATTATTGCAATAAGATTCCATTTCATTTTTAAGGATTTACATCTAAAACTGCTCTGAAGCTATTCTGGAACTTGGAGATTGGCTGTTCTCCACAATTTAGTTCATGCCAGAAAGGAATTAAACGCTCTCCAATGTACGAACTACAGGCTCATTTACACTCATCACTTTGAATGTTCTTCTTGAGGAATCAATGTAGATTGCTTTTCGTATTTTTTGTTTAATTCAAAGGGTGCATTAAGAATGAACGATGAAATAATTTGATCCCAAATCGTTTTCTGAACCAATGGCTCATCCAGGGCGAAGGCTCAGTGCAAAATGTAATAAAATGGCTTATTCATTTCCGCTTCCCTATACACTACTTCGTTCACAACCGCGAGTCAAAAATACACAGGGTGATTATAATTAAAGTTGCACTTTAAAACGATCAGAAAAAGGAGAACTAGGGGACCAAATGTTATCCAATTTAGTAATTGTATAAAGGTGGTCAGGGGATTTATTATCCAAGGGAAAATGAGCTCAAAAATTCAACACCAGGGGCAAGGACGTATTTAAGAGGGAGGTGGTACAACACCCCTCCCCTCCATGAAGAACATTTTCGAGGGTGTCCAAACGGTAAAAAAGGCAGTATTTTTCTCAAAAGGACACTATCACTATCATTTTAGTAATAAAAATCTAAATTTCGTGGGGTAGGAGGTTCGCCCCCGTCCCCCCCCCATTAAATACGTCCGTGGCCCTGGTGTTGAATTTTTGAATTTTTTTCTTCGCCGATAATAAATCCCCTGACCACCTTTACACAATTACGAAGTTCGACAACATTTGGTCCAGTAGTTTTCCTTTTCTGATCGTTTAAAAGTGGAACTTTAATTATAATCACCCTGTACCTTGTAGTGCAACTTTATTTTGAATTTAAGTATGCTTTAAACATATTGTATTAAAATACAATGAAACTTCTCGGGAGCGACCACCCTCCGTTCCGCGAAAAATCAGTCTTTAAGAGGGGTGGTCGCTCAAGTAAGTACAAAAATTTGGTAACCAAGAAAAAGAATGCCAAAACTATTAGTTTGCAAATACATAAATATGTAATTTATAACTAATACATAAGAAACATATAGATATTTTTAAAATTGAAATTTTAATAAAATATTTAGAAATTCTTGATTGCTTTATTCTTTCTCCTCTCTGCGAGAGTACTTCTCTCTCTACTTTATTTTTTACATAAATTACAAAGAGTATTTATTTATTGTGATATGCTTCATGAATTCTGAATTTGCCATTTAATAAAACCTTATTTGCTTTAAAATTTGCGTTATGGGTTTTCCCCACAGAAGAAATTAACCGTCAACTTTCTCTCCGAATTTCCTTTTTTGTGTGAGTTGATCGACATCAACCCTAGTAGCACAAACTGTTCAAAAAACGTTCAAATTACGTTGGAAACACGTTTTTTAACGTTAGAAAACGTGTTTTAAACGTCTTTTGGACTAATTGTGCTACTAGGGAATGGCCTGTTTCAATAGCAAAATCACTTGTTTATTAGACATGTGCCTTCTCTAACCTACAACCTCAATGTATACGCGTATTTGAGCCTGCTGTCCATTTGAAATAATGGGACTGATTTGGAATGAGGATTTTGTTAACTTTACTTCTTGAAAAATCCAAAAAAAAAAAAATTCGGACAGTGAACCAGGACCGGTCGCTTATAGAGGATTGTGTGGTCTCTCTCATAGTGGATCTTTTAACATTAAGTAGATAGGGTAAGAAACTGGTTCCTTAAAAAATGTGGTTGTTGGAGGAAGAGTTCGCTAAATAGAGGTGGTCGATCATAGAAGTTTCACTGTATTTTCGTGGCGGTTATTTTATAACATGTCACCTCAGTGGCGAAATAAGCATCTGGAATGATTTCTTAAGCATTTCAGCTGTAATTGAGTTTGGGGAATAACAAATGCAGCGGTTACAGCAAATAAAAGCGTTTTTCTGTATGCTAAAAGATTTAAAACTGCTGCGGTTAACCGTGACAGGTGTGAAGTCGTGAGGTGAAACCACCGAGCTAAATGAAAATATGCAAACAAGGATCATTTCCCTGTATTATTTTTCTTCATTTTGTTTCTTACATAACAGGTAAGAATTTGATAATTTATTATTATGGGCCACTTGTTTCCTCAAGTAATATTTAGGATCATTTTTCGATGAAGGTGTCGCTGTACATATCTAAAATGTTTAATAAAAGCTGCTACTGAGAAATGACCATATTTTTAAGATATGCTCTAAAACAGCGGTTCTCAACTTTTTAACGTCGCCTCCCTCCCAATAAAGGATAACTTACGGTGGCGCCCCCCCCTCACATTTTTCAGCATACATTCAGCTTTTCAATCTTTAACAATGAACATTGAGTCGAATTTTCTACGAAATAATGTTATCAGTAAAGTTTGAACGAACATTTTAAACGAAAATGGATGTATTTTTGAGTAAAAATGAAAATAAATAAGATGCTTTTTTTAAAAGCATACATCAATACTTGCTCTTTGGTTTTTCTCGCCCCCCCCCCTGCAAACGCTCTGCGCCCCCTTGCGGGGCGCGTCCTTCAGGTTGAGAAACGCTGCTCTCAAAAAATATACACTACTCGGTGTAAAACAATTACACTGTTTCACATTTAATTCCTACTCAAAATTTAAAAATAACTGCACAAATTCTGCTTAGTATATCCATGCATATTTTGAAAAGATTGTTTTTACGTTGTGGACCAGCGTAAAATTTTTCATTCACATTTAACTTTCAGAAAATACTCTTAAATACTTCATATGAGTTACCTGTTATGTTTAGCAGCTTACAATTTACCTTTTGTGTATCCCTCATCAGAAAGAACTTGTCGATTTAGTGCTTTGTGATCAATGTGTATTCAATCGATTTTTTTTTCTGTGCGCGTTTATTGATTAACTCTCATCAATATGGCCCCTTTCATCAGAGATATGCTGAGGTGCCCATATTACCATACAGTCATCTTATATTATTGAAATATACATACATGATACAGACTAAAATGTATGTATATTTATTATATAAAATATCTTAAAAAGTATGTGGGGCAGAACTCTATTTAAATAACTTAAAATCTAGTATACTAAATTTCTATAGCAAAGACTTACCACCTTCAGCTTCGCAGATAAGGCTTACATTCGTCCCTTCATCGACTGGTCCAATTGTACCTTCTATTCTTTGTCCTCTGTCATCGAGAATATTTACTTCTCTCGGCGGAACTGTAAATTAAAGATAATCACATATAAATAACACAATTTTCATTTATAAGAAGGGCTAAAAAATGTACGTAGATAGTAAACAATTTTACCAATATTACCTTACATTTTACATTGCTGCCAATTAATAACAACTTTAGTTTTGCTTTAAAAACATTATTGCATAACCATATCTATATAAAGGGCTTGAAATAAAAAAAAGAACAAATATTTGCATTATAGGGATTATATGATGGGTATGATTTCGGAGGAAGGTAGAGCCTTTTATTGACTTGCATTTATTTAAATGTTTAATTTTGCAGTGACAATATTTCCGATTTTGTGAAAATTGCATACTTATATCGCTAAAAACTATATACAGACGTTGCACAAATAGTTTCTAGGGTGAATAACCTAATACTACCACAATTATGCATACTGATAATCGTTATGGAGACATTATTTTCAAAACTGTCACTTGCATTAACTTCTAAAACTACTTGATCAAACCAGACATTTATAGTGTAATATTGCCATTTAAAACATCCATCAGAATGCAAAGTTTAATTTGTTCAAAAGTATTGAAAGTATAATCTCTTCAAAACTGAATATGGTACACCTTCTCAAAAAAGTATTCGAGTATAAGAGAAATATTTCCTATTTTAACTTTGCGAATGAGTTCTTAATAAAGGCAGAAATCAAGAGAAATATGCAAAATTGCAATTTTACATAACCTAATTCATATTTTATGATAAATAATTTTTAATTTACGAGAACAACGTAGTAATTTTTAGCTTTCACTCGGAAGTTTTTTTAGAGGGTGTATATCGTAATTAGTATATAAAAGTAATTTTTACTTCCTCATACAATGTATAAGGAAGAATATCATCGCGAAAAATTTCGGTTGCCCGATTTTCAGGAAAAAAAAATCAATTTTGACTACCTCTAAACTTATTTTTAAGAATGTTTGTGATGCATCCCATCGTACGCATGTATGCATTCTCAAATAAATACATGTACAACCCATTTTGACCGAACGAAAGTCCCTTTTTCCAGTTTTTCTCTGATGTCTGAACGTACGTACGTACGTATGTAACTCGCATATATTGGTTGTAGAATGTATGAATTGGTTGTAGAAAAACTATTGGTTGTAGAATGTTGAAAATTCATATTTAGGATTATTGTAACATCTTGTTGTGCACCTCCCCTTTTTTGTCCCAATAGACTGGATAGTTTATGTTCAGAAGTCCACCCAAAAGATTTTAAATATATTACGCTCTACGGTCAGAAATTCATTAAAGTATATTTTAGAGATATTAGGCTATTTCAAACGACTCAGAAGTGATACATGCTATTAAGTTTAAAATGAATCTCTCCATCGAAAAGTGTCTTTATCCCTTTTAGTTCTTCTAGAGGAACACTCAAAAATATTTCAACGAATTACGGTCAATTGGAATTTTAGAGACATTCATCCATCTCAAGCCCAATACCGTCTTACAGTTTATTTAGATAAGGGTATGCAACCACGGTCATTTAATTCTCTCAAAAATTACGACAAAAGTCGCCAAGCATGATGAATTTTGGTGCCCGTATGTATGTATTTAACTTTTATATATCAAAAAGTACTAGTCGTAGAATGTTGAAATTTCATATATAAGATTGTTATAATATCTAGTTGTGCATCTCGATTTTTGGTTCCAATCTACTCGAGAATTTATTTACAGGACCACCCAACAGAATTTCAATACATTAATGGCTACGGACGTCTTCAATATAGTTAGAGAAAACTCTGCTTAATTTCTGGGTTCGTCGTTCTAAAGTGCAGTAGGTGTAGAAAGTTCTAGTAAAGAGGCCACATGTCAGAATGGAATACGAACTTTATTGCTTCTAGAACTTCGTTTAACAATCAAACAGTCGCTTTCAAAATTCACGGGCGCTAACGACCAGCAGTGTGCTTGTAACAGTCTGATCGGTACAGAAGCTTTCAGATATACTGTATATCTCACACAAAATAAAACTCTTCCTCAGAAAAAAAATTCAATGGAAACTTCAGAGAAAATCGCAAACAGTCCCTTAAGACACAATTCACACTCAGCATTCTCAAACAAACTCATTAAACAAGCGAAAATACTGCTTCAAAAGCGCGTAAAATAACGAAGCACAGTTTCCCATGAGAGCTGAGGTTTCATAGCTCACACGACAGCGAACAAACTACAGACAGACTCAACTGGGGCATTCTGCTGCTTTTACAGTATAAGCCGAACACCGGGGAAGGTTCAAGAGAACTGTCCGCGGAATGTTCTAGAACAAACTGCATTTTGATTGCGTAATAGAAAAGAGTAATATTAGACTATTATGCAGGAATTACAGGCCAACAACCTTTACAGGCCTCATTGGAAAAATCGCGCCAAATGTCCGAGATGTCGCCAAGCCTGGTGATTTTTCGGCCGAAGTATCGCCAAATTTGGGGCCAAAAATAAGTCCCAAAAAGTGAGGCCAGCGAAGCTCTAACATCAATATTTCTGGAAATTTCTAGAAGAATCCTATATTAAACAATGGGGAAACCCAAAACTTCATATCTCGCGTTCTAGATAATACTAAGAAAAGAAGTGTAGAATACGAATTTTAAACTAGTTTAAAATCCAAAGCATCGGATTACCCAAAAAATACGTAACAATATATTACATCTGTAGTCATTTATTGTTTAGTCCATGCCCAAAATCTCGCCATTTGTCTTCGATCTTTGCGAGTTTCGCCGAAATATTGCCAAATTTAACGCCAAATATAATTACAAATTTCGCATAACTCTAAAACTTTTAACCGTAGAATGTTGAAATTTTGCATTCAGAATTATTGTAACACCTAACTGTGTGTCTTTATTTTAATTGCAATCGACGGAGTCATTTATTCACGGGGTCACCCAATTGACTTTAAATACATTAAGGTATATGGATGCATTCTGTTCATTGAGAGTCTAGTTAATTGCTACTTTGGCTATCCCCAATATCTCACAAACTACCTCAAGCTTTTCGGATTTCGGTGAAATATCGCCAAATTAAGTGTCAAAAACGATCTTTCAAACTGAACCCAGCTTGGCGATATCGGAAATATTTGGCGAGAAATCGCTAAACCTTAGTGTTATTGCAGTATTTTATGGCTTCCAAGCAAAATCAGTCTAAATGAAATGCGCCGAAAATATTTTTGAATTACAACGGACACTCAAAAAGTAAGTTACACTTGTTCCTCCACGGATGGCAACATTACGGAACAAGACCGAAGCTTAATCAGACGATAGTTCAGTTCCACGGCTTCCAACGGTAGCCATTTCATTCGGATAGAATGGATCGGATTCATCCGAATGAAATGGCTACCGTTGGAAGCCGTGGAACTGAACTATCGTCTGATTAAGCTTCGGTCTTGTTTCGGAATGTTGCCATCCGTGGAGGAACAAGTGTAACTTACTTTTTGAATGCCGCTAGTAATAAACGTGCGAGGAAGTCAAGCGGTGTCCACATCAGTTTTTTTTTTTTTTTTTTTAAGGTCATAAATATTTAGAGACACATTACTGTAGCTTAAAATTGTACTTAAACATATTTCTAATTTTCTTCGTGGCTTAATGTAATTTAAATTCTTGTTTTGTGTAGCATACCCGTCCAATATGTCCGTTTCGAACTCACTTATACATTGGTGTGCAAAATTTAAGCACGAGTAGTTTCTTAAGGCAGCGTAACCCAACTGAGCTGTGTATCAAATCAATTAAAATTATACCATAATATCCTCAGAATCTAAAAGTATGTGAAAAGTGAACAAAAGAATTAAAGAAAATAAATAAAAAGAATTCTAAATGTTAATTTTCCCCCTCAGTCCTTAATTTTTTATAGATCATATTTTTATATATTAGTGTATATGATGCTACTTACGATTAGCATCTGACTACTTCATATATGGCTTAAGAAAAAAGGTTATTTTAGGTGTGGACTGAAGAAAAGGACAAAAAATACTAAACGTAAATAAATTAAATGAATCACCAGTTTATTTTAAGAAAATTAAAATTACAAAAAATAATCTATTGCTTATCGTTTGCTGACCAATATCATTTTACAACGTAATTATAAGCTCTTTAAGAAATTTTACGGAGACCTATTACCATGATATATATTTGCCCGTACATTAAAAATATTAACTTTCATCTTATGAACCGTAACTGAAATGACCTCAAAACTGTTACTTTTTTATTTCTATCATTTAAAACCATTGCGCCGGCATTAGTTACGGGCCAGTGATCTGCCTCTCATGGGAAATGAAAGAATATGCCTACAGCCTCTCCTTTTTTTACAGGCATTATCTCTAATGCCGGATGATATCATTACCTCTTCCTGAGGAAACATTGTATGTCATTATGCCTCTATAAAAGAAGTTAAGATTATTTGAACTCCATGAAATTGAATAGGAACTTGGTGATTTTATAACCCTATAAGGACAGTGAATAGGAAAAATTTCGGGACCATAAAATAGTTAATGTAGCATTTTTGATGAAATGGGACCTGATGAAATTTGATGGTAGAAGTTAACCTATATCGTTATCATAAATAGCATATTATATTTTACGGTATATTAACAAAGAAAGAGTTCTCTAGTAAAATAATGACCGTAATTTATTTGGAAATACTGATCAGCTAAACAGCATCGTTTTAAACATAATAAAAATGGATATATATGTAAATAAAGTTAAGTAAGCGATTATTTTAACAGAAGTGTCTACTTTTTGAATAAAAAGTTAAAATAAATGCTTTTATTACCATTCTTCAAATGAATCTAGTAGCAGAAAAGGATACTAATGGATCTGAAGTATTTTTATTGTGAATAAAATATTCATGTTTTCTAAATATTCACAGATCACTGAGTTTCATTCAAGTAGATTAGCATAATTTAAAAGAGTACTATAGCGGAAGGTTGTCAAGTTTAACTGTTTAAGATATTCTAATAGAAAAACTACAGCATTTAAAAAAAATAATTGCATGATAGTAGAGAAAAAAAAAATAATTAAAGGTTGTTAATAATATCCACACTTTCTGACAAGTTTTTGTCTCAGGTCACGTTTCTTCATTCTGCAATATTTTAATAAAACATCAATAACAAAACAGTTTTTGACACAATTTCTAATTTTTAGCTGTTCCACTAAACGTCACTAAAATGTAATTTTAGAGGCAAATATTTCAAACAATACGTTCGAAGTGGTAGCAAATGATACTGAAGTGGATTACGTGGTCATGGCTGTAGTGACACTACTTTGAAACTTTTGAATACCAGGGTTCATATTTTCTCTCCACAACGTACATAAGATGATCGCCGTATAGACAAAAATAGCCATAGGTTTGGAAAAATTTACATTTTTCTCATTCTTTTGGATGACTTTTTTAAAATTATAAATTTAAATGAATATCTGTAGAAAAAAGCATTTAAAAAAATTTAAATTTAGTTTTCTTGTTTTATTTTTATTTTATGAATATTACTTAATAAAAAATATTGTGTCCCGTGAAACGAACTCAAAATTCACTAGCATTAGTTTGTTATCTATTCCAAATATGGAAAATTTCAGATATCTAACTATCTTTCACTTTCTACAATGCAAGTACCGAAACGATAAATAACAGAAAATTAGTATCTAGGAAAAAGAGTTTTCAAAAGGTCCTTCAATATTTCAAACAGCGTCTTGATGATTCTATTTATTAAAAGAAAGAGGTTACACCTATGAAGGAACAGAGCAAGCTTGAAAATCATGTTTCTTTTAAACCTAAAATGAAACTATTAGAAAGGGATCTTAATATCAATGACAAATTAAACCTGAGAACTTCAAATCAATAGCATTTTAGTGAGTTTGTAAAGTCTGCAAAAATTAAATCGTTTTCTTACACATACGTGTTTTGTATAAGAATTTATTTAATTAAATTATGTATAAATCTCTCCAATATTTCCTACGTATTTCAGGGTATCTTTGTTACGAAAAACGAATTTTGAATTTAAGTGTAAAAATAAATTGTCCAAATCAAACACATTTAAACAAACGAATACGATATCCATACACTCTCCATAACCCTACTAAAATTTGTGTAGTATTCAGATACACACAGGAAAAAAGAAGAAGAAATTGGAGAAAAAATTATTTCAAGTTATAAATATTCGATTTTAATTCATTCCACCGGTTAATGTGATTTATTCTATTAGCAAAGAATTTTCTGTAACAATAAATGGGCCTGAAAATGTTTTTTTTTTTCAGTAAAATCATCCAACTATTAAGATAAGCGTTTTTTGTTAAGTGTTCAAGCATTGAAATTTCTTTTTCAAAGTTTTCCCCCACCTGTTAAATTTTATTAAAACCTTGCTATATAAATGACTCAATTTTTCTGAAGGTTTTAATCTCTGATACTTCCCGCATTGTTTCATTTCATGATTTTATTGATAGCATGAGTTCAATAATTTATCTTAAATAAAATCTAAAGTATAAATATGAGAAAAACGTCTTAGAGAGCTCGAAGGTTGAGTCAAAGGTCGTACAATTTTCACCACAATTTGGTAGAAACCCTTTTACCAAATGTTTTTAAAGTTTGTTCAATATATACATTTACATTGAACAGTATCTTCGAGTATAGTTTCTTTATTTTGCAAAGGTGTTGAAAGGATGGTTAATTAACATCAATTTGCCAAGCATTTAGCTTTCTTTAATTGCCTTTGAACGCATTTTCGTGTCAGGCAAAGAATAGGTCATTACCCTTAATGTAAGTCGAGACATTTAAGCTCTGAAAGAAGACCAGCTTAAAGAATATCCTGGTAGAAACATGATAACGTTCGATCTGGAAAAAAATTCTCGAAATTTCATGACATTAAACTCATGTTCATCCATTCCATGTCATTTGAAAGTATGTCGCATTTCATTGTTTCCCTTTTACGACATCGTTGTAAACAGGAACATATTTTTAAACTAATGAGCTAGTTAAAAATAAAAGATACAAGAAAGTGGGATATGTTCGATGTTTAGTCAGAAAAAGGAAAAAGGGCAATTTCGCGATGCCAAATGAACTAATTTTGGAAGATTGAAAAAGTATATTCTTGTATTGACATCAAATACTTGACTGGTATATAAGTATGCAATTGTGAGAGGTGGAGAATTTAGTAACTCAAGTCCTTAAGATTATACTAGCACAATAGAAATAAAACATTTGGCTATACACTCTTAAAATAATGGTATAATATAATAGTGATTAAAAGCAGTTTGCAAATGTTCTTTTATCCAATTTTTTGGCATCTCTTAAAAACAAGCATCTTGAATTTAGCAATAAATAAATAAATAAATAAAGTAATTAAAACTAAAAAGTATACTGACTATTTCTTATTTTTAGCTATTCCTTTTAATGAAGCGAAAATTAAAATATGCAAATATGATATAATTTGGACAAATCACATCCTAAATAGCAGCGATTGAAGTCGGCGGAGTAACATGCTCCCCTAAGTTTTAATTTGGTTTAACGTTCATGTGCCGTTACGTTCTCAAGGTTCGAACTTTGCAGTATTGCATATAAATCGGTTACTTAGGGTGCGAGTTATGGGTTTTCAAAACTTTCATTGATTAACAATACAGTTTGGCGATATTTCACCGAAAGTTTCAATTTGGATGACACTTGGTGTTGGCCTGTTCCATGTATGGTTGGTTAGCTTTTCCTCATAGCAGAGAAGGTTATGAAAGCTATATAAAGATCAATAGATAGGCTCGTCAGAGTCAGCTATAATATTTTAATCGTAGAGAGTATTCGAAATTCTTGTTGCACGGAGCACTCTGCGTCTTACTATTATTTGCGAAAAAATATTTTAATACCTGCTTGTAGATAATGCTATATTCCATGCTGTAAAACAGCTCTTGTCTTGTTTTTTAGTAAGCTTTTTTGAGTAAAGTTGATTTTATTTTAATAACTTTTTAGCATCGACCTTAAGCAATCTGAAACGTTTTGCCCCGCAACATTTCCTTATCTTCAAATATTTTTGGTTTCCCTGGATGTTGTTTGTTTTTCACATCAAAATCATTAATTTTAACATTTACAGCATTTTCTTACGAGACGTATTCGATGGAGCATGTTTATTATATGCTTCGCGACGTGTTTCACAAGAGCACACAGTTTTGTTTTCACAATGAAATTAATGAATTAAAACATCCTGTAAAAGTCCGTTCTTGTTACAAAATGTAACATATTAAATGCATTGAAGTACGTTGTTTCAGTCGAGTTCCATTGTCAACATTATTTTGTTGAGGAATGTCCGGAGTAACAATTAAAAGTCAGGAGATTTTGTTCTGTGCATTTAAATGTGTCACCATCTATGCGTGAAAAAAACACAAATCTTACTCTTGTGTTCTAATGTTTAAAACAGTGTATATAAATATTTAAATAAATTATAATTTATCTTAAATGTGCTTGATTTTTTAGAAATGAAAATTTTCTTTTTCGGTCTTAGTACAAGCAAAAATATTAAAGCACTATTTAATGACATTACTTCTGTTCATTTCAAGACAAATTATGCATCTCTAAAAAATAATGATAATAAAAATAATAAAAAATATCCCAAATAAAACCATTTGCGAGCGAAGGTATTCCAATTATACTGTGAACTGAATAATTCAGACCGCCCTGCATGGGGAATTAGGCTGGATTAATGAAAAGCAGTGTTTATATGCAATGCATATAAATCATTTTTGCGAATACATTTTCATACATATTCCTTCGGAAAAAATGCAATAAATAATCTTTCTATATTAGCATATGCATTTCATTTGCAGAAAGGTAGTTATGGAAGTATTTTAAATATTTTTAAACATAGTTTTTGAGTTTAGTAGCATGTGCCGAGGTTTCTCAGCTGCATGTTTAAAAGTTTTCGTATACAGTGGTCTTTATGTTGAGGTTAGTATTCATGTATGTTTCATAAATATTGTATGAAATCATACTCCTGAATTTCAATGAAGATAAGAAGAAAAATAATACAGTTTAAATGAACACGGTAAAGAATTTTAAGTACGTAAAAGAAAGGGCATATTTAGAATGCTTATGAGTTTAGGAAACTACTTTTATGATGCACAATCTTAGAAGACAGTTTGAGCATTATCATAAAGTAATTAAGAAAACTCAACAATCAAGAGGTTAGAACGTATATAAAAGCACAGTTCGCAAAATAAAAATAGCTATTTAAAAGTTCAAGGATTTTTATATGAATTTTGAAAGAGGCATTTGAAAGGTTGAGGTATTGATTTCCAGAACTTATCGATGACTCAAGAAATATAAATTATGACACATGCATGAAAACAAAAGCTCTCTCTAACATATACATTTTTTTCGCAGAATTTGGAGATGTGTCGTCGTCAAAATTTGCGACAATTTTGGGATAACCTCAGAAAAGCTCCACACCACAATTAATGGAAATTTGCGAGAGACTGTAAAAGAACTTTAAATGTTATTTCCATGCTTCAAATTAAGAGTAAGCTGTTACAATTGTTTATATACTTATTATATTGTATATAAAACGGATTTTGTCACTAAACTGCCAATACCGCAATGCATTGGAATTATTTACTATGCTTTGTAAAAGAATTAAAATTTGCTATTAATGCTCAAAAAAGAAAAAAAAAATTCCAATGAAGTACATAGTAGGGGAAGGTGGCATAGGACGATCTACACATATTTTCTTCCATACAGGTAGCGTTATCTACCGGGTAACACATAAACTAGTTTTTCTAAGTGATGAGGAAGCAATGGCGGTATTCGAGCGATCACAGTATTACGTATCTAAGTAGATTTTTTTGAAAAATTAGGCTTTGTAACATTTTTTATAAGGCAAGCACTAAATTTCTTATTTTTTTCGATATACAGCCCTTCATGTACAAAAATATCACTTGGTTTACTGAATGGAATATGTGTTTAGATAGGAATTACACTTGCTAAATTTCTTATGTTTCTCGGTGTCATTCAGTAATCTGTCCTATGAAATGGGCAGTCATTTTGTCAGGCAAAGTGATCCATCGGCTGAATAAAATCCAGTATCAGGTCCTCTCCATCATGGCAGCCCCTCAATCACTCTCAAAATGCGTGACTCTCTCAAATGTTTCTCTTTATTCCACGTAATATTCAATAGTGGCCAAAGAAAACGAAATCACACACTTCCAGTAAAAGACACTTTTTTATTTGTTTGTGACATTTTTTATTTTAAAACTTTCATAAAATAATTTACGTGTGCTATTTTATTGCAAAACTTATTGTATTTCATTTTTCATAGTCATAATTACTTTTTTTATCTTTTATTTTTCCGATAAAAAAACAATCTACAATTAATTTCAAATGAAGTGTTGTATTATGTATGTGAGTGGACATTTGGCTGCAACTATTTTTTGGTGCATTTGTATTCGAGAATGATCAAACTTGTTCAGAAGGCAACAGCATCATTTGTTTAAATACATATATGATTACGCAAACGTTTGCTTTAAATAATCATTGATTGACATACTGCGAATATCTCTGGATTATTCCTTATACTACTTATTAAATTTTTTGAATCATACTTGTATTTGAAATCAAATATTTGGTTAAAAAACTGCTGAGTAAGCCAATTTCTCGAAGATATTCACAACATCCACTCAACGATCTGTTTGTTACGGAGAAGTCTGTCAATGAAATCAGTTTTTCTACTAGTAATTCTAATTATAATGTTAAGTTTAAATTATACGCTTAAAGCAAGATTCATTATTAGTGTTAGTGATGGCCCTTAGTTTATATTCGTGGATTATTTCTAGTTTTTTTTTATGTAGTAAAAATTCGAATTGTCTAGTTTCCTTTTAAAGCAAATTTACGTAACATTTTAATTTATTGTATATGTATGCATAATATATGTTACTGTATTTTACACAGCGGAAGGTGACCCAAAAGGGGAAAACTCGTTTAAAATAACATTAATGTTAAATAAAACTTTGGTCCTTTGCCACAATATTTTACTCTATAATTTGCATCATGAACATATTTTAATAATATTTTAAACCCAAATTGAGTAAGGAAAAAAATAGATTTTTGAAAAAGAGTCCAAAGAATAATTTTACTCTCACCCAAGGGCAAAATAATCCTTCATTTGAAAATAATTGTAAATTGTTTTTATCGGCAAAATAAAAGATGTAAAATTATACATGATGAAATAACGTAAGTTTTACCATCATATAGTATGCATAATTTATTTTATGAGAATTTTAAAATAAAAAGTGCCAGAAATAATAAAATGGAACATTTAAAATTTATAATTCAAAAATTATGGCCTACAACAAGCGCAGAAATAAATTAAATAATGTAATGGGGAGTCACGTATTTTGAGAACGTCTGCAGGGCTGCTATGATGACTAGGAGCCGGTACTAGTCACCGGAGCTTCTTCAGTCAGTGGATCATTTTACCCGGCAGTATGGCTGCCCAATTTAGGTCATATTACTGGAATACGCCCAGAAACACAATAAACTAAGCAAGTGTAATTACCATCTAAAAACATGCTCTATTCAGTAAATCAAGTGATGTTTCTGTACATTAAAGACTGCACTCTAAGTAAATACTATCAAAGTTAGTGCTTGTATTATAAGAGATGTGATAAAATCATCTTTTTTGAAGAATTTTACTCAGACACATAATACACCGATTGCTTAAATGTCGCCATTGCTTCTTCTTGACTTGACATGACCAGTTTATGTGTTACCTAGATGATAGCGCTGTCTTTCTCGAAAAAAAGCATAAGTGGATCGTTTTGCCCGCTAGAATTATTTGTTATTACCCTCCCCTAAATTTGTAATTCATTGCATATGTCTATGATCAATATTTAACCCATTTATGCCTAGTGTCCCTTTTTTGGGACGGCATTTTCGCTATTAGTTGAAAACGTTAGTTATTTTTCCTAGCCTTTATTCATGAGTATTGAGCCTCAACTGTACAAAATATTTTAACATGACCCAGTTGGATGTTGATATTTCGATTTTTATGCATAATGATTTTAAAAGAAATCATCCCTTGTTCAAGAAATTGACATCAGAAATTTATCTATTATTTATATTATCAGTAAAAATCGAAGAAAGTCGCAAAAATATCCAGGCACAAATGGGCTAATGCCTTGAGTACGAAGACATTATTGCTTCTGGAACGGATATAATGGCATGGCTGCAACTTGTGAGATTTTTCCGGAGGATTATCCATCACTATTTTTTTTTGGTAGTTTAATCTTAATAAATTCAAAATGTTAATGTAATATAAAACATTAAAAAAATAGTGGTGGGTAATATTCCAGGGAAACTACAAGTTGGGAGCTATAGGGTGGAGCGAAAAAAAACTTTATTTCAAAATTCACACTGCCTGAGTCATTAAATGGTGCGAAATTTCTAATAACAAATTATACCTCAGAAAATGATGACGATTTCTTTAGTCAGGAGGCCAAATGTCGGAAACGACTGGGACTGACAGTGAGAAAACTGACTGGAAAACTGACGGTGAGATTCCCTGAATCTCCAAGACAGACCAGACGCCCGAACTAGCCGCTGTTCTTGATAAAGCAGGTGTATCGAAGTATTAATTATTCAATTGTTTAATTAAAAGTAATTATTTCAATAGAAATTCATAAAAGACTAAAACAGACATTGGGAATATATTCAGTTGAGGTGTGGAACCTGAAGATGGCAATATTTCGAGCTGAAATTTGGAGACAATTTGTTCTAATCAGTTTCGCCCCATTTAATGACTCACGCAATGTGAATTTCGAAAAAAAAAGTGTTTTCCGTTCCACCCTACGTGTGTAATAACCAGATCTAGTAGTCACAAAGTGGCTAACTTCGCAGCCCTGACTGGAAGAAACGCCCTCCTACAACTGCTAAAAATCTCTTGCCATGAACAAGAACGTGCATGTTTAATTTTGTTCTAGTTTGGATGACGAAACACAATCGTCATCTAATCGTCACTTAGGCAACGCAAGTGCATGACGCAACGCAGTCGTCAAATGTACAGAGGGGGTTAAGTAGTCTAATCCTAGGTCAAATTTTTGGGATACCCTGTGTATGTATTTTTACTTTCCGAACATGTACCATGTAAGGAAAGTATTGTAATCATGAAAAAAGTTCGACTTCGAGATTTTGGTGTTTTTACACGTTTTGAGGGCTTCTGAATCCATTTATGCTATTTTTACGAGATGTATGTATGTATTTGTGTGTGTGTGTGTGTGTGTGTGTGTGTGTGTGTGTGTGTGTGTGTGTGTGTGTGTGTGTGTGTGTGTGTGTGTGTGTGTGTGTGTGTGTGTGTGTGTGTGTGTGTGTGTGTGTGTGTGTGTGTGTGTATGTGAGTGAACACGATAGCTCCTGAACGGAGCATTCGATTGAGCTCAAATTGGACATATATGTCATAAACCACCGTCGCAAGACCGGTATTGATTTTGGTGTGTATATGACTTATAGTTCTCCTACAGGGCTACGACAAAGATTTCTTTAACATTATGGCCTATGGGGGGAAATTCTCGAAAGTTCGCTAGCGTTTAAACGGTACCTTCGATTGAGCTGAAATTGGGTATATATGTTATAAATCACCATCTTAAGACCGGCATTGATTTTGGTGTGTATAAGACTTATACACATATAGTTTTTCTACAGGGCTACGACAAAAATTTCTTTTATATTATGGCATAATGGCATATGGGGAGAAATTCTTGTGCGCAGGCGTTTAAACGGTGCATTCGATTGAGTTTCAACTTTGTATATATGTTTGAATGATTCATCGATTAAAATTTATTTAAATGCTTGGTCATGATCTTAATCGTAAGTGTTCGGGAAGTCGAGTGGAGTCACTCCAGATTTTTTTTTTTTTTTTTTTTTTAAGTAGAGGAGAATCACTCACCGACAACTTTGAGTATGTAGTTATAACTAAGCGTCCTAAACCTCTTGTACTCCACTCTGCACCTCCAGCTGTCCTCGTCGTCGGCCCTGACGGGATCTATCGTGAGGCCCGGCAGCTTCAGGTGGACGTCGAAGTGTATCCTACGACCGAGCTTCGCGCTGGGGAAGTGCTTCGATTTCTCCAGGCCTCCCCTCCTCGCGTCCAGTGTGTAGATGGGGACCTTCATGTCCCCTTTGTACCACAGTACCAGGGCGACGGCGTCGTCTGTCGCCGGAGAGGTGATGTTGCAGGGCAACGTGATGCGACCACCGGATACCGCTTGGAGTTCTATGAGGGGAACTGGAAAAGAAGAAAAAAGAAGTGCCTGATTTAGTATCTAAAGTTGTTGGCTGCGTGAATTATTTAGAAAAAGAAGTTCAAGCTGTCCGTTGAGGCCACTGCGAGATATATATTAACGTAGGATAACTACTAGTGTTTATTGAATTGTAAGATACCCATTAAAAAGTAGGCTAATATAACATAAACTTATTCTTTAATATACACAAAATATTTATTTACACGATGTGTTATGCTTTAATCCATATTATTGTTAAAAATTTTCGGCTTTTTTAAATTTACAATCTAATTGCTGGTCTTGGTAATCATTTGACGCCAAAAAAATATACACTATTTTTGAAAATCTATTCAAAATTTAAGAATATTGAACTAATACAATTACAAATAATACACAAGGTCGCACTGTGAAACCAGTGGTATTTTCATCAAAAATACCTTGAAAAATTGATACAGAAGCCACAAAATTTTAGTTACGAATTACGAGTCGTCGATTATTTGAAAAAAAAGGGGTGTGCTAAAATGCCCGTTGTTTGAAAGAAATGGTGTGCTAAAATGACCCTTAGTATTGTGAGCTAAATGCTCCCTCTTTATTTTGTTTACATTTATTTTATATTGCTAGCACTTATTATTTTTATTGTGTCATGACATTTTTTTTTTCTCTAAACATTTATTAGGTGGTGGTCAGCAGTAATTTTGCAATTGTATAATTTAGTCTGAGTATGTTTATGATTTTCTTAATTGTTTAGGCCAGCCAAACAGAACATTTAATTTAATTTTCTTAAGGACATTAATTGTAACTAATTAAAAAAAATGTCTTCAAATTTTTTTTCTGGTTGAGGGGAGTATGTATGTGATGGAGATCACATATCTAATTTAATAATCATTTACTTTGGCTTTCTTTAATGTAATCTATCCAAGATCAAGAATTCTAAATCACTTGTGTTTTGCATTTTTCTGCCATTTCGGTTTTTAAATCTGTATATTTGCTTTTCTCCGTATGCACTATTCTTACTTGTTTATTCGTCTCTTCAGCCCGGTGTGCTAAAAATAGAATATATTTGCGTCCGTTTGCAAAATCAACGTACTTTGGATTCCTCTCCTTTGGCTTGGTGTTGGCGTTTTGTTATTTGTTGCCCTTCCGACGTCTTTAAAATTATTTACTCGCGATTACGTCATTTTAATTTTTATTGGATTAACTTGTTGGGTTGCTCTGGAATGGGCGTTATTAATTTCAGCCAAGTGTTTGTTCTCGCCAATGTGTCATTCTGTGCTGGCGTAATTTTTAAGTCATTCCATCTTAATTGCACTGTCCATATAGGACGTCATTTTATTTTCGCTGAGCCACCACCGCCCGTTATAATAATGTTTCAATAGTATATGTTTAATAAAATAGTTTTTCAGTATTTAACGTCTTTTTATTATATTGCAACCAAGTGCATTCGAACCTGGAGTTTCATGTCACAACGCAACTTAATAATTTAAAACAGCCAAACTAATTAACTTCTTTACAGCACGGTCGGGAAGTTCACGATTATTCCAACACTTATTCCGAAGTGATTACTAATAGGTACACGAAGAGAAAATTTCCGACCCGATATTGCTACGTGATTTTGAATCCTAATTATGTAGTCTACCTGCAATAAAACTTTGTCGCGATGTTTTTGTGACACTCTGTATATAGGTGTTGAGTTGTTAAAAATTTTATGTTAATGAATACAATCTGGTTACTGTATAATTTTAGAATATTTATTCACAACCATTGCCAAAAGTTTTTAAACAGTACTATATGTTTGAACTTCTTTCCGTGAATTGTTAAACGTCGATTCTGTTTCTGTTTACCCAGTATAATATCGAATTTTGCGTATTTTTCGCAAACAGTAGCTGTATAAATTTGTACCTGCTCATTAATTTTTATATGCATGGACGCATATATCTTTAAAATTCTATGTAACTTTAAGTATTAATACATATGTATGAAAAGTTTTTGTGTTGAAAGATTTTTTTTTTTATATAAAAGGATAACATTCTAAATTCTGAGTTGTACGCTCACGAAACATTGTGCTTTATATTACTGAATTTGAATAAAAGTGTCGTTAGTAGCTGCAAAGGAAAAGTAAAGAGTGGCTTTTAGAATATTGCTTTCTTAATATGCCAACATTAACTTATTTATTACAATAGATAGCAGATACTAGGATCTTTAAATCAAACATCCAGTGTAACATGAAACTGGAGAGGAAAAATACTAAAGACAATTTCTTCAATACCAAGTTTCTTTATTACCTTATTTATCTGATATTTTATGGTGTTATCTCGAAGATGAGCATTTTAAACCAAAGGGGAGTAAGTAAACAAGGGTATATTTAACTCAGAGGAGCTACTTTGCAATTAATAGCATTCTTTAGATATATCAGGTTAAAATGTGATGGCGGTTTTCTAAAGTCGCGGATTCTTTTTATATTTTATTAGAAGTATACATTTTTCCTCTCAATATGTATGATTGTCAAATTTGTATTTCAAACACCATAGTATGGTGGGGTAAAATAGATGGTAAGCTGGCATATTTTTTCTTCATTAGGTGTTTTCTGTTTAAAAAAAAGTTAAACTTGCACTTTTTTCTGTTACTTTATGCAATGCATTCATGCCTTTCACGCGTAAAAGGATTTTACTATTATTAGTTTAAATGCATAAATACTAAACTTAATTAGGAGCTTTTTTTCTTAAAGGTGGAGTAAAATGGGTAACAGATAAAGAAAAGGCCAAAAAATTAATACATTTTAACATTTTTAAAAAATTTCTTATCAGGACTTCTACATATTAATTATTCAAATTAAAACATATTATGGTCAGGCCCCACAGTCTTAAAGTTCAGATAAAATATGCTTCCCGATGCCTCATTGTTACTTGGTAAGGTGGGGGTAAAATAAGGAGGCATTTCTTTTCAAAAATATAAATAGAAAGTTTTTAATGATTTGATTACCCTGTATTTGCGCACATTGGTAGGCAACATTTATACTCATTGAAAAGTTTATTAGGAGCACTTGGAAACATAATCCTAACTAAGCCTGACTGTATAGTATACAGTATATACACATTTCACCCCACCATACTGAAAAAATAAATAGAAAAAAAATTGAAATTCTTACATTTTCTCATAAAAATCTATTTAGACCCTTTCTAAATTAAAAGTAATATAACTTCTCAAATTAACAAGAATGTTTTATTTACATAGATGGAAACTAAAACTTTATTTCCAAAAATAATTAATAAATTTTTAAGAGTATAATTTATGCCAACTAATGCCTGGAAATATTGGCTAAGAAAGAGATATTTTAAAATAATTTATATATTTTTTTTATCAATTAGAGATATCTACCCACTTTACTCCTGTACACTCATTTTACCTCACCATACACTATATATTAATCAGGGTTTGCTTAGAACTAAATTTACTGCTAATAACTTCAAGAAAAGAGTCAACACGATGTTAACGAAATGAATATTGGATAAAGTGAAGTTTTAAAATCAATATATCACTTGGAAATTCTTTAAAAAACATACCTCTTTTTAAAATAAATTTTAGGAATTATTTATGTTGTGTGTAAAATAAAAATAAAAAGTATTATTTATATATTTTTGCATTGTAAATTTTCTATCTTCAGTATAGTTACTTTAAACCAGAGTTCCTCAACCTTTTTCTCTGGTGCTGGTTTAAATTTAGTCGGATCACCTTGATTAAATTTGAATCTGATGAATTGGAGAATAAAGCAACAATATATATACCGTTTTCACTCGCTTAATAGTCGCCTTTGCATAATAGTCGCATCCTGTTTTAAAGCAGAAGAAATAGTCAAAATATTTTCCCGTTATAAAAGTCTCAGTCATGTATTTGACCTTCATGTATGTCTATAAAAATTATTACTATAAAAAGAAAATGAACCTTTTTGCTTGCAACTGACGAAAAACATATTTAATATATGGCAGATAATCTGGAAACATTGTTCAGTTAGCAATTTTATTATAATACCAGTACTGTTTCAGCATTAAGATGTGCAATATTATGTTGCAGATTTCCCCTCATAATAGTCACACCTAGACTTTCACCATGAAAAATTGGCAGAAAAGTGCGACCATTACGCGAGTAAACACTGTATGTATATATACCGTGTTTACTATGTGTATATAATATAGGGTGTCCAGTACTAACGGTGCCCAATGGCTCTTTCCTAAACCTGTGTTAGAGACACATAGTTCCAGTTGCAAAAATGCTTTAAATTGTATAATTTATTATATCAGAAGCAATCAAGCAAGCAAGTCAATAAATCGATTTCTGTAAAAATTACGAAATTTGATTTTTATACGGTCCCCCCGGTCCTATCAGTTATATTTAGAAAAATTTTCTTTATACAACTTCATGCACAAGAAAAAAAAAATTCGTCCTCCTACGACCTAAATTCACCGATTTATGAAGCAGTAAACATTGGGACTAAAGTCACTTTTCCACGTTTAAAAATGTTCGATTATGGTAAACCGTTAAGGGACCATATAAATACTGAAATTTTAAATTATAGGTCTTAATTTCATTTTCTGGCGTAATGCGGAAAAAGAAATAAAACTTATTTTAGAGTACTGATCTTCAAGCAGACAGGGCCTTATTATCGCATGGGCAAATCGGGAATTTGCCCAGGGCCCCCGGCAAAAAATGACCCCCAGTTTCAAATGTTGTTCTGAAATATTCTTTTTTATACTAAAATTTTATTAAAAATAAAACACATTTCATAGATCAGGGAGCCCCTAAATCCATCAATGCCGGGGCCCCTGTTGGTCATAATTGGGCCCTGGAAGCGGAGGGTTATAATCAAGCTCTATTAAAATCTATCTGCGGTCAGACTTACTAAATCGTATATGTGTAGCATGCAGATGTGTAATATAAGAGTTTGCTACGCAAAGAACAGGAAGAGTTTTCTATACCGATGCATATTTAGATTGCAGTCGAAGAAAGTTATTTAAAAAACTGTTTAAAAAATTCCGTTTTCAGCATAAGATATATTTTTATGTTACTTTATTGGATACACATATTTAAACGTTATCTCATTTGTGCCTGGATATTTTTGCGACTTTCTTCGATTTTTACTGATAACAGAAATAATAGATAAATTTCTGATGTCAACTTCTTGAACTTCTGATGTCAACTTCTCTTCTGATGCCAACTCTTTTAAAATCATTATGCATAAAAATCGAAATATCAACATACTACTTGGTCATGTTAAATATTTTGTAGAGTTGAGGCTCAATACTCATGAATAAAGGCTAGGAAAAATAAATAACGTTTTCGACTACTAGCGAAAATGCCGTCCCAAAAAAGGGACGCTAGGCATAAATGGGTTAATCTTCTTTATTGCAATCTATATTCACAAAATAGTTAATGAAATTGCTAATAAATATTACAAAGCTCAAACCATTTACATTAATTTTTCTCCAATTCATTTTGTATACAGTCCCTATTTCGCAGCTCGAAAAGTGCTCTAATTTTAAGCAGCTGTAACTCGGTGAATTTTGGTCGTAGAAGGATTATTTTTCTTTAGTGCATAAAATTGCATAAGAAAAAATTTTCTATGCATAACTGATAGGACCGGGGACCGCATAAAAATTTAAATTCCGTAATTTTTAAAGGAATTGATTTATTGACTTCAATTTCTTCTGATGTAATAGATTATACAATTTAAAGCATTTTTGCAATTGGAACTATGTGTCTCTGACTAACGGTTTAGGAAATAGTTATTGGGCACTGTTAGCACTGGACACCCTGTATATAATATTGTCTTCAAATTCCTTAACTGGCGCGTTTATCGCTAGTTTGTTTACTTTAGTTATCACCTAGTTCTTTTGGGTGCGTTGAAACGGTACTTACGTATTATCCCGGCGGTCACTTCCGCCAAACTACTTTTTCGTAGATTTTAAATACGTTGCCAATCGTATTCCAAACCATCAACAATTTCATGTGCCCGGCATTTATCTTGGTGAAAAATTGCTTGTCTTGGCAGACCGCCGGGATAATACGTAAGTACCGTTGAAACTTGTGCATAACTCCCAGAGACCCATGACTGCAAAGCTCGCCAAAGTACGGGGATTTTTTAGGTTGGCGAGAGTGGGGCGTTAAAATAGGAATCAACTCTTTCTTGTACCTAAAACACATCTTTGGAATCGAAATCTATCTTAAAATCGCCTACTGAAACTGTTTTACAATCTTCGCCAGGCATATTCTTCCTGTAGGCATATTCCAACTATACCGCAAAGACATTTTAAATGCTGTTTGGAATATGTTTTGTTAAGGTAAAATCATAAATAAAATTATTCAGAAGAGACGGTATTAAAGGTAAATGGAAAATGACACTTTAAACTGTATTTTCTCCAAATCAAGTTTTTTGTGATTTTCTTGCCTTCAAAATGCTCCATGCGACTTAATTTTGGTCGGAATTGTACAAAATTTACTACAAACATTCTTCTCATATATTACAATAAATCTGTGTATCCTTTTTAAATAGGGTCAAAATTTCGATTATGAAATTTCACTTTTATTTACGAAAACTGAAAAATTTCGGGAAAGTTTGGTATATATCCATGAAAATATTTCTAAAAAATTAACTACTCGGTCGAATCAAAAACCGATACACAGACTTTTTTAAATATATTTTTATGCTATTATAAAACAAAATTACTAAAAAAAAGTTAAAATTAAAACGCATGGAGCATTTTTTCGAAACTAAAAAATTAATTAATTTTTAATTAATTACTAATATTTTTAAAATTTATTTTAAAATTTTTTATATATATATATATGTGTGTGTGTGTGTGTGTATGCATGTATGTATTTTTTAATTATTTCCATGTATGAGAGTATTCAACAGTGTGAACAAGCATGCATGGATTATCTGCGTAGGATGCGGTGTGCCTTGGTAGGAGGACACACATAATGGTTCAGAATCCCAGCAATGTGGATTAAGAAACGTCGTTTTCATTTACCTGTTAATAAAAACTGTAATAATAAATTTAATAATAAACCCCGTGATCCATATATAATCCATACTTTAATGATTCTTTTTTAATAACCAATTTTAGTCAAGCGCCTTTTCGGAAAATCCATTAGTTTTTGAAGACGCATAGTCGGAAATTTCACTATTATTCCGAAGTGATTAGTAACAGCTGCATGAAAACGATGTAACGACATTTCCGACACCATACATGGGGTTCAGAACTATTTTAGTTCCCTCTACCACTACTTACATGTTTTTTACTAGAGTTCGAAATCATCATGTGCCTGTATATATATATATGTAAAAACATAACACTATAAAAAACAGAGGAGTCCGGAAATCTTATGAAAATTCTTTATTTTGATATTATATATTTATATAGGCACACCCACGGAGTGGCCATTGGGCCAAGGCCACCCCTCCCCCCCCACAAACACACTTAGGGTGAAGTATTAGAAGCGAAAAGATTTGAAAATTGAAAATTGTCACTAATGAATTAAAGTATTTTACTTTTAAAAATTGTCTTCAAATTATTTTTGAAATATGTTTTACCAAAAAAAAGAAGCTGGTTTTTAAATAAATACTTTTAGTTAGCGTATGAAACACAGTTTAGCTCAATTAGAACGTCACTGAAAGCATCAGATGATTATTTATGATTCTATAAGGAGCAACATTGACGGTGAGCTTGTGTTCCATGGGCAAGTCAAGTGGTTCAGAATATTTTGACGTTATAAGACAGTTGTAAGTATAATAGAGGTCACGAAGAGTATTTGTAGCCCTGCCCACACATAAACTAAAATCCTGGGTGCGCCACTGTATAGTAGTATAAGTACGAGAATGCATGGGATCGGGGAAAGCGTTGACAAATTGCAAAGGCGGGTGAAAAATAATGAGTTAAAGAGCACTCTCTTCTCCGAACAACGGTATAAATACTGTGAGATCACATGATATTGTTGCGAAATAATAACTTAATTTGCTCTCGTATTGCATGCGCCGCCGTGAAACTAGGTTTACAGGCATAATAGCGAAGTCCTCAGGTGATGGTAAATCTGTGGAAGTAACCTTGTAGTCTTGGCGACAAACTTGGTGATCGTCTTGGCGACTTAGCGACGGATTTGGCGACCTTGGCGAAAAATGGTGGCTTCTAGAAAATTCATGTCTCGAGACCATATTTCAATTTGATAAGATTGTTTCAGAAATTTCTCGGCAATTCTCGTTACGTCATCATCTCTATAAAAACGCTAGGATTTCTCTCCGGGGAGAGTTGAGTAATAGACTTTGAATCGCACGGTTGACTCTGTGATATGAATAGCGTTATTGTTGTGCTTAGTTATGATTTTAGTTAGTGCATGTTAATGATTCTTGTATTATTTTGAACTATTGACCTGTGAGCCGTGGAATAAAGTGTTATTTTTGTTAACTGTGCTCATTGGACTGCTTTAAAATACACCCACTTGACGATTTTCGTAACAATATGTTCAGTTGCTTACAGAGAACGAGCATTCTCTGATATCTATAGTTCAGTTACGCCAGCATGTTTTGATAAGGTCAGCAGATAGCGACGTTGGTACCAAAGCTGAGTCTTGGACGAAAAGCAGACTAATTTACTTCTGTTGCCTATGGTAGAGCTCCTGAAAAAATACTTCCAGATATCTCTGGTTCTTGACGAAGCGATGTAGAACAAGTTTGAGAATTGAAGAGAATGCATTTTGCGATGCAAACTGCGATCTCTGAAATGACTAGAAATTTAGAATAAAGCACGATACTATTTTTTTAACATAAAGAATTCGTTTTAATCATTTCATTACATGCATGCATATGTGTGAGTGTGTGTTTCAATTAAATTTTAATTTAAAGGTTTTTTTCTGTGTGTCCATAAACTTTATTTGGTTCATATCAGCTTTTCGTTTGACTTATATGCGTTTAACCAATATGAATTTTTAAGTCTTGATTAGGAATACAAAATTTTTTAAATAATCTTAATATTTTCCCAACTGAATGCACTGATTTTATATCTTCATGTTTATTCATTATTTTATTCTTACTAATGGCCGGGTCAGCGACCTACTGGAGGTTTGACCACTCCGAGGGCTGCATATTCTGGTGGGGCCTAATAGGCAAACCAATCTTGCCTCCTAGTATACATGCTACCTAGTATACCCTTTAGTATACATGAGTATACTCCTAATTTTTTTTTATTTATTTATTTCATAAAAGAAATGCACACTACAGATTAAAATCCATTTACAGTGATGCATAAAGGGACAAATTACATAAGACAAAATTAAAAAAGATAAAATACAGAGATAAAATAAATACTAGTCATGACTGCAAAAGTTCAAAACACTTAACTCTAAAGACTTTAAAAGACATGTTAAAAATATCCAAATCCAAAAAAAACTTATTATAAATTTTATAAAATTTATATAATGAAATGTATATGTAATTATATTTTATAATTGGATCCACAAATAAATGGCTATTACGAAGAGACCTGCTCGGTACATTTACACAAATACTTTGAAGAATATCACTGAAGTCTACCATATTATTGACAACTTTATAAAAAAATAATAAACAAAATAGATCACGACGAGAACTTAAACTAGGAAGACCAAAAATACTTCTCAAGTAAGATGAAGAAATATTCGGAATGTAAATAGGATTACTTTTGTAATATAAATAACGAGTAAACTGAGTCTGCACCCGCTCAAGAATTTTCATTTTATTTTTATAATACGGATCCCAAATAAGACTACAGTATTCAAGATTAGAGCGTATCAAACTAAAGTATAAGGTTTTTAATGCATGAAGGTTAGAAAATTCTTTAGTTTTGCACTTAAGAAAACCAAGTTTTTTGTAAGCTTTAGAGATAATGCTATTGATATAGATTGAAAACTCAAGTTTCCTGTCAAAAACAACGCCCAAATCAGTTATGGAATCCGAACGAAATAAGGGAAGATTATTAATATGATATGAATAAATTAAAGTTTGAGATTTACGAGAATAACTAAGAATACTACATTTCATAATATTAAGAAGTAATTTGTTGTCAGCGCGCCATTCATATAAACTATTAAGATCACTCTGTAAAAGACAAGCATCCTTAACAGACCGTATCTCTTTAAATAATTTCAGATCATCAGCAAATAAAAGATACTTAGAAAATTTGAAAACAGCCAATTTTGAGCCAATTACAGATGAGAGACAATTCATTATCGTATCAGTATAATTAATTTCACAATATTCATACTTCAAATACTTCTAAGTCTATCTCTATAGATGTAAACGAGAGATTTAAATTAAACTTGTAAATTAAAGAACGTTATAAACAAAAATACCGGTCGTCTGTAACCGCTTGATTTTATTTTACACATTACTACGTAGATTTTAATGTTTTTAGCTAACTTTCACAATTACCACTGAGGTATTTTACTATACTTAAACTAACTATACTTATACTTATTTGTACACAAAACTTTTTTTTTCTAATGTAGATTCTCAATTTTATTACCCATGATTTTGTACTATTTATTTTTACGTTTAAATTTTTATTTTCGAAAAAGAATCCACGTGTAATAATTGTTAACTCACGATCTACTTTGTTTACTTTTAAAAATATTGTATTGGTGTATTTTTTGTACACAGTAGTCATGTAAACTTATACTAGATAATTTATTTAAGTACGTAAACATGTATATATGTTAAAAATTCTATGTGATTTTAAATAAGTATACATACATATGTATGAAATGTTTTTCTGTTACAAAAATTGTTGCCTCTGACACTCTTAAAATAAAGAACTTTATCTAAAATTCCAATTCTTATATTCACAAAACAAGGCACTTTTATGTATTACTTACTGCATTTGAATAAAAATATCGTTAGTAGTTTAAAAGGGGAGAAAATAAGAAAAATGACTTTTTAGAATATTGCTTTTTTCATAATACGACACCATTAACTTATTTATTACTACAGTTAATAGCTACTGGATTTTTTTAAATGAAACATTCTGCGCAACATAACACCGGAGGAAAAAAAAAAACAACAACAAAAAGAATAGTTTGCGTGCTAGAGAAATTCCTACTTAGTTTTTTAATCTGTCTTTTTATGGCGCTATTTCACTGTTGGGCGTTTTAGAGTTAGATAAAAGTTTCGTACTATTCTGTAATTAATAAGTAGTTCTTTTTGCCTTACTTTAGTTAAAATGCGATGACAGTTTTTAATGTAAGTGCAATAAATGCGTTTTTCATTGTCCCATTTGTATTTCATTCATTGTAATAAAGTACCTGAGGGGTATTCATGATTTTAACGGCACTTATAAAAGGGAGATGTTTCGAGTAATTAGCGGAGAATTAAAGTAATAGCGATGAAATGGACAAAGTAATGCATGCTGAGTGCAGTTTTGAACGAGCGACTGAAAATAAATAAATAAATACACAGAGAATATAGTATCTATCTCAATGGTTTCATGAGTATTTTTTTTTCCAGCGGCGCAGAACCGGCACATTAACATTTCAAAAACCAAACTGACTTTTGGCCATTTGTGCCAAACTTTTGGCCATTTGTGAAGGGACGCCGAATCGGCGGCCATCTTTACCTGCAATGCAGACATCACAAATACCAAAGACCATGACGTAAATCGAACTTGGAAACATCGTGCATAAGCCGCTACTCCACCAGTGTGGCAAGGATATATATATATAGCATATTTTTAACCCTTTAACTCGCTGCATCCTCACCATGAGGACACAACACTCTGATATTTTTACTGTTGTCAGTCACGGAGAATATATATGATTTCTCATAAAAATACTTGAGGGTGACAAAGGTACCCGAGAATCCTTTACTTTTTAATACACCATTTCCCGTAAAATTTGTCTGTTACTTGTAAAATTGTCAGGACTATTTTTAACAGCACTGGCATCTGCTGAAAACTAGAAAAATACGCTGGGAATACATTGATATAGAAGAACAACGAATAGACCACCATCTTCCTGGTAGATAAATAGAGCGATGGAAACGGCTGCCCTTTTTCCAGCATTCAGGAATGGTTGCGTTTCAAACGGTTAACGAACGAGAATTACAACGGATATTTGCTACGTTAAAAGTTAAAGAAAAGAAAAGAGACATTAGAAACTGAATTCGTCACGAAAACTTTCATTGTTATTTACCTGCACTGATAAGGAAAAGTGAGATTTTCAACAAAATATAAAAATAATACATTTTCGTTATTTGCCTCTATGCAATAGTTCACAGCATTTATAATGAATTAGCATTTTTAGTGCTTAAAATTTTTCTTTAGTATTTTAAATTGAATCAAAGTAAAATGTGTTAGTAGTAAAGGAGAAATGAAAGAAAATCGCTTAAAATATTTCTTATTCACTATGCACCATCTTTAACTTATTTATAGCAACCTTTTATATAATCACGTGTAAACACAATCGCAGATCTAACTGTCTTATTTACCAAGCGATTTTAGCAAGCACAAGATGAGTAGATGTTAGTGTATTCGTTTATTTTAATATGCATATAAACGCAGTTATTCTAAAGGAATATTTAGTTCCAAAAGGGTAAACATACGAATGAAGAATTATTTTGTAAAGAAATTCATGTTCAATAAAACGAAAACGTGTTTTTCTTTACCTTCATGTGTACGCAAGAAGCAAGATACTTTGTGAATAACAACATTTCAATAAAATAGCGTTTGCAGTTGCGAAAAGAAGGAAGAAAAAAGAATCACATTAAGAAATATATTTTTCATAAAGTGTTGCCATTAACGTGCATTTATATTGCATGGATCATGGGTGCTGACATTTTTAAATGGAACAGTTTCCGGAACATAAAACCGAGATAAAAGGTACAAATAAAAGATTTAAATAATACCAGTTTGCTTTAAAAATATTGTGTTCAGATTTTTAATATGTTTTTTATTTCCAGCGAAATGTCAGGTGTCGCTGTTTCAGAACTGAATGGAACTTTCTTTAAATTTTCAAAACTAAGTGTGAACATAACATTCAAAATCTCTAGTTCAAGTAGTATGGTAGAATTTTATAAAGAGCAATAAATATTTTTGCGTAAAGTTTCATTATCATGTTTGTGTTTCACTGAGCCAGACAAAATCCTGCGTGACTTTAAGTTAACGGCTCATATTAAGGTGTAAAGTTTTACAAAGCTATAAAAAGAAAATTGCTTCGTATAATTTTAAGGAAGGTAACATTAAACATTAGCCATTATGAAATAATCGTAGAATGAATGCCATAAATATTCCGAAGTATTTGTACGGTGCATGATGATACATCGCGATAAGGCATAATATGCTATTTCAATGTTACTAATTTCAATTTCAAAATTTTAAAAGTATATTCCCTTGAGACAGGGGCGTAACTAGAAATTTTTCATGGGGGGGGAGGGTTACGACTACTACTATATGTGTACGTGTGTGTGATAATGTAGTGAAGAATATACATTTTGTATGGCAAAAAATTCTCCATGGGGGGATATGACCCCCCCTAACCCCCCCTTGGCTACGCCTCTGCCTTGAGACATGACATCTGTTAAAATGAACGTTAGGATTTTCTTTTCTTTTCTTTTTAGCACTCGGGTGCTATTTCTTTCAAGCACGGGATTTTTGTCTACGCGGTGCGCCGTGGTCACTTTTCCGTTTGATTCCTGTTTTCTGCAGAGTGATTTGATATTGCTAACGGAGGACTATCCCTTCAGATGATTTTCAAATACCGGGATTCACTTAGGTTGAACGGATAGACAGTGGTTTCCAAAACAGAAAGCCATCTGGAGTTATGATTTATATAGAGGAAAACTTTATAAAAATCACTTTATAAAAACACTTTACCCGACAACATGAAACAATTTAACAGTGCCTACACGAGCCAGATCAATGGTGTTAAAATGGTCATTGCGTATATTCAAGATAAAGTGAGATTTGCAATTACATACGCTAGTCCTGGAATTTCTTATCAAGATAAATTAGACGCTCTATTCGAAACGTTACTGAAAGAAAATTATTGTAGGACTGTTTTAGGAAGAGATTTTAAAATAGAATTAAATTCCTATTAAGGATCCGATTTCATAACTGAAATGGCTGCTTTAGGTTTTCCAATACGCACTCATCCAAAACATTTCAACACTAGGGGCGAAACGACAATTGATGCAATTTTCAGCAACAAAATTATGCGAATAGAAGTCTATATGACCACTTGCAGTTATCATTTTCCTTTATATGGCAGAATTGATTCAATAGATTAAAAAAAAAAAAAAAAAAAAAAAAAAAACTGAAAATTTTCCAGCTGAGTGCACACATAAAATCTTGAAGAATTTCAGATTTCTTTTTTTCTGTTACTGTTGTTAAATGTTATTGTTGCAAGGTAAAATAGAACTTATGTTGCAGTATATGAATTAGAAATCAACATTTAGTTTTATAAGCATGGCAACGGCAGCTAGTTTATTGACAAAATGACAAAATAGGTAAGTAAAGTAATGCTTTCCGCTACCTTTGACAGGTAGAAAGTTACTAAAGGCTAAATGTAGATTTCAGTAGAGTTAAGTGTAGTTTTGGTTAATTTTTCGGTCTATTTTAATAATAATAAATTGTTTTCACAATCCCATGCTTTTAATAATTTTTAAATTATAATTTTTAAATTCAGTGCCGATTCTAATTTATATGCTGCTACAGAAAGAAAAAATTATATTTTACAATAAAGCTCATTTTTATGTTCATTTATTTAAAAAAATTGGTATTAGGGAAAAAAAATAGTTTTTAGGTTTTGCTCGCGGGTCTCAGTAGGATATATTCTTATACGTATAGGTTGTAATCATTAATTTTAACAGGTTTTGAGTGCCTGCTAATTTTTCACGCAAACCCTGATCTGAAAATTGTACGAACATCGTTTGTGTAAGTAGAAAAATTATAGGATTATCGCAGTTTCAAAATTCAAAGTATAATTTTGGAAAAGAAAATCAAAACGACTTTTTAACATATTTTTACGTGTAAAGAACTATATGACTTTCTTTTTTGGTCTGCTTGAATATATGTCTCTTCACGTTAAATATTTTGTAAATAAAATTCATTGTCATGGCATAATACACCCTATCGATAAATATAATATAACGAATTAAAAATATTGTGCCTAATACTTAAACTCGAGTTTTTCACCCAACCAGTGGCTGAAGGGGTTTGCGCTCTCAAGGTGGCTGGTTCAATACCAGGTCGCGTCCGCCGACCTAACCGATCGAAGCTTTCCGAGATTTTCTCCGAAACTTTGCGTAAGTACGGGATAGGATCCCTTAGAAAGTCCTCCACGGAGGACAATCCACCCCCTTTGCCTTGATCCTTCACGCAGATAATTGGCCGAAACACATTTAGTTTTAAACTCGAGTTACACTGTTTTTTCTTTCTTTTTTTTTTTTAAAAAGCTCTAGGCATGTTTATCAAATGGAATATTTGAGCTGTGCTTTCTTCTAAACTTAAAATTTGCTACTGAAATCTTATGTTAAAAAGTACTTTACAGTGGCTGCATTTTGCTTATATTTCTGAATATTTCTCTTGTTAACCTTTTGCTGTTCAATGTTCCTAATTGAGAACATCAAATTAAAAATTTATTGAAAAATTAAATTTTATCAATATTGACTTGAAAAAATTAGCAGATATCGTTAAAAGATGACTTGATTTCTTGGAAAAGAAGTTGCATTTCTGTAATTAGTGAGAAACTGGACAAAAAATCATAAAAATAGCCATTTTCATAAATTTTTACTGAGCTATCTTGATACACCTCTCACCCCTTCAAACTTAATTCGTATCTTTACTTAAATTCAAAAATAAATTTTTAGTTAATTCTTAATATTTCACTTATTATTTAACACTCTCAGTGCGTATTTTTTTTAATCAAAATAGATTAAAAAATTGTGTATTTCTTGAAGCTAGCTTTGAAAAGCGCGCGCAAAATGCTACACAAAATTCTTGTATATTTCGCAGAAATGTGGACAACTAACGCCATCTGTTAGCTCACATCTAAATAAACAATTAAACATCACAGAAAGCCGAAATGAAAGAATGAACGGAGAAAGAGCGGGTTGCACCAGGGATACAGATAAGATACAAGGGCTACAAGGGATACTAAGGGGGGATACTAGGGCCTTTGCCGCTCTGAGTCTTCCGGTTTCTGCGTGTGACGTCATCGACTGGAGAAAAATGAGTCGTAGTAGGCATAGGCGTAGAGTTATATGGGCCCGTGTGGCTCGAGCCCCCCCAATAAATTGTGAATAGGGGCTGAGCCCACCCAAGAATTTACCACTCAATACAGAAAATTAATTTATACTAACATAAAAAACAAGTATTTCACGCCATTTACAAACGTTTAAAAAAACCTTTACTTGGACTTTTAAAAATTTTCTTCGTTTGATTTCAATCATTATTTAGTATTCATTGTGACGCCACGTAACACACAATGTTACTATAAGCTGCCCTCACCAGGCTCTGGTTAATTAAAATCAGATTATGCAATGTAAAGTATGAAATAAAGAAAAGTTCAGATGTGTCTAAAATGCACTATCTCATCGAAAATGTTTATTTTTCCTCCTTTGGATATTTTACACTGCTTCTATTTTTAACTTATAACATGGTAGGAAGATACTAACATGGATACTTACCCTACATAGGTGCAGCACAAAAATTTTGCTTTATTTTAAGCCGAAAAATCATGTAGAAAAAGTGGTTATATATATTCCATGGTAGTTGGCAGCTATTACTAAGTTATATGTACGTGAATCAGTGGCGTAGCCAGAAATTTTTCATGGGGAGTTACGACTTCTGCAACTCACATATATGTATACGGGTGTATGATAAGGGAGTAAAAAATATACATTATGTATGGAAAAAAATTCCTCATGGGGGGTTATGACCCCCCCTAACCCCCCCCCCCCTTCGCTACGCCACTGACGTGAATATATGTGGTTGTGGGGCCCGCCCCCCCCCCCCCCCAATAATTTTGAAAACTTTACGCTTATGGTAGTAAGTCGTACTTACCCCGGACTTCGATCGGAAGGAAATATTTTAGTGTTAATATGGAATGCCCTTTATTCTAGCGTTATTTTAAAATTTAGTGATTTTCATAGTTTATTTTCACTTTACGGAAATTAATATTAGTGTTTTTTCGTTCAGTTTTTTCGAAATGTCCGTGTGTGCAATAGCAACTTGTAAGAATTCCCACAAAAACTCCAAGGGAAAAAACATTATTTTCCACGTGTTCCCTAAAGGAAATAACGAACTGTGTAAAGAATGGCTGCAATGCAAGAATTTGTAGTGAACATTTTATTGAAGAGGATTATGAAGACGACATGAAAAACAGATTACTTGGACTGCCTTTTAGAAAAACTTTGAAGCCCAGTGCTACGCCAAAAATTAAAATTCCTGGAGCTTGTAATCTACAATTTAATTCTCCTCGTCAAGAAAGGCAGAAGAAGAGGGAAATAACTGTCAGTGCCTTAGAAACTTTAAAAAATCTTAGTCCGAAAAAAGAGAGCGCCAATCAATCAAAAGAAAATACAACTATCTGCAATAACTGTTCTTTGCTGGATGCAAATCTGAAGTGCTTAGAAGAAAAATGTAATACTCTAGAGAAAAATTTACAAAACAGCAATGCAGAAAAAGTTAAACTAAAAAAAATATTTCTTCAAAGAATAAACAGATTGCAAATGTGCAGAAAAAAAAATTTCGAAGAAAATTCGAGAGCAAAAAAATGAAATCTTGAAATTAAAGTCAGATTTAAGGAAAACAAACAAAATAGAGAACAAAATGAAAAAGATTTTCACAACTCAAATAAAAGCTTTAATGAATGATTCTCCAAACTTGAAGTGGAACGCTGAAGATATTTCTCGTTGTATTGCTTTGAGATCACTTTCAACGAAAGCATATGACTTTTGGAAATTCAAGATTGGTATTCCCTTGCCAAGTGCCACTTTGAAGCGCTGGTGCGCAAAATTATCATGCGAACCAGGATTACGAAAGGACATTTTAAATTTAATGAAAATAAGTTCGGAAAATTTGAATGGCCTTGAAAAAATCTGTGTGCTCAGCTTCGATGAGATGCATGTGGATTCTGATGTTTGTTATGATGCTGGACTAGACCAAATATTTGGTCCATGTAGAAAAGTTCAAGTAGTTTTGATTAGAGGTCTTTTTTCTAATTGGAAACAACCTGTTTTGTACGACTTTGCAGTTCAAATGGACCAAGTTCTTTTATTTAACATACTGAGGAATTTGGAAATAATTCAAATCATTGTGAAAGCCATAGTTTCCGACTTAGGAGGGTGTGGAGCTCTATGGAAAAATTTAAAAATAAACACGGATTCAAATTATTTTCTAAACCCCATCAGATCATCTTCGAAGATTTTTGTTTTTGCCGATATGCCCCATTATATTAAATTATTGCGAAATCACTTTTTAGATTCAGGAATAACTTTGGAGGATGGAACTCTGTTAAGTGCAAAAATAATAGAAGAGGTATTAAGCAAAGATAATGGAGAGATTAAACTTTGCCACAAGCTTAAAACTGCCTATTTGTTAATAAAAGGTAATGATCGGCAAAAAGTAACACCAGCTAAAGTTTTATTTTCAGCCACCACAGCCAAGGGAATCTTAAAATTTACAGGAAATAAGAAAGTTCATGATTTTTTTTAAATTAATAGATGATTTTTTTGACGTAATGAACAGCAAGACTTTGGAACCACCTGCTGGGAAAGATATGAAGGCTGCTTTTGGCCATCAAAATTATTTTCTGGAACAAAAACGTGTTCTTAACATAAGCGTAAAGTTTTCAAAATTATTGGGGGGGGCGGGCCCCACAACCACATATATTCAAGTCAATGGCGTAGCAAAAGGGGGGTGTTAGGGGGGATCATAACCCCCCATGAAAAATTTCTGGCTATGCCACTGATTAACGTACATATAACTTACTCATAGCTGCCAACTACTACGGAATATAATCAACAACTTTTTCTACATGATTTTTCAGTTAAAATATAGCAAAATTTTTGTGCTGCGCGCGCGAGCTGGTTACTATTTTGAAAAAAATAGTTAAAAATATACTGTTTACAAAAAGTGGTTAGTGGTTAATTATATTCCGTAGTAGTTGGCAGCTATGACTTACTATATATAAGTGTAAATTATTGGAGTCGCTCGAGCTCTATGGGTCCATAGAATTCTACACCTATGTAAGGTAAGTATCCATGTTAGTATCTTCCTACCATGTTATAAGTAAAAAATAGAAGCAAAGCAAAAAATCCAAAGGAGGAAAAAGAAACAAACATTTTCGATGAGATAGTTCATTTTAGACACATCTGAACTTTTCTTCATTTCATACTTTACTTTGCATAAGATGATTTTAATTAACAGAGCTTGGAGCCAGAGGAGGGCAGCTTATAGTAACATTGTGTGTTACGTGGCGTCACAATGAATACTAAATCATGATTGAAATCAAAAGAAGAAAATACAACGTTTGTAAATGTGTGAAATACTGTTTTTATGTTAGTATAAATGAGTTTTCTGTATTTAGTGGTAAATTATTGGGTGGGCTCAGCCCCTATTCACAATTTATTGGGGGGGCTCGAGCCCCACGGGCCCATATAACTCTACGCCTATGGTTCTTAACGAAATGATGGAAGTTTCAGAAAAAATGAGAGTAAATGGGAAAAAAGGGCTTTTACCCTTTCAAAAAGCAATAATAATTTCAATCAAATCATGAATTTCTTTGTTGGAAGATTTGAAATGTATGGGAGTAAAATACCTATTAACAACCAGATTGACTCAGGATGCTCTAGAGAGTCTCTTTAGTCAGATTAGAGGTCTCGGTCGGTTTAATGATCACCCAAGTCCTTCAGAAGTTATAAAAAGATTTAAACACCTTTTGATGGCCAATAAACTTCCAAATCTTTCTTCAAAGATATGCACAGATCTGAAAAGCATAGAATTTAACTGTTACTTGACTGCCGAGCTTTTAGAGAAAGCGTTTGAAAGTGATTTTAGTAGTGTGATTCTATCAAATCATACTGAAGATGAAAATGCTGTAGTTATCAACGCAAATGAAACAGAGATCAAAGACGAAGATGAGAATATGAATGACATAATAAAGGTGTTTGATTCTATGCCTGTATCGTGGGACATAGATTTAAATTTAGGAAAATACGAAATCGATCCACAGGAAAAAGAAGGCTTGAACTACATTGCAGGATTTGTTGCATTTAAATTGAGAAGCATCGATCCAAGTTTAGGAACTCCTTCTTCCCAAGTTATGAACTTCCCTCAAAACACAGACTGGATAAACTCATTATCAAAAGGAGGTTTGATTGTGCCTTCAGAAGCATGGCTTGAAGTGTGCCAAGAATTTGAAAAAAAATTTCGAAGTTTTCACGGAAATTTTTATAGAAAAACTAAAGGAGTAATTAAAGAACTCATTCAAGAGATAGAAGAACGTTTTCCGAAAGTTCAAAAAAAAGCAATTCGTTTGTTCTGCCGCATAAGGACATTTATAAGAATTCGTCATTTAAATAGAAATCGAGCTGTGACATCAAAAAGAAAAGCCACACAAAAGATGCAAAAATGGATTGATTCAAAGAAAATGAAACTTGAAATTTAAGAGTAAGTTTATATACCGTGTTTTCTCGCGTAATAGTTGCTTTCGCATAATAGTCGCACCTCCGTTTTGAAGCAGAAAATATAGCTTTAGAATTACAATATTATGTAGTAGATTTTTCCCGCATAACGGTCGCACCTAGATTTTCACCGTTTAAAATCGGCAAAAAGTGCGACTATTACGCGAATAAACACGATATTATTCATTCATTTGAAAGATTTACTATATTTATATTAATTTCTAATGTTTATAAGCACCTCCATTTATTTAAGTACTTATATTTTGTAGCAAGCTAAATGAAACAGTATCTAAAATTTTTTATCTGTAAGTTTCTTAACTCATAAATATATTAAAAGCATATTAAAAAGATAATAACAATATCTTTATTTTGCAATAATTGTACGTAATTGAATATGTATAAATCAGTTTATTTGCTTTGGGAAATTAATATTCAAAAGCGTTTTCCTTTAAAAGGTATCATTCGAAGTGAAAAATCTCCTACATTTCTCGTAGAAATCTCTTCGCGGTCAGCGCCGTGACGTCATCGAGGGGGAAGCTCTGCTTCAGTAAAGTATGGTGAATGAACCAGCCCTTCGTTGAAATCGCGGGATCCGCAGCGAGAGGGTTAAACTGCCCATCACTATATTCTGTTTTTGAAACCAATGAAAAAGTATAGTCAGAAATGACGTATGCTTCCCATTAAAAAAACAGTGAAAATTGTATAAAATCCCCCCACCCATTTAAATGACTAATATATTTTAACTAATGAATTAGAAGACAAAAGTACGCAAAAAAGTAATTTAAAATGTGCTTGGATCTCAATTCGGTCTGTGAAATGTTAATAAAATAAAATAAAATTTTCTGTTCCAATTTTTCGTCTTCATTTAAAATTACACAGCAAAAGTGTAGTACTGAATTTTCATATAAACCAACCGAATTTCTTTATAGAGTTTAATATATAAAGATAAATACAAAAAAATTATACAGTCAAACCTGTCTATCTCGAACCTGTATAATACGAAACCCTCTATATCTCGAAATTTATAAAATTCCCTACTTTTACAATCAAAATTCAATGCATTTTCCAAGTTTATCTCGAATACATTTCCATCAATACCTCTGTATATCGAATTTTAGAGTAAATTACAAAAATCAGTGTTAAAGAGCAGCTTCCTTCAACAAAAGTTGCACGACGTGTCAAAACAGTCAACAAAGGAGCGGGTAAGGCTGTATAACTCTGAACTTTTCTGAACTCTCAGGTAAATTTTGTTATAATCAATTCACAGCTCTTGGTCCTTTAAAAACTAACAGAAACAAAGGAAGTTAGATATTAAAAGTCCTTCAGAGACTATTTTTATTGCTAGAAGTATATATTTATGTTTTTAAAAGTGTTATGGATGAATGTAAAAGAAATCTGCGATCATACCGCTGTATTTTTCTACATCAAAAGCGAATAAAACGTTTTTAATTGACAGCATTTAAAACTTCTGTAACACGAAACCTCTTTATCTCGATTTTTTTTCCCTTTCCTATGACATTCGAGATAGACAGGTTCGACTGTATTGGAAAATACCGTGTGTCCCAAAAATGTAGTAATACACTGCAGTTCTTTATCTATTAGAGGTGAGTTGATGATGCTAAATGAATAATTGTTCAAGATAAGGTAGGAAAAAAACACGCTAAGTCAAAAATCATCGCTTTAGTTTTCAAAAAGTGACACATTTAAAAATTGCTTATCCTATGCAAATTCCTACAAAAAGAATTCAATTTAGAATGTTTTCCTTTTCCATACCTAACAAGACCATTTGAAAAAAAAAAACTCTCATAATTATATCTTTAAAAACTGAGTGAGTTATGCTTAAAAGCTTAAATTCTTAAAATGGGACGCTGTGCACAGGGACCATATACTAAACAGTAAATCTGTGACATATTGTAAAAGAAAAAAGAATCTATGAACGTATTTACATTAAAGCAATTTTTGGAAGGTTAGGGTAGATTCAAGATCCAATCACGTTTTCATAAGTTTTTTTTTATATTGAGGGCGCATTTTCTTTTAAATAGAGCTAAAAAGTTAATATATACATTAAATAGTTAATATTGGCATAATTTTCAATTCTCTTCTGATGTCTTCATTCCTCATTTTGTACATTATGGAACATCCTTTCACACTCCTCAGAAACTTCATTTCTGAAGACTGTATAACTGTTACATCTCTCATTTGGAGTGTCCAAGTTTCACTTCCATTTAACCTTTTACACGCCAATGTTCCATAAGTGGAACATCCACTTTAAAATTCTGTGAAAAATTCACTTTTATTCCAATTGCTCTGTAAAAATTATTATGTAGAGCAAAAACTTGATTTAATTTTTTGGCATCGCGATTATGCTGCTAAAATTAAAATTGTCTTTGATAAAAAAATCTAAATTTTGTCCTTTTTCGTATATTTCCTGGAGTAAAATAAAAAAATTCCTGTAAAATTCAAAATTTATCAGATGTTTTTCTAATTAAGTGAGAGTAATTAAAAATGTTCATTTTCTTGATAGAAAATAATTAATAAACTATAGATTCATTTTTTAAATGTAATATTAGGTTAGAAATTTGCATGTTCCATAAATGGAACATTGGCGTGTAAAGGCATATTTTTTAACAAGATAAAGTTCTTTTGACTACAGTGCGTTGTGGCTTCGATAAAAAGGTTTCTCGCATAAGAACTTCGACTAAGTGTCAACGAAAGATGTTTATGATCGCACATCCCCTTTCCATTCCACTAAATCCCCCCCCCCTTCCCCAGTTGCTATGACCACAGATCGGCTATGACGGCGTGCAGTTGCCGCTTGAAAACACGTGTGTTTGTTTATACTTAGGCGTAGTTTATGGCTCAGATAGAGAATGCATGCTGGAAACTCACGTGAATTTTTTTCGTTTCCACTTACGTACGAATTTCTTCAGTTAGTAAGGATACGCTGCACCGATCAGATGTCTCATTCAAAGCCCTTTCGTACCGTGGAGGAAGCACTAGATTATTTTCATACTTTATCAGATGATTCTGATGAATGTATAGATATATGTCAACTGCCTCCAGATGAAAGTGGGTGTTTGACTGACGAAGAAGACATTACTGAGGAAATATTTGATGCTGTTCTGCCTGCAGATGTTTGTGGTCAAATTGAAATATCCACAAAAATAGATGTCAGTGAAATATCCGATGAAGGCGGTTTTGATCCTGAATTACCATCAACTTCAAAAGGGCAGAGTTCAAAACGAAAGTTAAAAGAGAAAAGCATCCAAAATCGTTGGGGAAAAGATATTGGTTATGAAAATACTCTAAAAACAGAATCCGTTGAAAATATCTGTGAAGTATTTCCGCAACTGTCTAATTTAACGCCAATTGAAATTTTTCAAAAGTTCATTCCTGTAGAATATTTACTGCATTTAGCAAAAATGACAGAATTGTACGCATTACAGAAAGGAGAAATTATATCTGTAGATGAAAATGATATAGGGCAGTTTTTTGGATTATTGCTATTTAGTGGATACCACCAAGTACCTGGAGAAGATTTATATTGGAGCACTCAGGAAGATCTATCGGTCCCAATTGTATCTACTGTGATGCCGAGAAACAGATTTAGAAAGATTAAGAAAAATTTTCATATTATAGATAACAACACCTTGGCAGTAGGAGATAAGATGGGAAAAATTGCTCCCTTTTATGAAGTGCTAGAAAAAAACTTTCAGCAATTTGGATTCTTCCACTCTAAATTGAGTATAGACGAGTCAATGGTGCCCTATTACGGTCATCATTCTGCCAAAATGTTCATCCGAGGTAAACCAATAAGGTTTGGTTACAAAATTTGGATGTTGTGTTCAAACAGCGGTTATCCATATGCTATGAGGATCTATAGTGGGAAAAGTCCCGAAATAGAAAACTCTCCTCTTGGATCAAAAGTTGTGTGGGAACTTTTATCCACTATTGAAAATCCAGAAAAACATGAAATTTTTTTTGACAACTTTTTTACTTCACATAAGCTGTTGATTGATTTGTCGAAGAAAGGTTTTAAAGCCACTGGCACGATTCGAGAATTTCGCACAGGAAGATGCCCTCTCAAATCATCGAAAGAAGCCTCAAAATGGGAAAGAGGAAATTTTGAGTACCGATGTGATGGCCAAGTTTACATTTGCCGCTGGAAAGACAGTGCCGTAGTAACTATCGCGTCTAATCATTTGACACATCAGCCTGTTGGAAAAACTAAAAGATTTTGCCGAGCGCAAAAAAAACGAACTGATGTTCCTCAGCCTCATCTTATACAAATGTACAATGAGGGAATGGGAGGAGTCGATTTGCTCGACAGACTTCTTGGATCTTATCGACCTGTGCTCAGAAGCAAAAAATGGTACTGGAATCTATTTAGCAATGCTCTAAATATGGCTGTTGCAGCTGGATGGATTCTGCATTCGCATTTGCACAAAGGTACAGCAACAGAACTTTCCCATCTAAATTTCCGGAGAGATGTAACTTTGTGTTTGCTGCGCATGAAACCTGTAATTCACTCTGTTCCTGGACCTCGCGCACATCGCTGTGAATCTTTGAGACAATCAGATGCACACTATCTTGTGCCATCAACCCAAGGACGTTGTGCTGTGTGCCAGAAGAACACTAAAAAGAAATGTTTTGAATGTGACAAAAGACTGCATGAGAAATGCTTTCCTAACTACCATGGGCAGTAGGAATTTTTTCTTGTTCCTCTTTCTTATAAGAATTTTGGTAAGACTTTTTCCTTGTATCCTTTAACTTTTCTTTTGTGTAAATATTCAGTATTCATAAAATATTCAAAATTATTCATATGTTATTCTTTCTTATTCATTATTACTCATTATTCATCTGTCCTCCTGTTCGCCATGTATTACGCCAATATTTTTCATTATTATTCATATATTGTTCGTTCTCTGGGAAACATGGCTCAGTTATTATCCATCCCTTCCTATTTCCTATTGCCATTTTTATTGTTTGATTAACATCCTAATAAAAAATTTAAAACTGTTTTGATGTAATAATTCTTGCTTCATAGTGATGTAATTATTTTTTTACATTTAGTAAACAAGCTTTTTTCTACATCTTGACAAGTCCTGTCGGAGTAGTTTTGAGGACTACCAATGCTTGACAAGCTCAGCCCCGCTAATTTTCGAAGTGTCTTGTATTATTTCCAAGTATCTTTTGAAAAATTTACTCATAAAAAATTTTAAATTATGCAGCGAACACGAATTTCGACTTTGAATTCAATTGACCACATTTTATAAAAAACATGTAGAAAAACTAATGTTTAACGCCAATGTTCCACTTCTGGAACATGTTATAAATTATATACAAAAATTTTTTTTTTGAAAAAAAATGTACTTAGGGTTCTTAAATAAGAGTTTTAATCATATTTTTATCTATAAATAACTCGTGTTATACTTCGATCATAGTGCGGCGTGTAAAAGGTTAAGTGAGTTGGTATTGCTATTGTTCTGAAAAATTTCATTCTTGAGCTACATGAATAAATCGAAAGACCACTTTGGACGAATGGACAGAAATCGCATACCAAAGGCATCCAAGGAATACAAGCCAAGAGGAAAAAGGATTAAAGGAAGGTCGTGAAAGCGATAGATTGAGGCCGGAACTGGCTTATAGCCTTCAACCATGATGGATGATCTATTAAGGGGAGAGTTTAGCCATTCAAGGCAAGAAACCACTAAAAAGTTCTCTATCTTTATAAAAAATTATTACAGCTATTAAAATTATTTCTGCAGGATGATTTCATACTATACTGTTTTGTATAATAAAAGTGAAAAAGTAAGTTTTTTTACAATTTAAAAACACATAAATGTAACACAAAATTTCACGTATTCAAAACTAGTATAATACACTCCTCGCAGGATAACAATAAAAGTTTTAAATATTTTAAAACAAATTTCACCTAAAAGAAAACACTCCCTCTAATCATTTGAACTATAATCAATAGTATATTTAAAAGTGACAGAACAATGTTTAATTTTAATCAGGAAAATATTACTTCATTCTTCATGGACTTTTTATTTATAATTTTTTAATCTATTTTATAGTTATAGTTCAGCATATGCATATCAATACTATGAACAAGTCCCGAAAATTTTCAGGTATTATGTTAAAGAAACCCTAAGATTTGAGTGGAATGTTGAAATTTTCTATTTTGAGATATAAGCATTTAAAGATAAATTTAGAATTTGTTTTTGTTATCTCTCATGAAATATTTTTGCTATATCTCATATGAAATAAATGTCGTATGATTGAAATGTTATTAAATTGCCCACAATGAAATAAACTATATTTTAGGATTAACAAACAAAAATCGATTTTTCTGACCGATTTTCAGTGAACCCTGCCTAATTTTTTTTTTCAACGACATCTAACAAGTGAACTCAGACGATTATTTTCTAGCATGTGAGTCTCGAACACTAGTTTATAAAACTCGACACCGAAACGCAACTGACCTGAAAAGATAATCGATGCTTATAACAGTACTACTGTAGAACTCCAAAATATTTACAAGAAGCATTATTATAAAATCTCATTTATGTATTTAAGTTAATGGAAAACATTTTGAAAATATTTTTGTGAACTGCAACCTTTTACTTGCATTTCTAGCATTTTTAAGGAAATTTTCCTTTTTATATCTATCTGCGGTATTCACTAAAATTTCTTTAAAATGCACTTAATATTGCAATACTAATACACGAGTATTCATTTTCGATTAATGTTATTATTTTATAATTAAATGATTGTACACAAATTTTATTAATTTGAATAGAGGGGAGAAGGGTATTATGGAATACCATTCACATTTATAACTGTATAGATTTTTTAAATAAATTCGCCAAAATCATCATGTACATACTATATTTGATTGTAATGTAATGTGACTTGTAAAGGAAAGCAATATTTATTTTGTTGTTACAGAAAAAATATTTAGAAAAAAGTTAGAAATGGAAGGTAAAATAGAATAGGTGGTTTAATCCATTGAAAAACTATTCCTATACTTCATAAAGCATAGCTATTTTTAACTATAAAATAATATTTTTATGGTTTTGTAGTTCAAGTCATTATGTTCAAGTCATTTATGCTTTCAGTCTATTTGCAGAAGTCGCAGGCGTAATCTTTTTATGCTACGGAACGATCAAAGTGAGCCCACAGACAACAGCTAAAGCATTGGAACCAAATTTCTCCTCGTTAATCTTCGAAGAATTTTCAGTTTCAGAACATACATTCAGGGTCCTCGTTTTTTTGGTTCTTTAGTTGATCACTTTAAATCCAATACAATATTATCTAGTATTCCATAATTCCCGACACGCCATCTAGAAAAATGAACCTTTAAACTAATGACAGTCAGCTAAAAAACAACCACAGTACAACAAACTACAATTCTCTTTGTGCACATTATGCGTAACACCAGAATTTAAGTCACGTGTATACTAGTAGGTTAAAATGTTTGAAAACTTTCTCCAACCAGTTCCAAAATCTCTTGAAAATCAGAAAACACACTTTGTTCTGTAGCGAGAGGTTTGTTGACACAATTTGTTCTGTAGCGAGCGAAGACAACTATAAGCGATCAACTCTCAGTGCATTGTAACACGGGAATTTTTCTTGATTGCAGTTCATGGTATTCGTATGTGACAGCAGCACCTAACACACTCGAAAACTTTTCCTCACGGATTCCTTTCTTTATTAGAAGTAAGCATTCGCAAATATGCACATACGTAATAAAAAAAAAAATCTGCCCGTGATTTTGAAATTTTTTATCACAGAAGAACAGTTTTTTGTACCTTTTGAAAGAACGTACAGTTTTTTTATTACTATTTTTTACACTTAGTACAAAGCTTTTAATTTCATAGACTACGTCTGAAACAAATAACTCTTTTCAAAAATATTAGGTTGTAACGAAAGTTTCCCGCCACCATAAACAACGTCAGTAAACAGTTTGCGTTGGCGTATTGGCTCATATTTTGTCAAACGATTTTTGGCATTTGAAAGAAAGAGACTTACTTTATAACACTGTGCTATGAAATATGTAAAAAAATATAGTTATCATTGAGTACAAGGTGTGTCAAATGGAACTATCACTCTAGAGGATTAGAACCATCCTTTACTTCCAGTTCTGTTGCAAAAAGTCAGCTACAGAATATCAACGAATAATGACTACAGCTTTAAATACTATTGTTGCATCACGTGATACTGTGCAGGTTTGGTACCGAAAGTTCAAAAAGAGTTATCTAAGGAGTTAGAAGTTAGTTTTTCAAGCAGATTTGGCGGAAAACTTTCGTTACAACCTGATAGTTCAACAATGTAGTATGTATACGAACAATGTTTTTGACTGAGATTTTCGCTCTCACTGTTTCTAAACAATTATACGAAATATTTTAAAACAAGTATACATTATTAACAAATATGAATTTCAGCATAAAACTATTGGATAAATTGACAGCTAAAATGTCGACAATCTTTAAGAATAACTTAATGTCTGGGACCTTGCTGACGCAACAACTGATGGCATATACGTGCTGTCCAAGAAACTTGGTTTATTTTCAACATATGCATCAACTGATACAAATTTTCTTCTCGGTCGTAGTTATTCAATTTTCATAGATGATCCAAATGATTTCCACAACTTACTTCCATGTGAATTTTCGGAAAGTGAACAAGTTGCACAGTCAGTTGACGGAATTCGAATTGGAGAAATAAATGTCGATGGCCGTGATAAAGAATTGTTCCTTGAGATAAGTAAAACTCCTTTTAACTGAAGTCTCATTTAAGGAATATTTTGGTGATGGTGCTAAGACTTCACTGGCAGCTTCTATTGAACAGACATTTCCTAAATTACTAGCATTAACATGCACAAATGAATTTCAAGTGACGCCTTTTCACTTCGAGAATGTTCCACTACCAGATAATGAAGCAACTATAATATCCATGTAAACAGAAAAAGTGGTAAAAGGTTTAAAAAGTTTTTCCAAAAATTCTGTTGCTTTGGATGCGTCAAAAAAGTACGCGATTAAGGAATACTTTTGAAAGCGAACGTAGCACCGTTGAATGAACTATGACCTATCAATGTTTCGGAGTCTATTCAAAGACTCCTGTTTCCTTCGACTTTGACAAAATAAAAAGATTGTTTCTGAACTCATGAAATATCAGAGCTAAATTATCAGTTTCGAGATTTTATCTCACCTGTGATGAGTCCAGAAACAAACTCGAATGCTTTCTTTTTAAATTGAGCCTGAACAAATAAGTTCGGACTCATACAAACTGCCTCCAGTTCTGTAGGCTCATACAAACGACGAGTTAAGCAAGAACTCTTGTGACCTCAAAAAATAAACCTGAAATAATTCAATGTTTCGAACTTTAGGCTTGAATAAGAGTCTGATTTCAACTCTTTATTTTATTCTTCCTACTGTAACGCAGTCATATTTAATTGAAAATTTGAAACAATCTCAATTAGGATTCCGAAATCTTGGAGTATGGGAAGTGAATGACTTGAACAAAGCTAACAGAAAACCAGACTGCTTCGGTCTCATAGCTAAGGTTTGACTTATCAGAAACGAACTGTTTCTCTGTAAATCGAGACCGAACTAATGAAATCAAACATGAATTTGGAAACTTTTTCACTAAACAAAAAAGGGACGATTCTTGTCATGAATAAGCACAGCATCAAAGATGAAAAGCCAGATTGTATCGAACTACTAAACTAAGATGAAGAAAAAACTGTATTCAAAAACTAAGCTTGAAACAAAACAATGTTTCGGACTTTAGGCTTAGGTTACTTAGTCTACATGGCACTTTCAACTTCTTTTCATTTTCTTATAACAGATTCCGATGCAATCAGACTGTTAAGTCAAAATGATTGAGTCGCTTATGAACTTTCAAAACTTCTAAGCTGAAACACCTATTGTCTTTCAAACTGTGTAGCTAAGATGTACCAAGTTATAAACGAACTCAAACACTACTTTTCAAACACACTTTTTCTAATTGAGCTTGAAATACTTAGTTCGGACTTTAAGCTCATGCAAGTTACGAGTCAAGCAAGAACTATGTGATGAACTTGAAATATTACAGTGTTTCGGACTTTAAAGTTGAGAATGAATATGAGCCCGACTTGAACTGTTATCTTATGTACATTTTGCATTATGTTATTTAATTAGAAAATTATTGGAAATAGAACAAAATTTTTGACGTATAAAATGTTATTTCGTGTATTTATTTATTTACGCTGTTATACTTATATTTTTAAAATGTCTCCTTTAACTGTGTCAATAGTTATTTTTAAGGAAAAAATTCGGAACACCAGCAAAATGTCAGGCCAGAAGAATTATTATGTAGCAATGACTGCCAACAAAAATGTCTGATACCGTAAATATTTCTAAATTGAATGATTAACGAAATATGAGTTGTTTCTAAACCATTTATTTCGTTCTATGTTTTAGTGAAGTACGCATGATTTTCAGATCACAACGTTCTATAGTAAACGTCACAGTCCCTGGCCATAATTATGTGACCATCAGGAAACGTGGTTTCTTTTCTTTTTCTTTCTAAACGATGCTTACTTCGATTGTTACTTCCCAGAATGTCTTTTGCGTTTTGCATGATAGCACAGTTAACATGATATGTGTTTCGATGGGAGACAGCAGACCAAACGATGGAAAAGAACAGGTGAACCATTTGGCTTCTTTCTGTATGCAGCAGTGCATAATAAATTATAAGGAATAAATTATTTCGGGTCACAAAATTATATAGAAAGTATTCAGCCTGTCACTAGCCACAAAGATAAGACGCGCCACGTGAAATCATCCAATTCTCGTAGTTTGACGCAAGCTCCAGGATTTGGTCACCCCTGCTTTAATATTCAGTAGTGTTTTTACTGTCACTTAGCAAAAGAAATGTCTCATTTAATACTGCTTTTGCTAAGTCAAGAAGACCAGTACTCCTACTTTACCTTCACTTAAACAATCTCAAGTACAGCTAAGATAAACGATATTTGGTACTCTAGTTGATTACTACACAAAAAATGTACCAAAGCTTTTATAAGTAAATGCGGTTTCCATCACATAGCAGAGAAGAGCTAAGATAACTAAGAAAGTAGCAGATGTTGCAGTTTCCTTTTCGTTTAGTTTTGCAGTTCCGTAATTCGATTCACTCTACCGTAAGTTCCTTCTACTATTCGAAATTACATTACACAACAGAAAATTTGTTTCTCGAAAACTTCAATTAAAAACTCTGTAACAAAATTTTAGACTTAATCTTTTGATTAATTAATAAGCTTTCCTGATAAATATATGTTAAATTAAGCTAAATGACTTGCACTTTAAGGTAAACTAACACTATTTTCTAGGGGCTCACTGGTGAATCAGGTCACAAGTCACTATTGGTATACATATACACTGCTAGTGTGCACGCAATACTGAGACCTTTTTAAATCAATTTTTTTTAATCTTCTAAAGTTCTTACTAAATTTGATTTAAGACAGTTAATATAACATGCTAAGGTAACAAAGCAGTCTAGTGTCAATATAAAAAGTAATACTTTTATATGAAAGACATTTACATAAAAATAGAGATAAATAGTGTTATTTTAATGTATGTGAGCTTTGCATAATGTTGTTTAATCCTACTTTTATGTGCGCATTTTTATATGCGCATTGTATAATATTTCCTAAAACTTCAACGATAATAATGTTCAATATAGGAAAAGACTTTTTAATCAAGCTTTATACTAATTTCAACATTGTTTGTAAAGCTAACTAAAAATTTAAACCTCATTGAAGATTATTTATCTCAATGCATGCATTACTTCCACAGATACATAACTCTAGAAGTATATAAAAGTTTAAAAACCTCATCTGAACACTTGAAACCTATGTAGATTAGATGAAAAAAAGCCACAAACATTCTTTATTACATTATGGTGCAAAAATATGAATGCCATTACTGCTAAATAATTCATTACACGGAATGAACAAAAGTACAGACGTATTTTAAAATATTAAAAAAACCACGAAGAAAAATATATTCAAATTAAATATTTAAAAGAAAGAAAACATCATCATCATCATCATCATGCAATGTTATTCAAATAATTTTTTTTATCAAGAAAGTATAATCGCACGCAGCAAAACATGTTTAAACATTAACGCGGACGATCATTAAAATTTATAAAAGACTGAGAGCATCTGTTATTAGCAAGATATTAAGATGGGATTTTTTTTCCAGGACATGTTTTATTCTAAAAATAAATGGTAATTAATTTTGCTTTTCTTTTTGTTTTAACTGACTTCAAAATTAGTTTTTTTTTGTGGTAAGTATGTATAATCTTGATTATAAGTTTGAATAAAAGAAATTGACCTTGTTGAATTTTTTTTAAAGTTATATCATTTGTAAGAAATGAAAATTTTTAATATATTAGAGGTTAATTAGATATAATTAATGAATCTAATTAAAGATATTCTTAAGGATTTTCGAGGCTTTCTTATTCAGTGTTTACTACCCAATAAAGCTTGAAAAAAAACAGTGGTAATAACTTCAGCCTATAAAGCTTGAATTTTTCAGAGAATTATGAAGTTCTTTAAAAATTCTACTTTGATGTTTTTCTTTAGGAGAATATCAAAGAAGATATTTAAATATAATATTTATACAATACCTTTATGATATTAAATATAATAGCTTTATAATATTAAATATATAGCTTTATAAAATGTAATACCTATTAATATACAGCCCTATTTTACGTTACTCAAGAGACTGGGTAAAAAGAAAACGTTGAGTAAAGGAAATACATAGAAAGCAAGAAATCAAATAGGAAAAAAACTAAATATTAAAATCATCTATACTTATTGATTCTCCCGATAGTAAAGATGACTCTTTCAAAAGGTATTACAATCTATATTTTACACAAAGAATATTATTATACATTCCATTTTAAGATCATTTTAACACATTTAGTTGAGAATCTAGGAGTTTAGGTTCAAAATAGTCCGTAATAATGGTTTTTTTTTTTTTTTTTTAGTCATTGAGTTCAAAGCGAATGCAGCATCTTCCAAAATTGAAATACTTTGCAAGTTCTTTCCCTGGTCTTTATGAGAGAAAAAAAAATGTCTTTCACTATTTGTAAGCTCTTTAATATAATATTGAAAGAAGGGACAGGTTGTGTTTCTCTTTCTATTTGTTCATCTTCAATGGCAGACGAAAAATCCATAAGGTCGTATACGGATGGAGCAGTAGATCTTTCAGCATCGCATGTTTCTAGGTTTTCCGGGTCGTAATCGTCGAAGTCATAGATAACTGTTTCGTCGTCATTCTCCGAACCTACCGCATTTGGTTCTTCATCTGTTCCCGGTTCATTCCCTACTAGCAATTTTGCTCGGGCCGTCATCGGCTGGCTGCATGGCCGGTGGTAGCCCGAGCAAAATTGCTAGTGGGGTTAGATGCTACGATTCCGCTTTCTTCAAAACAATGGGAAATGCAGTGTTGTGTAAAGTTTCTCCACGAGGCAGAAATAAAGTGCATAGCTTTTAGAATACTTAACTTTTAGTTTGCCGGCGTCATTTAGATTTACACTTTCTAGTTCAGCTACAGCTTTCCGGACAAGTTGCTTTCTATTAAAACCTTAAACGATCGACTAAGGGGTCGAGATCACAAGGTTGCAATTTGCTGGAAAAAATTCGACAAATTCAGATGTGCACTGCATTGATCAATGAACAAGATTATTTTGCGATTCTGCAACTTCTTTTTTTTTTTTGTTTAGTTTGAGCAAAAGTCTTCTAAAAGGTCTTGTGTTATCTACGCTTTTTTGCTTGCTTCGTACTTCGTCGGAAAACTTCTCACGTTTTTGAAGCATCGTTAGTTGCACGACTTTCCAACAACAAGAGGCGTCAGCTTCTCACTTCCATTAGAAATACAGCACAGGAAAATCCTAAGACGTAATTTAGACAGCTTCCCTCCATGGCAGGAGTCTCCTTTAACAAATTAACTTTTATCCGATAGGAGGTTAAATAAAAGCCCAATCTCGTCGCATTGAATACGTCCTTTGGCTTGCATCCTTTGGTCAAATTAGGTGGATTTTTCTTCCATTCTTCTATTGTAGCTTCATCTATATCTGATGATTCTCTCGAAAGCGATCTATACCAAAGATTATGTCTTGTTTTCATCCGGTCAATATAATCATTTGAAGCTGTGAAGTTTTTCAAACCAACAAGCCTATCGACGGCTTCTAGAGCTCTTTCTCTGAGCACAGTGCCGTTTACAGTTACATTTGTGGCACGAGCTTCTTTAAACGACTTTACTAAGATAACTTCCAGCTCGTCGTACGGTGATTTTTGCAATTTTCTCCGTCTCTTTGCATTTTTTTTCACCCACTTTCTCGATATTTTTTTCATTGAATTCTTTTTTTCTGTAGTATGGATTGCAGGATTGTCACGGGAATTCCTTGCAATTGAGCGAACTCTACTTTGGTTCCGTGAAAGTCATCAAATGCTTTATCAATTTCAGGTTTCTCAATAACAGAAAAGTTTTTGCGTTTCTTACTCGTCATTTTTTTACAAAAAAAGTTAGAAATGCGACCACCGCGTGCTAAAAATCTGATTGGTAGCTGGAGTGTCTCTTCCCGTGCCCATCTCGTTCCTACACCAATTAAGTGTGTTGATTCTGTACTTTGCTCCCCCACAAGCTGTCCTGTGCTGCCCTGTATTCAGGGAAGGGAGCAGTCTGCGACAGCAGGTGTTCAACAAAAGAGGGGTTGGGGCCGGGGAAGGGCGAACCAAACCATGATGTGTCCTCAAAGAATGAGAAGACACTAGTTTCAGAAGGCACGAATCTGTGGAATGCGCTTATGTCTTCAGAGATTAACTTTCAACAACGTGTATTAGCTTTAAAAACGCATAAAAGGAAAAATATTGCTTGTTTTAGAACATTTATTTTTATTTTTTTACATTCAAGAGAAAACGTAAAATGCGGGAAATTCCATAAATAAGAAACTTATGATCCGGGTTAAATTAACATTACAGTTATATGGAAAAACTGGTACCTTATGAAAAAAACGTAAAATTCGGGAAAAACGTATATTCGGGGGACGTAAAATCGAGGTTTCACTGTAATAGGGTTTTATTTAATTACCACACATGCAATTTAATTTTAGAGTACTCCTATCTCTACCGTTCAAATTAAAAAGACCTAAAGCAAACAGCTGCAAATAAGTGTTTTACAAATTTTACCTTAAAGTAGAATAATCTGGTTTAGTTTTTATCTTATAATTGCCGTTTTGTGCTCACGAAGTATATTGAAGTATATTTATACAACATTCTACAGTTTACATATTAATTAGAACAACTGATTCTTACTCACTATACAGGATGTCCCAGAAACCCTGACCTAGACTTTTATTCTTGAAATATTGGTTTTAGACATGCACAGCTAAGAACATGCTGATTTCAAAATTACATATTTCGAAAACAAAGGAGTTGAGGAGGATGCGACAAACTGCATGTTTATTTACGGATTTATTTAGATATACAGTCTTTCATGTACAGAAATATGACTTGGTTTACTGAATGGAGTACATTATCAAAAAAGTACCGGGAATTGGTCATTTAAAAAGCCCGCATAAAAAGATTGTCAAAATTCTTTTTGTTGCCAAGTTGGCACAACGATCCTCTATACTGACCCGGAGTTTGAGCGTTATCTGTCATTTAGTTTGTTTACAGTGATCGATTTTGTCAGTTCATTTCAAGTGTGTTTTGCGATTTTTGCATTCATAAAACGCATTATAACTGGTGATGAGACGTGGGATTACGAGTTTGACATGCAAACGAGTCAACAAGTTTGGAATGGCGCCTTCCAACTGTGCCGAAACCGAAAAACACCTCGTCAAAGTCGATCAAAAGAAAAGGTAATGTTGATTGTTTTCTTTGATTATCGCGGTGTTGTGCACTCGGAATTCTTGCCAGAAGGTCAGACAATAAATAAAGAATATTATCTGAGCGTTATGCGGCGATTGAGAGAGAAAATTCGTCGAAAAAGGCCGGATTTGTGGAAAGAAAACTCTTGGATTTTGCAACACTACAACGCACCATCTCACAAGGCTATCATTGTGAACGAATTTCTGACCGAAAACTTAACAAATACCATCTAACAACCACCGTTTTCACCCGATATCGCTCCAGCCGACTTTTTCGGCTTTCCACAACTTAAACTACCACTTCGAGGCACACATTATCAGTCGATAGAATACATAGAAGAGAATTCGCTACGACAACTGTAGTCGATTCCGAAAAATGCGTTTAAAAATGTCTTGATGATTGGTATATTCGTTGGCATAAGTGTATTATTTCGAAAAGGGCCTACTTTGAAGGCGATAAAATAAATTTGGATGAATAATAAACATTTTCTGTTTTATTAACCAATTCCCGGAACTCTTTTGACAAAATGTATGTTTTTGGATGGGAATTACACTTGCTAAGTTTGTTATGTTTCTCGGTGTCATCCAGTAATCTGACGCATAAAATGAGCAGTCATTTTGGCTGGTAAAATCATCCATCGGCTGAAGGAAATGCAGTATCGGATCCTGGCCATCATGGCAGCCCTCCAATCGCTCTCAAAATGAGAATCTCCCAAATATTTCTCTTTTTGTCCACGTGATATCCAACAGTTGTCAACGAAAACGGAATCACGCGCTTCGAGAAAAATGCGTCTTTTTATTTGTTTGTGACACTTTTTTTTATTTTGAAATTTTCATAAAATAAATTATGTGTGCGATTTTATTAAAAATTTATTTATATCATTCTGCATATTCATAATTAGTTTTATACCTTTTATTTTGCCGGTAGAAACAATTTACAATTATTTTCAAATGAAGGATCATTTTGCCCTTTTGGTGAGGGTAAAATGATTCTTTGGACACTTTTACAAAATTCTATTTTTTTCATTACTCAATGTGGGTTTGAGATATTAAAATATGTTTATAATGCAAAATATAGTGCAAAACATACTATCAAAGAGTCAAAGTTTTATTTTAATGTTATTTATGTTATTTTACACAAGTTTTACCCTTAAGGGGACCATTTTAGGCCGCCTTCCACTATTTTTAAATTCTAACTTTTGACTCAGAGTAAAACTGATGTTTCAATTAAGAACGTTTACCTTTTACATTTATTAAATCTTTATGGGAACAAAATACGTAGAACACGCTTTTTATAATATTTCTACTATTTTTAATTAATGTTTTTCAGCATTTAATCATGAAATTGGAAACGTGAAAAACAAAAATTCGAAATTTAAAAAAAGAGCATTTGCCCATAAAAATTTCATCTCCGTTTTTTCTTCTCTAATGCATGATTAATTATCAAGATGAAATTGAATACTTTTTTTTGTTCTAGGAAATTAAAAAAAGAGAAAAAACAGACAAAGGCTATAGTGGCGACACTAAAGTTGGTATTTCACAGAATTCAAATTGCAGTAACTGTTCGAAGTATACACTTAACTAGCAATAGTATAATTAAAAATGTATGTTATATAAAGTAGGAATATCATCTATATGTACACTGAACACCAACTAAATGAGGAATAGCTGGCGTAATGGAACTTTGGGCTTTGCGTCAGCCTAGAAGTGATATGCAAATGAACTAAGGAGCACCCAGGAGTTTAAGACATAAGGAGTTTTGCTGTAGTAATAGTCAAATGCACAATGTCTAAGTGCATTTGCTTGTGGTCAAACTTTCGGGAGCCGAAGAAAGTTTCACACCAATTTGGAAGTAATGCAGAGGCTGGGATTTTCATTCACCACTGTATCAAGGGTGTGCCGTAAGTGTGTCAAATCTTTCAAAAACATTCTTGCCAGTGTTAACTGCAGAGGACAGCGGCTAGTGGGTAACCGAGGCCGTCAGCAGCTAGTCCGTATTTGCAATAGAGGATAGACGGGCCATAGTGGAACAGATTATTCGTCAATTTAACGCTGGTGTGCAGGGACGTGTAAACTGTCAGCCTCACCATACAAAACTACATCCTGTCAATGGGGTGCAGGAGTCATCGTCCTACGAGTGTCCTACTACGTCCTACGAGTGGGACGAGTGTCCCATTGCTGACTGCGCAGACTGGGGCGTACGGAAACATCGCCAATGGACCGTCAATATGTGGAAAAATGTTCCCTGGAGTCGGTGTGGCGTCTCGTGGGTTATTTAAATGGAGGTTTACGAAACAAATTTCGAAAGTTAAGTATGCAGATACGACGCACCTTACAAATTACAATATATTTGCTTTTCCAGCAGTTTAAGGAAAACAATGCACGCAACTGAAAGTAAACAAGTAATATTTTGTCTTACATTTCTCCACAAAGATAAATTTAAGCAAAAATATTGTCCTGATTCATTTTATTTCATTTTTTTTTTCAAAGGATAAGGCTGAAAAATGTCATTGCTTTAGCTTCTAAATAATTATTTTACTCCCACCTTAATTATTTACACTAGTTTGTAAACTAATGTTGAAGTGAAAAATGATAAAAATAAAGAAAACAATAAGAAAATGAAAAAAAAAATGGATTAACTAACCGAATGTAACAAACCAAGGGGAAATCCGGAAGAGATAACCGAAAAAAAAAAAAAAAAAAATTGTACTCGCGTACCCTCAATATGTGCCAAAAGAAATGACATCAGCAGCGCCGTACTTCTTTCTAACTCTTTCCGCATCTCTTCTCAGAGGCCGGTTCAGAAGGGAGTTTTTCCGTACGCACGTGCGATCGATTTAAGACTGTACTGTAGTAACCTACGCTACAGTGCGTTAGCTATAATAAGAGTGCTATAATAGTGGGGGGGAGGAGGAAGAGAATAAAACGTTTTAAATTCACAAAAATCTATAAGTGTACATAATATTTCTTTTTCCATTTAATTTGATAATGTGTTTATTCTTTAGTTTTTCCTTTGGGGAAAACTTGCTCATGTGCTCAAATATAGGAGATACCACTGCCTGGAGTGATGACTTGAGACTCACTTGCCAATGTCAGAGTGCGTGTACAATATTCATGAAGCGGTGGATCCTTCTTGCCAGCAGGGGACTTTTCGAGCTAGCGGAGGTGGAATTGATGTCTAAGGATTGTTCACATGGACTGAAATGGGACCCCTAGTACGTGTGACATCGTCTGTCACGGGTGAACGTTACAGAGATATTCTTGACAGTCATCTGCTCCCGTACGTACGTTTTCGACAGCCCACGACAAAGATTTTCGTTCGACAGGACAAAGTACGAAACGCGCCATCAGTTTCGAACTGTATCGAGATGGTTTAATGAGCATTCTACAGACTTGCACATGCTGCTCCGGAGATCAAAGTTACCTGACCTCGATCCCATCAAGTACATCTGCGATCCAATGTCCGAGGCTCTATCCACCTTCCACCTAAACAGAGTGAATTGTGGGAGGTTGTTCATGTTCAGGAATCATGGTTTTCTATCACTTCCGGTGTCTTGTAGAGTCCATGCCAAGACGAATAGTACCGGCCATGAAGGCGAGGGGTTGCTACTCGCTATGTAAATTTCTACTCGTGATGTAAATTTTATCTTCACCCAAAGATTCAGATATGCTGGTCACCTAATCAGAATAATGCCTGCTAATAGATCCATCAAAAAGAAGTACCCATTCCTAAATCAACAAGCAGGCGGAATAGAGGGTAGCCAAAAACCAATATTTTAAGGGAGAATCTTGAAGAATATTAATTGGAAGTTTGAAGCTAAGAGTATGACAGTTTAGATAAGACCAAGACTCATCATGGGGTTTAGTGCCACTGAAGAAATAGATATGTCTATTTAGCAATAATGTTTTTATTCTAAAGATTTATGTTTACATAGATATATTTAGAAAAATACAAATATTTAAAATGAAAAGAATATTAAAAAGCCTAATTCAAGGATTAAACGTATGCATAATTATATTTTTAAGCTTTACTTTCTTAACCTTATCTAAACAGGGTCGTTTTATATTAGCTAAATACATACGTTCACTTTTTTTGCAAAAGAAGTAGGAAACAAAAAATAACATACTTTTAATTTTAAAGTTTTGAGAAGAAAAATTGAAGGAAATATAAATAAAGTCTTCATAAGAATAGAAGACATAAAAAATTATCCATTCGAAAGAAATTGATTAAATTCATTTTTTTCGAAGTTCTAGAAAAACAATAAAAATTGCTTGAAAAGTTAACCTTTTAACAAATAATTTTTTAATATAATACATATTTTTAAAAGATAAATAAATAAATAAAAAATACTATGGTAAATTCAGCATGGGATTGATTTTTTTGTAACACGATTCTTTCAATAAAACTTACTTTTTGATGTTTTTTTAAATTGCGAAGTACATTTTTTTAGAAATGCAATTTTTATGTTTCTGATTTATTTTTACAGAGCGAGCAGAGGGAACTAAATAGCTAGAAAGATTGAAAACATATACATATTTCATTAAGAATGTAGAAAGTGTACCCTTAAAAAATATAATTCGTAAAATTTTCACTAAACATATTTTGTTAATGTTTAAGATATCTTTTTGAGGCAACAATTTGCCTCTGTTATAACTATATTGCAAAGAAAATAAAAGTATTGGAATGAACACTGCCTTGTCATCGATTAAATAGAGTCGGAACTTGTTATAAGCTAACATCGTTTCTGGAGGGAACTCAAACCTACATAAAGGGAAATTATAAGTTTATCGAAAAGGCTGAAATTTAAACGGCTGGTTGCCCGTTCATCAACATGCACAGTGTAGGAACAATCGGAGGTAAAAAAAACATTTAATGAATGTGCGTTGCCACAAAAGTATAAATTTCATTTATAAAAATTTCACAACTCGCACTATTTTTTGATTTTTGCTGAAATGTTACTGTAATTTTAATTGAAGATTATTTTACATGTTAAATCCCTCTTCAAAATCTGGAAGAACTTGGGTGCGTGCGTGTGTTGCTATGCAAAGATATCCAAGGGCTATCGTCCGGAGATGGGGGGAGGGACCTTTGTCGGCGGTCTTTTTAAGGGATTCTGACGAGTATTCACGTAACATGTGAAGAAATCAAAACTTGGGTGCAGCACATATATAACATCCAGCTGAGTAAAGAGGGCAGAGGAGAAAGGCAATACTGCCTTCTTTATTAGACATTAATTCTAAATCGCAATTGATACAGAAATACAACAGGCTTTACTTTCCAACGCTGAAAAGGTGCAGCCGTTGCCATCGCTTGATTTAACTACCAGCAACATGGCGGACGATCGAATAACCAGTTGCGTGCCAGAGGGATTTTTTTTTTTGGATACATCTGTATGTGAAGATATTTTTAAAAATGTATTTGGAGACGTTATGACTCATGAAGTTATAAACTAACCTGAAGTGATCAGTTGCATCGGAATTTGCAGAAATAATTAATGTTGGAAGTCTTACAAAATTTCAAAACTCGTAAATGTATAATAATTGCTTTGAAGATTTCCTTTGCAAATACACATTTATTAGTCTCTACATTTCCATACTGTTTCCTAGAAATTTAACACACGCGAATATCGCAAAATTTTTCTAGAACGTCCGCCGACTACTTCTTGGAAATAAAAATTAGTTTCCACAAAACTAATGCATAATCGTTTGTTATGGAAGTGAAGCATAGTATTTCTGAAAGTTGTTTTAAAACTGAGTGGTTTAAACTGAATGAGCGAATAATGGTATTATTTTTTTTTTTTTTTGTTCTTTGAATGGTAAACATTTATAAATGCATTAATCAAGTTTGGTGGTTTGTTGTCTTAAAGTTATGGTTTAAACAAGATTAATGAGTTCATGAATGGTTTTTTTTTTCGAATTTTTGCAGGGAAAGTTTCGTAAATGACATTGATAAATGCCTTCAGCGTCAATTTGATTTAAAGTGTGCAGTGTAATTTCTGACTATATATCGGCATTCCTATTTATTTTACATATAGATCACGATATTAATTTATTTTAATGAATGCTTCTGCAATGAAAATGGTAAATTATTCCTTTTGTTTTGCAGAATTATTGTTGATTAATATTGTGATCCCGTGTTTAAAACATTTTTGAGAGTTTTTAAATAATAAAAAATAATATTTTATATGGACGGATTTTTCACACCCTGTGCATGCATATTGTTCATGCATCCCAAATTCATTTGATGTTTGTTTGTGTTCTCATGGCAAAGTCAAGCATGGGTTATCTGCATAGGATGTGGATTGCCTTGGTCGGAGAACTTTCTAAGGGGTTCGAAATCGTACTTACGTTACATCCGGAGAAAACTGATCAAACTTCCAGAAGTTAGATCGACAGTTACGCGATAGGTCAGTCCAGAACGTCGGACCTTCATACTTCAGCCGTCTGTACCATTTTAATTGTTTTATCCCTTCGGCCATGGTGGGGCCAATAATGATTTGAAATAAGCTTCTTGCATATCATACAAATACATGTTTATCCTGGACCATTACATCTACAGAAAACAGGCTTGTAATTAAAAAAAACAACAGTCAGAGGGGCTTTTGTTTCTCCACATAACAACAAATGAAAATATTTAAAATACCTGATAAAACATTTTTCCTACACTCTCAGAAAAATTCGTCTTTATACACTAATTTATCCGTTATTTTTCAAAGAATAATTTCTATACTCTATGCATACGTAATATTTCCGTGAATTCTTCTTCCCGAAATCTGAAGAGGAAAAAAAATTCGTCTAATCTGAAGAAGTTTCTTCAATCTGAAGAAGAGGAGAGAAAAAGAAGCGGATATTTGTCAATCAACGAAAATATTCCGGCACCACCACTGCCAGAAAAATTTCCGTGAATTGAAGAAATAGCTTTTCAGAGTGCGTCTTTATGCACTAATTTATTCGTCATTTTTCAACGAATAATTTCCGTGTTTCTTGTAAACATTATATTTCCGTGAATTCTCCCCTAAAATCTGAAGGAAAGGGAAAAAAAAATTCTTCAATTGACAGGAGGAAAAATTAACGGATATTCGTGAAATAATGGAAATATTCGGACAGCTCTGCTGACCGTAAAATTTCCATGAATTGAAGAAATGATTTTTGATTGTGTAGCGTTAAGCAGAATGCTTTGAAGGCTTTCTGAAACAAACGCGCAAATACTCAAACAGCAGATATTTTCTGAGACTTAGTAGACGTTCAGAGACCCTGTGTGCCCTACCTGGGTACACAGTGAAAACCCAGTTATGTACTTCATTTTATATTAGATGTAGAGGAAAGCAATGTATTTTTTTTTTTACATAAAATTCAAACAAATAAATTCTCAACAAGTATTGGATTACAAACAAGCTCTGCCTAATCATACCACTGATATTAGTTAAATTTTAAATTGAGAATTTTAGACATAATTTTTTTTTCTTTAAAAAAATGGCCTGTCTCCTTTTTTTAGCGCCTATCCTCCTTGTAGGATTATATTCGTAATGTTCTGAAATTGATATTTAGGTATTCTTGAATGTTGTATTTTACAGCAAGAATATTTTTGCTATCTCATTCCTTCTTTGATATCTTGCTGGGTATGTGAAAATAATGGTTTGGCTCCCTATTCCCTGTAAGTTACGAATTTTTGAAAATGCCCTCAAATCTAGCACTTATGTTAAGAAATTTACATATATGCCGAATTTTTTTTATTAGCTTCTGTAGTTTTGCTATTCAAAATATTGACGAAAACAGGACATTACTTTCAGGTACTCCTGATAGTTCGTAGCATACAACGAACATTGTATACGTTTCGAGAACACAATGCCGGAAAGAGTTATAAGTTATAGTTAACTGTATGCGTAGTTAACAATTATAGTTAACAAATGTATGCGTATGGGGCATACTGGCGTAAGCGATATCTAAATTATGGGAGGAGTGGAAACACATGCTGAATTTACTTTTAACTGACTTTTGAAAGAGATTATTCTACTTGTATTAACTTCAAGCGTCCCCGGTATCTTTGAAACTTCCCTTAGAAAACTGCGTTTGTATTAAATTAGCTACTGAAACACAATACAACAATGCCCTATTCCACAGATTTTAATTCTATGTTAAATATCAATAACAATGCAAACGACCGCTGATTTCTCTAATACAAATCAGTTATTTGAAACTTTGTACATATATATGCTAACTTCAATTTTCGTAAAAGGCCTACATCATTTCATATAATGAAAACCAAAAAGAATCGTTACAACTGTATGCTCCCATATTTGCATAAATAATTAGTTTACAAGCGAGTAATTTTGTATATCTTTTAATAAACTCTTTTACGAACTGACTAAAGTGACTTAGTTTTTAAAGCTCAACTTTGTATAAATAATGTATATATATATATATATATATATATATATATATATATATATATATATATATATATATATATATATATATATATATATATATATATACATATATATATATATATATATATATATATATATATATATATATATATATATATATATATATATATATATATATATATATATATATATATATACATATATATATATATATATATATATATATATATATATATATATATATATATATATATATATAATATTTGCAAGTCATTTAAACTATTAAAGTACTCACATAGCTGTATTTTTATTTTTTGAAGAATTACTTTTTTATAGTATATTTTCAAAATATATCTGTGTGTGTGTATATATAATAACATTACGCAGGTGAGAAAACATAAAAAAAAGTAACAACATTATTTCTCCAGGAATAACTTTTTTATTTGCCGAAGGTATATGAGCTTTTTATCAAAGAAACTGTAAAAAGTTTTAACACTTACCGAAAATGCGGTGTACCATAAATCGGAAAGAAATATTTTTAATTCTACAAAAGGACATGGAATTCTATACCATTTAATAATATAGAATTGCACCTGTTTAAGTATGTAAAATTAAACATTTCTTGTCGATTTCCTTCAATTTATTCAAATACTTTCTTGTTATCAGATACCAATTGCTTCTAGCGCCTTTCAAGTTAGCTGCATGGTTATGTTAGCTTCTGTAATTTTATAAAACCTTTCTCTTAAAATATATAATTATTCAGGAAGTATTAAGAGAAATTTTTAATTAAAATGTTTTTAAAATTCCCATTAAGAATAAAAACTCTTAATCTCAGTTAATTACATGAAATAAAAAATTAATCTTTTATAAAATTCAATAAATATAATGAATTTAGCTTACTTGATTCATCTAAAGATCGTAAAATAAGAGCATTTAGATCGTAATTCATTGTTAATTAAGCAAGTCAAATAAGCAATGCGATAAAAAACAATTTCTTTCGTTAAAAATAGTAGGCCTTTTTTTCCGCTTAAATTAACGTAGTGGATAAGAACTAAGTGTCTAATGTAAAATAACGAATATATTTTTTGTTTTTGTTTTTATTGTTGTGTTAAGAAAATACTTTTTAATAAACTGCATGTAACTTTTTTTATTTTTTAACTAATGAAAATTTAGAATAAACAGTCTTTTTCATCGCATACTTAAAATAAATTCGCTCATAGTGTATGTCGAATATGAAGCGCATCTATTAAAATAGAATAAAGCTCAAAAATAATAATTTCAAATTAATAGTTCTCATGCTTTTCACACGATTAAAAGTAAAAAACAATGAGTGCTTTACATTAGTTATTCATTTATACCTTTTTCTATTACATCTTTTACGACGATGCTCGCCAGCAAAAATAATTTTCTTAGTTGCAATACTGAGACCTTATTTCCCATAACGCTTCTAACTCTTTTTAAGGTAAAACTGAAATTTTTCAGAAAAGGAAATAGATTTTAATATAGAAAATCCTCCTCACTTTTCTTCATTATTATTCGGAATAAATTAATTTGATAATACACTTAAAATTTATATGTCTTTAAATAGCTGGAATTCTAAGTGCGGCTAAAGTCTGTGACAACATAAAAAATTCACTATAAGAGAAAAATAATGATAAAAATAACATAAAGGTAAATCGGAATTCAAAAAGAAAATGTCGATCAAACGATACTGATAGGCTGTACTAGGATACACACAGTAGGAAGCAATGTTCTTATTTGTTTTACTCAAAGGAACTATAATGATTTTATCATTATTTGTGCTTTTTATCAGTTTTTAATATTGTTTTTAAAGCCTGACCCAACCAGGGTACGTCAAAAAATCGTGAAAAATTTATAAAAAAAAAGGTAAGAGCATTTCTGTTTGCATGAATAGGATAATAGAGCCATAATTTTTTATAGTAAACTTGCTTCGTATTCTGTATGTCAGCGACATCTATCTGGAAACTTTTGAACGACAGCTTTTTTTACCATAAAAAAATTCTGATCTTTCAATTCTATTCGTGCAAACCGCAGTTTTAAAGTTATCAAAACTAATTTTTGCTATCAGTTCACTTTATAAAGAATTTACTGCAAGGCAGCATGGTATACCGATATCGTATTCTCCTAACAAATAATTAGAGCATGTTCGTATCTCTCGATAGGAGCTAGAATCCCAGATGGCAGCACCACATCTTTTTCTCCAATCTGGATCGCATTTTTTTCTTCTATGTCACCTTGTGACCGCATTATGGGGTCACTACGTGGCCGTCACAAGAGTAAGACATATCAACCTCAGAATGACTGCACTTCAACGTCACACGCAATGACAGCTCGTGACCGAATTACGATTGTCACTTGGGGCCGTTACCACGGAGTCTATTCTGTCACGTGCGTTTAAGCGACGTTCGGATTCGTGACGTATTTCGAAACGTATGCTAATGTAAACATTTGGTAGGGAGTATCTTTACCTAAAGCTCTATCGTAGTTTCCAGAATACCAACATACGCTAGCAGGATGCGAAAAACGTCATTTTGATGTCACATTTCCGAACGTTCGCTTATACGAAAGTGGCAGAATAGAGCCCCAGGTCTCACTGTGTTATCAGGGCTATGGATGACTAACACGCATTGATTTTTAGAATGAGCCCTAGTAAATCCCTAAAAATGCTGTTCTAAAATATTGCAGCTTTATATTTTTAATGAAAATAGACTCATAAGAATACAACTGGCTCCATCTGCTTATAAAAAATCATAAATAATACCAATTCTTTGAAAAAACGTGGATTTCAAAAGACAAGTGATGGGATGAATCGCTTTCACGGGGAAAAAAAAAAATCTGTACTTTCATTATTTTTTGCCCATCTGAACATTTCTTTTTCTCCGTGTACCACTTGTTCTTCATATCCGCGACCCCAATAAAACATTCTGTCCCGTCTTTTGGAGCAAGTTCTTGTGTTCTATCCACATTCTTATCGTCTGCTTTTGTCTACTCTGTTCCCGCCTCTCTTGGAAATGGAATGACATCAGCGGGATCACATCACACAGCTCAACGTATCTCTCCGAAAAAGGAGAAAAGGTGGAATATTTATTCTTTCGTATGATAAAAGGGGATGTTTGCCTGGCCGTTTTATCCTGCATGAGGAGAAAAAGGGTGCTTCTGGTAGGTGTAAATAGAGAAAACACTGGAAAAGAATTGAAACATGAGGAGCATTTTAATTCAGATAAGCAAGTAGTGTTAGACGAAACATGTCTAATATGGTTAATGATAAAAGACACTATTGACGCACATCCATTATTAACTTATTGCCAGACAAGTACAGCACTTTCTCCTCTTCGAAAAATTCGAAACAAAGCGGTACCCAGTGGTCTAATTTTCGAATACACAGACAGTTTATACCAATATATACAGTTTCATGTTTTACGTTTCTATATAAATCATAACTGCTTAAGAAAATAGTTAACTATTTGTGTTTTTATTTAATTTTATATTTCCCATTATGAACCATAATTTTTCTTATTTGTTCAAGTGATTTCTAAGTCCCAAAGTGCGAAATTCGATGATTCGTTGGATTTCCTTAGAAATTAAGTAAGTTAGCCATTAGAAATTAAGTAAGTTGGGCCGCGGTAGTCCAGTTGTGAGAGGCGTAATTCTTGTGGGTGAAAGATTGAGGGTTTCATACTGGGACCAGCCAACATGCAAAACCATACCTCTGCGTGCAGCAAAACTAAGCCATGGGATTTCTGCGTGGTACTTGCTTCAAATTAAGAAGTCCCACTAACGATCGGCAGCGCTGTCATCTATCGGCTCCCGAAAGAGGTAGAAATGCCACTTCGGACGTTTGTGGTAGACATTAAAATTTTTGGCAAGTTCTGTCGCTATCGATCTAACCTGGATTTGGGGTTAGTACGAAATTCTGTAAAAAGCAGAAGTGCCTAACCCTCATTTATCCAGGAAAAAAAAAAAACAGACAAGACAAGTTAGTGATTGCAGATTTTAGCAGTATTTAGCTACACTATGTGCAAGATGCCAACTTTAGTAATAATGACGCCAACTTTAGTAATAGTAATGCCAACTTCTAGTATATCAATATCTTGCCTAGTCAAAACTACTGAAGCTAATAATACTAAATTAGGCACGTATTTGAGGGCAGGTTCTAAATTGTAGGGTATTTTTTAAAATTTGTAACTTATGGGGAAAAGGGAGACAAAACGTTCTTTTCACATATCCTGCGTGAGCTGCGTAAAAACGAAAAGATATATCCATGAAATTCTTTACAAATCGATTTCAGAACATCTCGAATATATAATCCTCCAAGTAGGGTAAACGTGAAAAAAGTCGGAGGATGGAATTTTTCTTCAAAGAAAATTATATCTATATATCATCTGCAAAATTCTCGCTTTAAAATTTAACAAATTTGAGTGCTATGCATGGGCATAGCTTGCTTGTAATTCAATACTTCTCGAAAATTTATTTGTTTAAATTTTATTTAAAGAAAGAGCATTACTTTCCGATACACACCTAATAATAATCCGAAAGAACAGTGGTTTGTAGCATCGGTTTTTAAAGTTTGATTTTAAAGAACCGTTAGATTGCTGGATGGAATGGAATAAAAATTGATTTTTGAGGATTTTAAGTATACGGTTTCTAATGAAATTTACTTGTGTTCATTTTTTTTTCTTTTGATGCACGACATAATATTTCGCTGCTAAATTGAAAAATAGTTCATAATGATAAATATATATTATCGTTATTATTGGTCTTTTATATTGTATTTGTTTCAATAATTAAAATCACGTGTAAATAATATATAAATTTGAAATTAACAATAAAATCAACAACAAAGAAAATTATTTTTCTTATTACATGAAGATAAAATCTTTTGATACATGGCTTTTATACATTGATAGAACATGAAAAGCCTTGGGAATAAGTTAACCATGGTAAATATGGAACACTCTCGATATTTGCACAGCAAACACTCTACCTAATTTGTTCGATGGGATGTACTTAAAAGCATTCAAGATATTTCTGACGGCTCTATTCTCAAGAGTTTATTAGTTAAGAAAATGCTTAAATGCTGAGCTTTCAAGGCAGAGATTTAACTATAGTTTTAAAATAAAATTCGAGAATCTGTAAAGCACAATTTGCACTTTTAGTCCCTGCTTTTCAAATTACTAATGCAACCAGACAAATGATTCTCCCCTAGATAATCGTATCTACAGAATAAGTTAATATAATGTAAAGAAAAATTAAATCATCGTAAGACGGCGAAGTAATGCATTGATGAAAATTACTCTGTTGTTTCGAATGATAAATTCACATTTCACGTGTACACCCAAAAGAACACAAGAAAATATGTTTATAGACAATAACTTTTGACAATGTCGTTGATTGTGACTCTCTGTGACTTTGAGATCAATGTACTGTTAAAATCAAAGAATAATAAGGCATAAATAAAGAATGGCCAGGTGTGTATTTTGCATAACGAAGCTGTAAATCAATTCTACACTCATGTCCATAAATTAAGGATAATGAAGTTCAGGCAAAGAAAGAGAAAGAAGCAAAACAAATTTGACTTATTTGTAAAGTCTATTTATTAAACAAAAAGTAAAGAGCAAAAAAGATGCGATACGTTTGACATAATTAATAAAAATTGCAAGTTTTACTCCCTTGACCAAATTTCAAAAAAGAACCTATTTACAAAAACCAGTATAACATGGTTAGTAGGATGGTTAATACGGAGTATGTCTCCCGGACGATGCAATACAGGCCTGACAACGCCTAGGCATGCTGAGTATCAAATGATCAATCTGATCTTGGGGAATATTACACCACTCATCAAGCAATGCACTCCGAAGTTCCGATAGACAGGTGGGAGGGGGTTGACGGGCTGCAATTCGTCGGCCAAGCATATCCCACACATGCTCTATTGGATTCAAGTCCGGTGAGTATGCTGGCCAATGCATACGGGTGATATCCTCCGATTGAAGGCATTCGTCTACAATGTTTGCACGGTGAGGACGGGCGTTGTCATCCATAAACACAAATTCAGCACCCATGGCGCCCCGAAACAAACGTACATGTTGTTCCAGAATGACATCCCGATAGATGTGGCCTGTCATCGTTCCACTCTGAACATGCAGGTCAGTTCTGGAACCAAGAATAATTCCTCCCCAAACGAGCCATCCTGCACCACCGTAACGGTGTCTTTCAATGGTGTTCTCTTGGTGGTAACGGGTACCTGGCGCTCTCCAGATGAATGTCCGGCGAGAATCAGACTCCAAACTCAACCTGGAAAACATCACACAAGACCACTGTTGCGGTGTCCACAATGCATGCTCTCTACTCCAGGTTAATCGCAGGCGACAGTGAGTTGCGGTAAGTGGAACACATCTGACAGGCCTACGAGCATATAGACCAATGTGCCCTAAGCGTCTGTACACGGGCTGCCTTGAAACTGTCGTACCGGTAGCTGAAGAGAGCTGACGAGACAGGTCTGATGCTGTACTCTGTCTGTTTCTTTTGGCAGTAACTGCCAAATAGCGGTCCTCATTCAGCGTTGTAACTCGGGGGCGACCTGTGCTGTAACGTCTACTCACATTACCATCATCTTGGAATCGTTGCCAAAGCCTGGAGATGACACTCTGGGCGATTCCAAGTTCCTCGGATACTTCCAGCTGGGTACGTCCACATTCCAGTCATCCGATAATTCTGCCACGTAAAACATCATCCAAATGCCTCCTTTGTGCCATAACTATGCGGTTTTTGCACTGAAAGGCTTTCGCAGCGCTTGTGAACAATTTTACTTCTTTGCCACCATTCCTTATATACCCCTCTCTTACACTCTCGTCATTGTGACGTACCATCCACGCCATCTGGTGGTTTCCTGTAATTTGCATATTCTTCTTCAAGATGTGTGTGATCATTCCACAGGTGAAATTTTTATTTTAGAGATCAATTTCTGTGTGATTCTGAATTATCCTTAATTTATGGACATGAGTGTATTATTTATGTAAGCATGTGCTATAAGACATTTGCAGAGGTTTTTGCAAAATGTAGTGCGAGAAGAACATGGTTTGAAACAAAATTACATTGATGAAATATTTAAAACTTTGCAAAATATCACAGATAATATTTATTTATTTTCAATGTGGAGGTTTCGGGAGTAAAAGGTGGCCCTTCGTCAGCACAGAAAAAAGTTCCACCAGTATAAGAACATAAAAGTGAGAACAGAAAATATAAAGAGAAGGGGTATGTTTTTGCCATTAAGAGGAAGGGAAATAGTAAGAAACTTGAGAGAGTAAAAGAACAAAGTGTTGGAAGTAGAAAATAGAGAAAAAGAAGCTGGAGGTTAGGTAAAAATAGAATAAAAATAAATATATAGAGTAGTAAAACGGGGGGTGGGAATATGCGATAGTTAAAAAATTACAAAAACAAATGAGCAAAAGTATAAGCAACACAGGATTTTTTTAATGCACTTAACACATATACAGTCAAACACACATACACACATACACGAAACAAAGTAACTTAAGATAAATAAATTTTAAAGGGTGTTTCATTTTACAAAGTTTTAATTATTTCATCTTTGGAAGACCAGTTTTCTGTTGAGTGTTTCTTGAAACTGCAACATTACGATGAAACAAACAACTGTACCACGGACGAGCCCGCATCCCAGCTTCTCTCCTGACATCTAGTTAAGAAGAAATCATTTTGTTCTTCCAAGGTTCAAACTGAATGCTCCCATCCTAGAACGAAATGCAGTTATACATCTTGCTGGCATCGCAGATAAGTATTGCAGAGGGCAATTCAGCACAAACCTATGATTATTACGGTGGACGAATGCAGACTTCGTGCCGATTACAATCGACTTTAATCGATGACTAAAATAATATTTTACAAATTTTACAAAAATGCTATGATAAAATTGCATTATTATAGAATATTTGATATCTTTAACTTCAAGATTACAGTTATTTTACTAAATTAACATTCACTAGCCATAATATTTATGGAAATTGATAGTAATCGTAATCGTAATCCATTTCATTTCTTGTAATCGATTACAGATGATCGTGTAATCGCACGAAGTCTGGACGAATGTACTCTGCATTACCAAGGTACTTCCGCTGAGGAAGATTAAACCAATTCCCAAGAAATATGCGAAGTGGTTCTGCTTGGGGAGAATATGATCGGCATCTGCCATTCTTTGTGAAAGCTGTTTCGAAAGCTTTTCAGTTTTCATCCTGTGAAAGAAGTGGTATTAAAAAGTTTGTATTTCCTACAATTCCTAGTATTATCCATTTCAGAACTGTTTGTGTTTATGGAAAGATTAAGAAAAGCAAGTAGGCTGCTGTATTCCATGTGTATCGCTGTTTTTTTTTAGGGAAGGGAGGGTTATTTTTTTCCCTAGTTGTCACCATAATGGGAGAGAAAGGTGTATCATTATTAAATGGTTCAGGGCATCTTTTGGAATGCTCAAAAACACACTAATAGCTATTAAAAGAGTCACATCTTTCTAAAGACAGGGTAGAAGTATTTCAAAATTTGCCAGTCAATAGAAGAAAAATATGAAAGATCTCGCCGCATCTACAAGGTTAATCCGGTTGTCTGTTACATTCATGGCATGCCATTAATTGAATGGTCTTATGTAATTTTTTGGTCTTGACCCCAAGAGAACGCATTTTGTCCTGCATGCGATGGATGATTCAGAAGACTCTTACATAAAGACACAAACACATGCGAACAAATAAAACTGACTAATTCCGTAACTTAATACCTTCATTAAATAAAAAATCTTGACTTTTGTGATTTCTGGCCTGTTAATTAGGTTTCCTACTTTAAGGTGCTAGGGAGATAAGGAGACGACCTTTAAAATGGAGTATCTATAAAAAAGAACTGAATATTTAATGATATAGAGCAAGACATAGTCTTAAAGAATCCCAAAGCTCTGTTTGTGTTTGTGCGATTAAAGAAGAAAATCTAATATTATTGGTCCATATATACCTTCGCAATTCACAAATTATATATTATATGTATATGACTAAGTTTTTCAAAGGTGGTTCCATGGAAACAAGATAGAATTTTTCCTTTTAGATATTATATGAATATCAACTATTTATTAAACAAAAAATTAAAATACATATACAGTGTATTCCACAAAGAACCCCTAACTTCAAATGAATAACTCAAAAATGGTGATAGATAGAAGCCTGAGACAATATTACAATATAACCTTTTAGAGTAGAATACTGATTAAGGCTTTAAATGCTACTCTCAAAGGAAGGATTTTACAATCCAGCTACGCTAACATTCCGGCAACAACATGGGTGGACCCAGCAACATTTTTTCTTTTGTTTGTTTGCAGTTATTTTGCTTTCTTTAAATTTTTTATAATTACAATAACAGAAAGTAAGATTTTTGTGGCTTTTGTATCAAATGCTACGATTTTTTAATTAACATGCCACTTGTTTCATGCTTTTATCGATCACCGCTTTTGAGTTATTCATTTTCAAACTTAGGGGTTATTCGTGAAATAACCTGCACATAAATAATAATCAGCAAATAAAATTAAGTAAGGTGCTTTTAATACATTTTTTTTAAAGCAAGCACACTATTAAGAGCGCAAACACATACAGATGGACCATTTAAACAAGAACACTAAACAAGAACGGCTGTTAGAATGTAAAATTAATAAAAACTTTGCATTATAACACCCATAAAATGTAAGATATCATCAAAATGATCATTTCTTGTGGTATAAGTTGTGACTTGGAGTATGATTTCTAGAACTTTGCTTTCTAGTCCTGCGGATGCTAGAACATTTTTACTAAAGAAGGGCAGAAATTTAGTACCCCCTGAAATGATCATATTATTATAAACAGTCATTTTAAGTTTGCTGCTAAGGCAATTTTTTATGAATTATAAAAGGACGATTTGTTGCAACAACGTCATTATTAGAAACTCGTGTATTTTTCTGATTTGGAGTTTTAAATATTGTATTATGTAATATTTGGAAACTAAATTAGAAAATAAAGAAAAAATGTGCGCGACGTGGTCATTGTTCTAGAAAACGTAACGAATTTTATTCGAGATAGCTAACTGTCAATTGGGACACAACTCAGAGGAAACTAACACAATGTAGGAAAGTAGTTTCGCTAAAACAACACTACTGCTATCCCAGGAGTGAATACTGAAAGCTCACAAATGTCACTGTACTAGTTAAAAGATCGCATCACCGCTACTTGACATGTGGTATTAACTCAAAAATCCCTATTTTCAAGTTGCAGCAATTCAGCTATATATATATTTATGTATGCGTTCTTAACTCACACACATATTACACGTTATTCATCTACGGCTGCATACTTCTTCACAAAACATGAAAAAAGTTCGTCTCTTCTGTTGAAACCACCGCAGAGTTTATTCATGAAGAATTTCTTGTCGTTGCTTACGTTTTTTTTTTAATAAGTTCTACAATATACCTGCTCAAAATGGATAAACTTGGCAAACCAGCCACTTTATTCTTCGCAACACTCTAAATTAGACTTATTTTGCTGTAATATTTTTTTTTTATTTAAACCGATTAATTCCTTCTATGTTTTCGCATGCAGACGATACTTTTGATACTTTGAAAAATAACGATTTAAGATTATTCAGTTACTTTTATGAATAGCATTTCTGTCCATCGCTTACATTCAGGAACTTAAATCATTTCATGAGTCCTAAAATCGCCAAACACAGCAACTATATGATGCTTTCGTTCAGTTTTTTGCTAATATCTTCAAAAATAATTTGAATTTCGAATTTGAAATCATTTTTACCGATTTTCTTTAATACTTTGTGTTTGCATGTTACATGCATCAACCAATGTTTTACTTTTTTTAAACGTGTTATTATATGTTTGTCAGACCATAGACATTTTTTTAAACAAAATATTAGGCTCAACTAGACAATGTTCCTTTTCTTTCCAAAAATTTTTTAGAAGCCAAGAAAATTTATAATTTTCCAGAACCAAAGATTATAAATAAACATTCACGCAATGCTAAAAAAAGAGAGAGAAAAAAAATATAGTTATACAACATGCTTTTTTAAAAAAATGTTTTAATTTATTTTTTTGTTAAGTTATGTCATAATACAAATAAAAGTTGCCTTTTGATTTTATATATTATTTTAAAGAAGAATGTAAACAACATATGTTAAAAGAAATTAAAATATTGGCTGATTCTACAAATAAACGGTTAATTTCATAAAAACCTTTTCTCTTCAAAATAATTAAACATTTTCATATACAAACAAATTATTTTGTTTATACTTAATAACTAAGTATTTTTGGCAAAACTAAGTATTTTTTGGATTTTAAATAAGTATTTTTGGCAAAATTAGCCCCAGTGATGTAAGGTAATTTATATAATAATAATGATTATTTTTAATAGGTTGATTAGTGCTAAACTATATACGAAACTAATAAGTATTAATAAACCATGTTTATTATTAGAAGATACTTACTTTAAGTAAATATTTTATATTACTGAACTTTTACAGTTTATGATTATCCTTTAGTAGAAGAAAGGAACTTTCTATAACAGAATATACTTATTTTTTTCTTTTGTTTTGAGTAATATGAAATTAAGTACTTAAGTAAATAGACACATTTTTCAATGTAGTATGTAAGTTATTTATTAAAAATACCGTCCTGCTTGTTTATTAATAGTTTTCAAGTTGCTTATTTGAATTATAAATTTCATTTTCGCATTATTTAGAAATAATTAGCAGTTTTGAACTACATCTTATTTTAGTAGTCCCTGAGATAACATTAAAAAAATCTAGCTAAGAAAAAATACAAATTCGTAATATATGCTTAAAAATCAACTTACCCCTTTTTAACTGTCGTGAGAACTTAGCAAAATGAAAACCAAAAAGCACAAACCACATTTAGACAACTTTAAAATTTTTGTCTAGTTGAGGTTAATACCAGTTAGTCTTTAGAAAAAAATCACAGTTTATCCAGAGAAAACTATAGCAAAGTCCGATCTAACTGACGTAAGAACTTAGCCTATTTAAAACTAAAAAGCACTAACCACATTCAGACAATTTTAAAATTTTTGTCTAGCTGCAGTCAGTGCCATTTAGTCTAGGAAAAAAAATCGCAATTTATCCAGAGAAAAATGCAGCAAACTCCATCTTCATTGCTCTGAGAAAACTCAGAAACCACGTTACTGAAAAGTTTGCGTTGCGAGATGATTTCTGTTACAGCCTTGGAATATGGAATGGACAGGCAAACGAAAAAAAAAACAAAAAAACAAAAACCAACTTCCGCTCTTCGATTGACCGTGAAAACTAGAATAGGGAAAGGTCCATTTTTTTCTCCTGCGTAATACTGTGGTTCCTACAAGGGGTGGAAAGCCGTAGGAATGCACTCGACCCCCCCCCCCCACTGCGCCTGTGCTACATGTTATGTGTACGCGGACACGGGAATTGGAAAAGAAAGTCCGAGAGATTTTAGCTTTTAAATTATTCACTTTAAATTAGATCGATGAAAAAACAAAACAAATTAGTGTTATTCTACTGCAAAATAGTTCATACTTCAATATCTGCAATGACTTAATCAATTAATTTTTAGAAAGATAAATTACTATAATCAGCAAAAAATGGTTACTTTTATTCATTTTTAAGGAGATAAGAGCATTAAATTTTATTTAATTTGTAACAGCATTTTACAATGTTGTATCAAAACATGATTTTGGCGTAATTTTTACTATTATTTTATTTGAACAGAAACATGACAAACAAGTTGTTCAAATAAATGCTATTAAATTAATTATTCATAGTTATAATTTTAAAATGAAACTATTATTATTTTTTCAATTTATAATTATTCAGTATAGTGAATTAAAACTTTTATTTATTTATTTAATTTTATTTTTTTTTAACAACAGCAGCTAATGCATTATAAAAAAAAAATTCCTTAACTATAAATTCTGATATTTTTTATTTTTATGGAAATACTAATGAAAAGGTATTTTTTCTACTATTTTAATCCAATTTGATTTCAGAAAGTTTTGTTGTTTTGTGTTTTTTGTAAGGAAAAAACACAGGAGTTAATCCTTAGGGCGTCGGTGCCCTGAGCGGAAGAAGGCTTCTAGCGTTTGTTCCAATAAATAAAACAATTAATAAGCAATAAAATCGGGGTTCAACAGTAATTATAATAATTATTTGGTCTCTAATTTTATAAAAATCAACCATATTTCCTTCATTTTATAAATATTAGATAATGTTTTGAATTTATATAAAATTTATAAAATATCCCCAATTTTTGTTCCAGAATTGGGGATACAATTCATAGTCATATAATTATTTCAGAGTTGTGAATAACTAGACAGAAACTGCCCCAATTGAGGGGTGGGGGTGGGCGCTTAGAAACCCCTTCAATAATAAGTCGTAAAAAACTGGTTAACTTACCTAACGCATATTCACAATACATCTGGAGAAAATCACCAACATCTAAACTGTAGATTGACAGATGCGCGGTAGACCAGAACCCTGGACAGGACCTCAGGTAAATTAACCAGATAGAATGATCCCCCCCCCCTCCCCTCCTTTTTTTCGCCTGTGAAGGAGGCACTTGAATCCTACGGGCTCAAAACATTGTAAATAGAAAGTATTGAAATCATAAATTAAAAAGAATTATTTTAACAATATATATATGCTGCTTGTGCTGGCTTTATACCGTTCAGTTTAGAAATTACACTTCTGGACCGATATCGGTTTTGACGTTTGGTGCAGTATATCGCCAAAATCACATGTTAACCCTAAAAGGCAAGCCGCTATCGGACCGTTGGTTATGTTTTGAAGTAACCCTATACAGTCGAACCTGCTCAATGGAATAGCCAATTCGGCACAAACGTTTTTTTTTTTTTTTTTCTAATAAGCGGTATATTCCGTTATCCGGGATAACCCTGACTAATTATTGCGGTTTGGTACATTAAAAATTTATTACGATAAGCGGGATATTTTTTAACCGATATTCCATTAAGCACGTTCGACAGTATTTTACAACTGCTTTGAAAACAGTAATCTTCTTAACCACAGGACCGTCATGGAGGTACGCAATATTACGTTAAAGAAAAAGAAAGAAGAAAATCGCGCATGTTTTCAGAATTTAATGCATTTGATGTTTCGGAAAAGATAAAATAAACCCAGAGTGACATTGTGAAATTTACTTTAAGCATCAGGAGCATCTGTTACGTGAACTCTACTCCCCTGGATAACTGCATTTTAATGATTTCATTTCAGACACTAACAATTGAAGAATAAATAGGTATCAGAATAGGAGTTTTGAATCTGTAACATATGAAATCGCAGTTAGGAAACTATTCAACGCTTTTTTAAAGATTTCCTGCCATATGTTGTTTTTATTAAAATGCGGTCAACGGCTTTTGAAATTTGCTCTTTGTTTTCATCGTGAGGCAGCGAATAAGCTTGACAGATTGTTATTTAATTTTCCATTTTTAGTAATGGCTCATGGAAAGACGTTAGATGAAATAAACATTTTGTAACAATATGGAAAGAATGATATAGTTTTTTTTTTTTTTTACTTGGGTTACTGGCATTGATAATGGTAGCTCTGGGAATACTAGGTATCGTTTGTAAGTTTACAAATTTAGAGAATTTTACACATATTATATTCACTGTATTACAACTGTATATATATTTATGTAATTCATTAATAATTTAGCCAGTTATTCATAATTATATGTCAGTAAATAAATGTCCTATAAATTAATTATTTTTATAGACGCTTTTATTATTTTACAGTGGAAACGAAAAAACAGAAATTTCTCGTGACTCAAAGAAGGATTCACTGTACTTAAACATTTTGCATTATGAACAGCAACAGCAAATAATGTAAAAAAAAAAATATAGTTAAGTTAAACTAGATCTCTAATACATTACAAGACAGTCATCGTAAAAAATTCATTTAAAACTATTTAAAAATTGTAATAATTATTCTTTATCATTGCGGAGTACTTTTCAAAGACTTTCTAATAGATTACTTATAAACAGTTCAATAAAAGTAAGTATGTATACAGTAGATCAAAATACTACAGCAAAACTAAAACACATAGCAAATGTAATTTAAATTGGAATTAAATAATAGTTATTTACAAAATATATAAACCTTAGCTCAGAAAACCTGTTCAGTTACGGCGACATTGAACTATAAAAACTCTGTACGTATTTAGAAATTTTGTATAGTGACATAGTGTTGCACGACTATGAAAAAATTAGATACAGATTAATATCAGAGTTAAATTAATTAAGAAATTAATTAAAATATGCTAATCAATGATATTGCTATTAATGATATCCTAAAAATGCTATATGTGCATCAATGTTTGTCTGTGACATTTTTTTTCTTAATCCAGTTTCATGCATCTACAACAAAAGTTAGTAATCAATGTTTGCTTCCAATAAAAACTACAGCAAAAGAAAATATCTTTATAAACATATGTGATTTTAAGCAAAATTTCACAAATAAACAAATTAAAAACGTAAAAAAAAAATGTCACTCTAACGAAATCCATTAAAACTACTACTAAATTACCTTAACATTCATAAAGGATCTTTTTACTAAACTTCAGCAAGATTTTAAAAATTTTAATGAGCATCGAGCCCTTTGAATTTTACAAAACATAGAAAATCTCTTTTGAGGAAAAAGCATTTGAAGTATTAATATAATATATGTCAGCTCTTGTTTATTTATATATTTAAAACTACCATAACTGTCATGCTAATCACCATGTCGTTGAATGACTTCTTTTTTAACCGACTGAATTTCAGATTAATATTCAGCAAAAAAACCTTTTCGGTGACACATTTTTGCGAATTTGAAAGTCCATTGTCCCCTTAACTATAAATAATGTCCAATTACTTAGTAGATTTCATTAAAATACCGCTGTACAGAAGGACGTTTAATAAAGTTAAATGAAATTCAAAGCAGCTATATCTTAACTTCGAAATAAGACGTAATAAAACGTCAAGTTATAATTATCAAATGATACCAAGCTGCTCATCATCATAAAACTGAAATTAGAAGACCGCAACTTCGATCATTGCAACAACTTATCATTGCTTGTAAGTCATAACTTCTCTTAAGTACATCCTAGCAGCAGTGGAATACTATATTTAATTCCTCATTTCCGAAGCAACGGAACATGATTTCTCCTAAGGCTTTAAATGTATTTAAAATGAAAGGAGAGGTCTTTTATTTAATGTCTAATTGAAGCGTTCTGAATGAGATCCCTTAAGATGAAATGCACATCCAGATACCATCGCTTAGTTCTTAATGAATCTAGGTAAACTTCAGATCATTTTCTGAAGTAACCGGTGCTCGGCATATACCAACATATGGCAACCGCTGTTTGAAGAGCTTTGAGAATGTTCAGATTAAGTATTTCACTAATGGACAAGTCTTTCGCTTATATCTTCTGAAGTTATATCATTATATCATTGGGCAGCTAACTTGAGCAAGAAGTTTAACAGTAATAAATAAACTTTTTTTTTTCTTTTTCTCTATGATGGATCATTGCCTTATTTATGTGTGATCAAGAAAGTTTTGCATGTTAACGCTCTCTAAAAATTTAAAAATGCACCACATCTGCACTGCCATTTTCTACGTAATCGTGATTCATCGTGACTTCCATGCTTGTGATGTTGGTCAGAGTCACAATCTTTAACGCTACGTAACAAAAGAGTGATTTATCTATGATCATCTGATGGTGACTTCCCTGATACTTCACGTTACCAATTCGTTTGCAAAGAATGACTTTTAAACATCACCTGAGAGTCACCAGTCTGTATTACCGTTACATGCTTAATGGCATGTGGCCGTCGTGATGATTTGTGTCTGGTTCTTCGCTAACGTTTTCCGACTTATTGAAATCGAGTGATGGTGCGTTCAAATCACATTTTGGTGTAAATTCAGTTAAGATTTCCAGTTGAATTGAGCACCCTTTTATGCTCTAAAATATTTAAAGGGATAGCATTATTGAAAAGGTCTTTATGTATATTGTGCTTATATTACTAATTTCCTTATAGTGAGACAAAAGTTAATTGACTAAAAAAATTAATTGTGACCTTAAATTAATGTCGACATGACTTGGTCGCATAAAAGTCACTCTGTGAACTAATCATGAAATAATACGTGACAGTGAGTGCTAAGTAGTTCCGCAACAAATGTCACACTATGACACTGTGTGAAGTACATCACCTTGAAAATAAATCATGTCGTTTAGATTCAGATGCTACAAAGTAGTGACTTCAATAATTTCACTGTGACGAGCACATAGAAGTCATTTTTTGTCACTGTGCATGTACCCCAAGGTACAGAATTCATTCGAAAGTTAGCATATATTCTGTACAACATTCATTATGCACCAAAGTATACACGGGCAAGCCATTTTTTGTGTTTGCTGGGTATATATATATCTATATATAATATAAAATAGCTTTACTTACGAAATATGGAATCCCAAGCAAAATATTAATTGAAAGCACTTAATAACAAATATAATACGTAACCATGAAATTATAATTGAAAATCCAGAGGCTATAAATGATTTAAAACAGAGCCATCAAAGCCAAAAAGAAGTGGGAAAAGCAAGCCAGGTGCGATCTCGTGGGCTTAAGCCTAGGTTGATAAGCCCATGCAGAAAAGTGGATATGGAGTGGAAAATTGAAATGGAGTACTCCATTATCAAGTACCACCGTACTCACTTTTCAATTAAATAAAAACAAAAATAGTTACGTTTCTGTAGGTTACCTGACAAAAGAAGTCGATATATATATGTCCAGCGAACACAGCCCTACAGCCCTATCGGGTACGTATATAGCTTAAACTGCTTTAATGGTTTAGAGTTGGCATTGGAAAGGCGGTAATTGGAACAAAGTTGATTCTGCACCGGCAAACTAAGCTGCATCAGCCAGAAGAAAACTGGGCACTCAATGGTCTAATATAAGCTATCTTTTAGGGTTAACCGGGCTAGCAAACGGTGTCGGAAAGGAACTGTCCAAAAGTAGAAAACCAATAGTGGAATAGAAATATGGTTTCTAAACTAATCTGGTTAAAACTGACAAAACAGCACATGTTAGTGATGCTCATTATATATTTTTATCTATTTAACTACCATTTACAATTTTTATCTTTCATTTACAAATATTTAAGAAGCTAAAATGTCCCTTCTACCCTCCCCCAAAAAACTTTCACTTCCTTCCAGTTAGTTTCTTCATTTTAACTCACCCCTCTTGTGGTGGATACAGGAAATTGGTTTACAATCAATAATCATAAAAAAAGTTTGCTAATTTTGCCCAAATAAAATGTACAATAAAGGAAAATACCACCCTAAAACAGTCTAATTTTAGGGGAGGGAATAATGTAATAAAAAATGTTGATTTGATAAAAATTAAATGCACAATAAAGCAAATCGTTGCCCTAAAGCCTAAAAAATTCGTTTTATTAGAGGAGGGGGGCTTACGCTCCTGACCTCTACCTTGAATCCAACATCGTGCCTCTCCATAGAAGGTAGTTTCTGTATTATATCTCATATTTTAGTTTGACCACATATATTAAAATAAGACTCACGAAAGTCTGTTTGGCAGGAATTAGTCTCCCGATTAATCGGTGGCTCATTAATCGGGATATTTTAAGACCTATGTGTATTTTGTGGTGACCGTGGTTGTTTAATCTGTTACTCAGTGGTGTATACTCTCGCTGAATTCGTCTGCAGTTTGGAGAGTAAGTAGCCGATTCTTGAATAATCTCATCTGTAGCGGTGCTCTACCTACATCCTGAAAAATAACGAATATTAAAGTTCTGATAATTTTCCAGACTCACGCTGATTACTGATTGTCAGTGTCAGTGTCTGATTTATGGTTCGGTCAGAATACACTTGAAGATAAAATAAGATAAAAATTCTGTTTGGTTATTCGAGAGTTTATTCCACAACTGAACGCAGGTTTAACATGCTCGCTGTGATTATTGAAAAAAAGTTACTGGTGTAGATTTCCTTCATAGGACTTCGTTAGGGCTTCGGTTCAAATGGAGAATTGAAATGGAGAATAGAAATTATCCACTAGAGCTGTGTTTGCTGATTATTCTCCGATTCTTTCAAAGTAACTGTTATCTTCATTCTGTAATAATCAATGAGTGACACACTACTCTTAAATAGCCTTATACTTGTTGTCACTGTAGGACGAAGGGATTTGTTTTTTAGATTCAATATGTAAGAATGATTGCATTGAAAAATAAAGAAACTATTTTACTCTTCATAAAGTTTAATCCAGTTGTAGATATTTTCGTTTGTCTCGGTCGTCATGCGAAAGAATTTCATGCAAAAAATGGTCTTCTAAATGTCTCTAATTGCTTTAGGGCCATTTCCATTTAATTTTTCAGCCAAAATTTTGATTTTAAAATTAACATCTTGTTTACCAAGGTGATATTAAATTGTATTTTGCAAATAAACCATGATAAAATTATCTTAAAGGAACTCAAAATAATGTATTTATTGACTTGATTAGAGCAATCTTACACTGAATGACATCTTTTGCAGATTCTATAGTATCATTTCCTGAAAGTTTACACTCCACCAACATTTTTCCTGACTTAAATTTGAAGTAAAAAAAAAATACTAAAACTTTTGCAATTCGATCATCGAAAATCTCTCTCAGTCATGTAGCTGATATTAACAGACCGATAATTCGATCATTTAGACTATTTGTCTTTTCAATCAAACTTAACCTCATTCTCTCTTAGTATCTTCTGACTGCATCAAAATAACATCCTTAATTCCTCATAACCGAAGCAACCGAGAACCATTTCTCAAAAGGTTTGAAATCTATTTAAAATGAAGGGAATAAGAGCCGTACTTTAATGGATACTTGAAGCATTACCGAACAGCCCTCCTTAAGATGAAAAGTACATCCGCAGAACATCGCTTAGACCCTAATGAATACAGATAAACTCGAGATAATTTTCTGGCGTAGACCAAACGCTCGGTGCATTCCCGCTTGCTTATACCTCTATTTGAGACGATACGTTTCGCTAGGGTAATGAATGGTCTACGCTTATCTCTTAAAATTATATCATTGTTATTTGACTTCTGACTCAAACAGGGCAGTTTCTATGCTTTTCTGTGTGATAAAATATTTTGCATCACATATCCTAGTAGATCAAAACCTCCAAGCTTGTTCTCCACTTCCAACTCGTACAGGAATTAGGTGTCACTTGTGTCAGTATGTCCGGGCAAAACTCGTACAATGGTAGTTAAATATGGATCTGCCGTTGTTTTTTCCAGACGTGCTCGACTTGTATAGAGCGTACCCTAAAGTATAAAGAAGTAACTTTTCGCTGCAAATTTGCGTATTTGTATCAAAAATAACTTCAAAGCGCTCTGTTTGGAAAAATCGTTTATCCCAGGTATGGGCAACCTTTGGAAAGTCGCGGCCAAACTTTAGGATGTTAGCAGAGTCGCGGGCCATATAATTGGGATTTATAAGGGATTTTGAATGGTTCATATAGGGTTTTGATATGTTCCGCGGGCTGGATCAAAAGCCTTTTCCACATCCAGCCTGCAGGCCAGAGGTTGCCCATATGTGGTTTATTCAGTATACTTTAGTCCTGTTCATTGGTTTCTAAGTGAGGAAATAAGAAGAAAAAATAATGGGCACTTTAGTGGTCGTTTTCTAATTATTGCATTTCTAATTATTGCAGTATATACATCAAACGTCTTCAAAATGTGTCAAAATGATACCTAAATTATAGGACGAACTATGCAACATGTTTTGTTTGCGTGTGATAGCCTAACACGCATGAACACAAAATTTTAAAGTAGCAAGCGCTACTGAGAACTAGAATGGAAGGTAAAACCGAATTTACAAATGTACAAATTCTGAGCCAGAATCCGTTTTGCACTATATAAAACGCATGGTCACGAGCGAAGAGCCGTGTGTGCCGCCTTGGTACATGTTGAATGAAATTTCCTATAGACTGATATTTTTGGCTAAAAATCTAAATGCAAAATCAGCCTAAACACAACTGCAGGTGTCTGAATCTTTCTCCTGCAAATGGAACAATATTTTGGACAAAAAAATAAATGAATTATATTTATTTCAGTTTCAAACTTTTTCTGCTCTTGTAGTTGCTTCAACTTATTTACGTCTGAGAAAAGTCAGACTTTTTTTGCCGGCCGAATGGATTGCATTGCTGATAAGTACACTAATAATAGTTATTATACAAAGTTTTTTTTTTAATTTTAACAAAATTAGAACATAGCCCCTCACGTACATAAAAAATTACAGATTTTTCCTGAGGGGGTCTATATGAGCTTTGTACGCTACATGCAGCTTATATAATATAGACCCTCATGGGTACAAAATTAAACTGCCGTTGCAATGAATTGTGTCGCTATCGCGGAAATTTTAAACAAGGGTTTACTTTAAAGAATTAGTTTACAGTTACAAATAAGCTCTAATACATATACCCCAGCACAGGCAGTTAAATGCAGTTGGGGGAAAGCGCAGTTTTAGGGGTCTATTCTGCCACGTTCGTTTAAGCAAACGTTCGGATTTGTGACGTATTTCGAAACGTATGCTAAATGTAAACATTCGGTACGAAGTATCTTTACCTAAAGCGCTACCGTACCTTGCAGAATACCAACATACGATAGCAGGATGCGAAAAACGTCATTTTGATGTCACAGATCCGAACGTTCGCTTATACGAACGTGGCAGAATAGAGCCCTTAGTGTCTTCCTTGGATTCTAGTATACTTATACATATATTTGTTTCTCCACCTTAAAATTTGCTAAAATTCTTTAGAAATACCCATTTTTTGGCTAATTAACAAATTTGTTTAAAACAATATATTTTTCTATCATATTAAAAATATATATTTCAGAGCAGATTAAATTAAATGATCATAAGTTTATAATTTTCAGTCGTAAGTTTTAATTTAACACGCATACTAAACACTTAAATTTAGTGTCGTACTGATTACGATGCACAAACGAGTGTAATTATATGCGTTCGATAATTGTTTTAATTTAAATTACATAAGATAGTAGTTCACTCAGTTATAACATGGAATACGAGATAAGAATACATTAAACTGTGCTATGATCATTGATTTTAAACATGTCTTTTAACTATCATTTACTGAATTAACTATTAGACATAACGTGCGGAATGCAATATGAAGTTACAATACATAGACTGAAACTTCTAATATACTAGGGGCATCATTAGTCACTGCAGTTCTGAACTTTGCTGTTCTCTACTTATTTCATGGGTCTATTCTGTCACTGTCTTTTGATAAGCATTTAGTGTGTTATATTATGAGTTTTAGTGTATTATCTCGGATTTATAAATGTTTGAAAATCCGGTTATCTATTGTTATAAAAGTGTAATGTTGTTTTCCTTCATTGATATGTGTTGTGAGGAAGAAAGTTATACAGGCACTCTCGCAAGTGAGGTGAGTGAGTATGTGATTGATACCTTGACCTCGGCAACAAGCTTGGTGACCGATTTGACAACACTGGCGACCAAAAGGTAAGTTATCCAAAGTAGTAGAAATATGAATGTCACGTTCTACATGACGGCACGTCCGGATTAGAAATCTATAAATAGAGAGTCTCTTTCGCTGCAGTATCAATGTGGTAGACTGCAGATATAGTGAGCAAAGCTATATGATTGACATTGAGATTTGAATAGTGTTACTATTGATACTTAATGTTTTGGTGTTGCATGTGTTACTAAATTCTTTATTTTTTCTTGTGAGAAATTAGTGCTTTGATTTGTCGAATAATGTGTTGTATTCGCTTTTGGAGCTTGTTGCAGTATTTCGACTAACGCCCACTGTGTAATTTTCGTAACACTATTGCATGTCTGCATGGCCTTACCCTTCCATTTAAAGAATACTCTAGTGATTTTACGAGTTCATAAATGCATTGCTTATTAGTTGAAATATGGAAAGGCTATTCAGAATCATAATTTGTAAAATTAGAGATCTTTTGGTTCAATCAGTGTTAAGTCTCTTGCTCTTTCATTCAAAATATTCCATTCTAGGGGATTTAGATATTCATTGAATATATATTGTTTATGACTGCCCAACTTACGGCCGCTTGCCTTCGGCGACCAGCTGAATGAAAGCGCAATAGTTTGTTCTTAATCGTATATATGCCTGCTCGCGCGGGTCACGTGCAACGACCTCACCTGATACATTTACACTTCTACGTGTCTGTGTTCTAACAGTCGTTTGTCGCTAATGCCTATGCAGCTACTAAAAACAAATACAGTCAAGTCGTCGGTATAATAACCAGTCTTACTGCCTCAATGTGAACACAGAAGGAGAAGGAGATTTGGCACGATTGCTTTCCCATCTTTCTCTCTTTCACCCTTGATTTTGCTGATCGGAAAAATGTGCCGATTCCAAAGCAAACACAGCTCTGCCGATTGTAAACAATGGCACACATGAGCAAAGCATCGGCTTTAAAAAACAACAAAAAAAGCATAAAATCTTACTTTAAAAAAGCTAATTTAAAGTTTCATAAAACAGCGTGAATGCGAAAATCAGCTAATGCAAGATTAATAAAATTTGAGAATTAAAAAGAGCCGCATTGTTTGCGATCGAATTTACGCTCTAAAGTTAGAGCAATACGGTTTTCAGTATTACTAATTAAATCACGTAAAAAGTCTGGATAATGTAACACACTTTCATTTACATAATCAGTCATTTTGCAGTTTGACTTTTCCTTTATGGCAGCAGGATGTAAATTTTCCATCAGCAGGACACTCACTGAAAAGTTCCTCGTAGAACTCCAGAAGTCTGTCCTGATTTCTTCATCTGCGAGACTCAGCAGCAACTTCATTATGTATTCAATCAATTATGTATACTTGTCTTTCTAGTTAGAGGAGTCTCATTTGTATCCATAGTTATAGATTTACGACAAAAACAAAATAAACGACACCAAATTAACTTAAATGAAAGCTGTGATCCAACAACGTTGACATCAAAATCCATTAAAACAAGTTTTCACAAAACACTACATTTAAACACCTTTAATGTTTAAAAACACTGCGGTTTTTTCAAATGAAGATGCAATGGCAACATTTTAAGAAGTTTAAAAAAAAATCTCCCCACAACAACAAACGCTTATGGATTCACGACAAAAACAAAAGAAATGTCCCAAAACAGTCTTAATAAAAGTTACGGTCCAACAACATTGAAATCAAAATCCATCCGGTTAAGCGAATTCAAATTTAAACAAACGCTTATGACAAAAACATATGTCACCAAAACAATCTAAAGCACTCAATCACTTCAAAACTAAACAAACGCTTTTGGATTTATGACAAAAATAAAACAAATGTCCCCCAAAACAATCGAAATAAAAGCTACGATCCAACAACGTTGAAATCAAAATCCGTCCGGTTAAACGAATTCAAAATTAAACAAACTTTTACAACAACAACAAAAAAAAAACAATAAAAACAATAAAGAGTGAAATCTCATGTCAAAATTTGTTGCCAATTTCTAAAAAAGATTTCCTACAATTTTAAGTGTTGTGCAAACAAACTTTTACACATTCTGAATGGAATGTATGTAACGCGAAACCTGCTAAAGTGCCACCTTGGTAGTGAGACCACCTTTCCATTATGACCCCTTTTATACAATTTCACTTCACAACCTTCACATTTCACCGCCTTCGTAAGTTGACCACCTTTATATCGTGACCAATTTTGGTCTTCCAGAAAGTGTCACATTACACAGGCTTCACTATAAAAAAGGAAAAAAAAATAATATGTATCGGGAGGACAGATAATTCTAAGAAAATTAATTCCGTGAAGAACAATTCCGCGAACTTCTCAAAATAATTACACGAAAAGTCCATACATCTCATACAAGCAAATACTTTCCTGCTTTATTCGTTCCTTAGTGTCCTAGAAAAATTTTCTAATTTCGGTCGAGTTAGCGTACAAAAAGAAAGAAAAGTTGGATCATTCACTGATTGAGAACATTGAACAATTTTAATCATTCTTAACTTCTGTTCTCGAACAGCACTGCAGCGTGATGTAGTAAAGGACAATGCGGCAGTCACTGATTAGTTGATTCTTTCGTGAAATTAATAATGATTAAGCTTCGGAATCTAATAATTTCACTTTGAAGTACGACGGTGAATTCATTCTTTTTAATGCGTCTTCGAAGCCACGCATTTGAAAGTATTGCTTTCAAAGAGAAATTACTTCTTTCAAAAATTCAAAAACAAGAGCAGATAATAAGAATTGACGGGTTTATGAGCTTCTGAGCTTGACGGGATGTCAGCTAATCTGTTTTGTTTAATGAATAGGAAATACTATTTCATAATATTTCCTATTCATTTCATGTTCTCGTAATTAAGGTGGGGGACTTTTTGAAATGTAATTAATTTGTTTGAATTGAGAAATGATAGGGAAGGTAAAGGAATAAGCGTAGCATAATTTGAAATGGATAATTTAAACTTTATTGACAAAAATAAACCTTAGATGGAAAAGCAAGCTCTAGCCAATTTCATAGAGCCAAATTATCTTCTTGTGTCCAGGTCATTTGCCAACTATAAATTGGCCGCTGAGAGAGGGCCGGATATATTGTCCAATACGCTATGGGGGTGCCTTATAGGCCGGCCAACGTTGCCCCCTTTGAGTTTTTTTTCTAATTTTGAACCGATTCCCAAGTTAGAAAATATATTGCCCCTCCTCCTCCGAGGTATAGTTTGAATTTGAGGACATAAGAGCCATGGCAGATATTACGTGCATTAGCTCTCTTTAGTGTGCAAGGTTCCACCAGACTGAGGTGTTCAATCACCCAAACAAGCTCCAAAGCTGGTGCGGCTTTACCTTCGGTTTTCCCATGGAAACCGAGTTTGGGACGTACTTGTTGTGAGGTAGATCCCATATTTACTATTTGCCTTTTGCTTTCTGTTTCTTAAATATAACCTATTCAAAATCAAGAATTCTAACTTCGATTTCCATTCTCATTTTTCATTACTTCGCTTTTCACCGCATGCAATAGCTTTTTACTGAGCATTTATCTGAGACGACCTGGAGTCTTTTTGGGCTAAAAACAGATTACATTATATCAGATTTGCAATCGTAACGGATTTCTGATATTCCGATTTGCAATAGTAACGCCCCCCCCTGTCTTGGCGTTTTTTTTGGAATATTTTATTTTGATGCCCAAAATGCACCACCTTTCAAAATTATTCGTTCGCGGTTTTATTACTTTAAATTTACTGGTTTAAATTTTATGGCTGCTCTGTAATTGGCGTTGGTTATCTCGGCCAAATTTTTGTTCTCGAAAATGTGAAGTGCGGTGTTAGCAGAATTTTTAAGACACTCCACCGTATTTCTAATGTCCTAGCAGCACGTATTGTTTTATCTGGCAGACACCACACTTCATTTTTAATATGTTTATTTTTCGATAGTCTTTTTAAATAAACAGCTTTTTAAATACCGTACGTCTTCATAATGTCTTACAACTGAAGAGTATTATATGAAGAATCTGCATTATAGCTAATTCACAACACGTGCTAATCTTAATTTTAAAACTGGAAGTAAATAATCTTCGCATTATACTTGAGTTTAGTTATTTTGTTTCTGAAGTGAACCACTCAAAATGCCATCGCACATATTTCCGTCAATTCGACCTTTTATGAAATTAATACTTATTAAGCTTCGTAATCTAATCATTTCACTTTGAACTATAACAGAGAATTTATTCTCTTTGGTACATCTTGGAAGCCACGTATCTGAAAATATGGTTTCTGAAGCGAAAATATTTCTTTCAAAAATTCGAAACAAGAGATGATAATTCGAATTTACTGGTTAATGAGGTTCTGGACACTGACGAGATTTCAGCTCATCTGTTTCGTTAACCTTTTAAGTCCGACTTCATGCCAATAAATATTTACTCTGAGACCGGCAAGATATTTTGCAAAAATTAGATTTTTCACCTCATTTCGTTGATGTGCTATTTTGTAAACTACTTCCGTTTTAGGATCTCTTTGCTTATCTTTAAAAGCAGTGGCATTTCCCCTTTTTTCTGAATAATAGATAACTCCTCGGAGAGAAGTGCACCTGCTGGAGTGGGGAGAAGTCAACTTCTGGGACAGCAGTAGTCCCGTCCCGTAAGCCGACTTTTGGTCTGAACCATTTCACGGGACAACTGTTGTCCCTGCCAGCGTCTGAATGATTAATGAATAGGAAATATCATTTTTTGTGTTTGTAATTAGGTGGATAACTTTTTGGAATTCGTTTGTTTTCCAATAAGGAATGGAATGGAAGGTAGGTAAAGGAAGAAGTTTATCAGATTTTCCAAAGGAGGAGTTAAGCTTTATGACTCAGGCTTTACTTGCAGGAACAAAAAGCTTATTTAGAAAAGTAAGCACTACTCTATATTTGAACTTCTCGTGATTTTGTTTCCCAAAGCATACATGTACTCGTGTTATCGTACACGATCGTACACTCGTGTTATCCATGTGTTATCGTACATGTTTTGGTCTATTTGGGCATTCATCACTCACGAAACATATATACAGCGATGTATGCTAACATACAGGTTGATTTACTTAAGACGAGCTTATGGAATTAGTAATTCGCGCATACACGAACTGGGATCACATAATAATATGGAGTCGCAAACTTAGTCTCCGTGGACCGAATAGTATAAATTTTTTTCTTCGTGTTTCTTTTACTGCGAGATCCCTCCCAGTGAATTTATCACCAAGTATTAACCTTTGACAAGCCACTGTTCCCAATTGGGAAAATCCAATTAAAAATTTATTGAAAAATGAGATTTTATGAATATTGACTTTTGAAAAAATGAGCAGATAAACTCAAAAGATGACTTTATTTTTAGAAGTTATATTTTTATCATTAGTGGGAAACTGAACAAAAATTATGAAACTAGCCATTTTCATGAATTTTTACAGAGCTATTTCGATATACCCCCAATGCCCTTCAAACTTAATTCATATCTTTACTTAAATTAAAAAATAAATCGTTTATTAATGTTTAATATTTCAAATGTTATTTAAACTACCCATCAGTCTATTCCGTTGTTGAAACCAATGTAAAAGTATAGTCAGAAATGAAACATGCTCCCCTATGGAAACACAGTGAAAATTGTATACAATATTTTTTTCCACATTTACATGACTAATGTCCTTTAACAAACGCATTAGAAGACAAAATGTGCAAAATAAATGAATAAATAAATAAAAATGAAATATTCCTAGATCTCAATCCGGTCTGTAAAATGTTAATGTAAAATCTGAAGCTTCGTTTTAGAAAATAATTTTGATGCTGTATTTCAATTTAATTGGATAGTACCACCCGATGAAAAAAACTGTGTACTCTAGCATTTGGCGATAATGATGACGCCAATTCTAGCAGTCCAAAGAAGAGAAAAGTGTTGGCCAGCGACTTATACAGGAGGGTGGGTGGTCTACATAGCAAAGTTCTTAGCATAAAAGCATATTATTGTAAAACTTTTCATATTCTTTTTATTCACAATAACATTTTACTCCTTTAAACAGATTTTAACCCTTTAACGCGCAGTGTTCCCACTCTGGGATCACCAAACTCTGACGTTTTGACTGTTGCCAGTCACGAAGAATAGATTGGATTTCTATAAAAATAGTTGCGGGTGACATAGCTCCACCAAAATCCTTTACTTTTTAGCACGTCATTTCCCGCAAAAAAAAAAAAAAAAAAATGGTCACTTATTTTTAACAGCACTGACATTTGCTAGAAAATGGAAGAATGCGAAAACAGCTGGATCGATTGCCCAATGCTGAAAAAAGGGCAGCCGTTGCCATCGCTCGACTTAACTACCACCAAGATGGCGGACGATCGAAACGTTCATCGCGTGCCACAGATCTAGAGACCCCTTTTTTGACGCAGCTCTCTAGATCTGTGGCACGCGATGAACGTTTCGATCGTCCGCCATCTTGGTGGTAGTTAAGTCGAGCGATGGCAACGGCTGCCCTTTTTTCAGCATTGGGAAACGGTTGCGCCTCAAAGGGTTAAGCTTATAAGGCGAGTTTCAGACGTTGCTGTAATAGACTTTGATGAACACTGATTTGTTGATGAGACTTCTAGAGAAGTGATGTGCTACTCTCTATTTCTAGAATCTACCTGGCAATTTTTTTTTTATTTATTCCAATCGAAGTCATGCTAGTGAATTTAATGAATTTCAATTTGCATAATTGAACGTTTGTTATTACCACTTAGATGAAACGCAATATTATGCAATGGGAAACAAAACACTGCAATATCCCGAGAGTCTCCATATGCCGATTTAATCGTAGCAGTTCCTCATGGTAATACAAGGTACAACATATATGAAATTCGCATCAAAGAGCGCTGAAAACATGAGAATTGAAAGAGAAACTTGCTCAAAGGAAAAATATACGTAAGAAATGATAATCAGGTCGATGTATAATCAAACTGTATGCGTTATTTTATATAAGAAATTAAATGCCTAAAGTGAATATATCTTAAACTTCATTCCCAATAAAAGAAACTTTTGATGCAGTTCATCACATATTTTTAACAAACTGAAATTTTAATAACTTATTTTTATCATATCTTTTTTAATTTCCAATTTTCAGTAATCAAGCTTTTTCCATGTGTTTTGAAATACCATTTTGGATTTCGGTGTTAATGCAGTAATTAATTTGGCGTTTCTTTAGAGCAATCTGTTCTAAAAATAGGTTCTATCAAATTTTTATCAAGCCTTTAGCTGAGATAGCATGTGTAGCAATTACACCTTTTCCCAGTTGGCGAGTCTGCATTCAAAAATTATTTTTATTGGTGCCTCCTTACTTGGACAAGAGAATGAGAACTTTTTTGGCTTTTAATTTGGCTACTTTCGTTCTAGCCAACTTGGCCTAAGGAGTCCACGTGAGTTTTTTTGGTTACTTCACCCTGAATTATTATCTAGCTGCTGTGTTTCGCTGGTCTACCAGTCAACTTTTTTCATACATTTAATTTTTAAAATAATTTGCTTTACTTCTTATCTTCTTACTTTTAATGAATGCTATGCTCCAGGTTATTGTGTATAGTAATTAATAATTGGTAAGCCACCATAAAATCTTTTTTCTTTGCTCAATTTTTAATTTTAGCTTCCGTCAACTTCATCATAAAACTTATTCTCTTTCCATTATAAAAAAGTAAATGCAGTGATTACTTGCAACTCTTTTCAACGTACGACGTCAATGAAACATGTTTCTTCTAAAAGAATTCTCAGTAGCCTTAAAATAATTCCTTAATGGAATTTCAAGCTTATAAATGCTGATAATATGTCCAGAAACTCTTCATACCAGCGACATGTTACGTCTCTTTGTTACGCAATTTATCTTACTTAGAAAGTTTTCAAATTCTGATCGTGTTTGCAAACAAGGAGGAAGAAAAATCACAGGATTCACTGATTGAGAGGAGGGACAGTTTTAATTATTCTTAACTTGTCTCGCAGAGTATTGCGCTGCGTGATACAGAACATATTGAAAGCACTGATTGGTTAGTTCATTCTTCCGTGAAACTAATAATGATTAAACTCTGATGTATAATCAGTTCACTTTGAAGTACAAAGAATTGATTCTCTTTGATGTCTAGCCTTCGAAACTCGCGCGCAAGAAATATTGCTTTTGAAGCAGAAATATCGTTTTCAGAAAGTGAAAACTAGAACTGCCGATACATGTTGATTGATTTATGTGAGTATAAATTTAACTTAATGCCAGCTTAATTCGTGCATTTATGAAATATACTGACATGGTTTCGTAATGACAAAGCTTCATTTTGAAATGATAAAATTTTGCATTTGGTGAAAATGCGTGAAAGAGCAAACGATATAAGTCATAACGTGTTTCAAACAAAATGAACATCCTTTTATTTATTTTATTTTTGAAACAAAATAATGTAAAAAAAAAGTAGATAAAAAAAGTCATAATCTGACAAATCTAAATTTCTGATTACCCATTTATCGAGTGATATTTCTAAAAGTATTATTAATTGTTATTCTATAGATTCTTTTCAATTGTACATTTCAGAGTAATAACTATTTCCTGTGTATGTATTAATGAAAGATATTAAAAACGTGCTTAAATTTAATCCTTTTATTTTACATAAATACAATAAAAATATTTTATACAAATGCATTCTTAATTTATTTCTACAACTCTTTTCCTCTCGATGATGGAAATTAATGCTAGTGATATTTGCAACAATGAATATAACACTATAAGAAAGAATATTTATATTCCACATTAAATATTTAAATTCCATTCGATATTTCCAATCTATTCAGGGTGGTTCTAAACTCCGTGTGCAAACTTTCAAGGGCGATAGGGCACATAATAAGGAATCAGAATCACATAGCAATGTGGGATCGAAAGTGACGTCTTGCTGTTGCTGTTAATAATCACTTTGAAACGGATGCTGAAACAACAGTGAACATTCTGACCATCGTTGGTCAAAAACTAACGCATTTTCCTCAGAAAAACATGTCACTAAAATTCATAGTTTAAAAATTCCATTTCACTTCATGGATGAGATTTGAGACAAGCCCTTTGTTTATGAAACTGGGTTAAGAAGTTAGACAAACACTTCAACACTCTTCCAGAAGTAATTATTACAGTGTAATTATAAGTGAAAACGGCTTTTTGACCCCACATTGCTCTTATGATTCTGATTCCTTATTATGTGGCCTATCTCTTCTTAAAGTTTGTATCTAGAGTTTAGAATCACCCTATAAGGGATGGGCCCTTATTCATAAATAATTAAATAATTTTAATAACTAAGGGATTTTAAAGCACAAAACATTGTCTGACCGTATCATTTTTTTTTTTTTTTTTTTTACATACGAACCTTCCCATTTTGTTCGGTCTAGATTAGACCAGCGTTATTGCATCAGGCTCTGGAAATGCCGTCTAAAATACATTAATGTATGTGAAAGTTTTTCTAAATGACCTTCACACCTTGTACGTAAAAGAATATGAAATTACTTATTTTCATTATTACCTATTTTCAATAAAAGATATGGTGTATAGAGTGCATTAATGATGTATACTGATTTCACAGCATTCTAATTGTAGTTGCAAATACAAAAGCAATCACAAAAATTTGATTTAAAATTCTGAACATTTCCACTTACTTTACAAATTTTAAAGAAAAAAAGTTAAATGAGTTTTATATTATGAAGGTAATAAAAGCCTAGTGTCTAGAAACATTAATTTAAAATTACTAACTGTTAATATACTCTGCATGAATTATTAGATCGTTTCTAGTATATTCTTGATTCTGAAGAGCACGCCATAATCATGGCATATATTTGATCTAAACCTATCATGAAAGACATTATTTTGTGTTTTATTTCATCATTATCGAGATTGACGTTAACAAGACAAGAAAATTGGAATAACTGATAGAGAATTGAGATGAACCTTCAGGAGGCAGTATAAAAATTTTGTATGATAGGATGAATGAAGATGTAAAAAAAAAAAATATATATATATATTTCAGACATTATCACTTTTAAAAAAGCGGTTTTTAGAATTTATGTATAAATTGTTAAAAATATATGTACACGAACAAATCGCATCAATAGTTATAGTTAACTTAAGCAAAAATGTTAATATAAAGAAGAAAAAAAAATGCATAATCATATTTAGTGAAAACCATGCTTGCATTTGAACGGACACTGCATTTTTAAATCAAATACTTAATAAGTGCAAATAGGTGAGTTAAAAGGATTCCTTCTATTTGATAAATCAATTATTTTTATTTATTTTAGAATGTCATGCACTGCAATTAAAGTAATACGAAGGATCACGTTGATAACCATTTTATTATAGAGATACATTCTAGAAGGCCGATGTTATCCGTATAAAACAGACGGACAAAAGTACATCCAAAATATAATGATATGTCCAACTCGAAGCCCCTATAAAAGGTATCGCAGACAGACAGACAAGATTTTTTGCGATATCTCTGCTTTTGAAATGAGAAAAAAACCTCTAAACTTTTGAGTTTGAAGCAGTGTAAGCATTAAACACACCTTCACCGTAAAGACGAACGCGGGTGACTCAAAAAGTACGGTAACGAGTGCTTTAACCAAAAGGTTTATTCAAGAAATCAATAGATACGCATACATAAGCCATTTGGTGCAGATTCTTTCTCAAAATATAGCTTCCACGGACATGGAAGCATATATCTGTGTACCAAAGTGTTGTAACCGGCGTTGGAGAAATACCCTGGTCACTTAACTTCGGCGTCTTGAACTGCAGCATTGGTTTAGAAATGCCGTCCTGCTGAGTGCTTCCGAAGCGATGGAACTCGCTTGGGGCGAGATCCGGACTGTAGGGATGATGTTCCAGTACGTTCCATCAGAAGCACTCTAACCAACTACATGGCCAACCAACCACTACCTTCTGGCACTTGATTGTTGTGATCGTCTGCTCTACTTACACATAGGATTTCATTAGCTCGGGGAATAACTGAAACAGGGAAAGGCTCTTGTTACCTTACTTTTTGAATGACCTGTGTACATACGAACTTTGATAAATTGTTTTACAGTATCCCTCCCTGGTGATGTATTTGTTACAAATAACGAAAAACAAATGCAATAGTAATAAAAACTGAATGAATAACATAAATCAAGTAACACTCCACAAATTACAGTTTTTTTATCCTTTTTTGTAAGAAAATTCATTTTTTTAGAAATATGCTTACAATTGCCCATTTTCCTGCAATAAACTAATTAAAATTTCAATCGATATCAATTCGTTTTTCTATACATTGCTGTTAATGCTGTTTTTAGTCGTGCATACTTTGTATTGTATTGTATTCTGTATTGAGGTAAAGCTACTCAAGGACTATCTGCCTAAGGAGGGGCACCTTGGGTGGAAGATTTTTTTCAGGGATTCTAACCAGTATTCACGATACATCTGGAGAAAACCGCCCGAAACTCCCGACCGTTGTATCGACAGTCATCAGGTAGGCCAGAATCCTGGCTCTGTATACTTTATTTCATTGTATTTCATTTGGTTTATTGCCCACTATGAAGTTCAACTACCTCTCATATCATAAAAAATATTTTTTTATTAAACCTAAACTTCCAAACAAGCAGAATTTCGTACATAATGAACAAATGTATTTTGAAAAATATAGGTACAATAAATACTTTTAACTTTTAAAAATTCTGAGAATATATAAAAGCCAAATGCATTTGATGTACTTTCTTTTACAGTCTTTACTATACGTAGAAATATTTGTACTACCTTTTTATGTGTAAGCAAAATACATTTCTTCAAAATAAGTGTTTTGCAGAGATGGGAGAAAAAAAATCATCTAACCAAACAACATGAAAAACCACAAAAGAAAATCGAAATTACAAAAGATAATAAATAAAACCAGGTGCTTGCTTCCATGAATCTCGGTTCTCTATTTTTTTATAGATTCATCAACATCTTTTAGATGTGAAAGTCAGTGTGTTAACACTCAGTGCAGATGCATTTTACGAACGGATTTCAATACCGAAATTGCAGAATTAGAAATGTTTGCGTTTGAATAGATCCCCAAATGCGTTGAATTCTGTTGAAAAGGGGAAAAAATCATTTAAGGTGTGAAAAGGAAGTATTTTCCTCGCTGCAACAGTGTAAATGATTTATTTTCTAGCGTGATGAAACGAGAATAAAAAATGATCCGCGATGCTCTGCGTTTACAAATGACTCTGGAAGAGAAAAATAGCAATGGGGAGCACATATTCCAAATATTTAGATGAATGATCAAAGATGCATTTAACATTAAGGAAATCTCAAATACAGTGATGTTATTAGTACCAGAAAATAAAATACAGAGTGTGATAAAATCAACGACCACAACTGTAAAGGGTGAAAGAACATACTAAAACAAATACTTTTCACCATACAATGTAGAATATGAAAGCAAATGGGGAGAGCTAGAAGGCGCCTACTTTTTGAGATTGGAGAGCATACAATAAAGACTTATGAAGAACGAAGACCTTCCACCATTTAGTCAAAGATAATTGATTTGTGGTGCAATCTCTTGACAACAGATGTGCTGCCGGAATTATGCTTCCAAAGGGCTGAATTAGCTAACTTTTGCAAATACATTCCATAGCTCCTTTCTCAGTCCAGGTAATCAGTCCAAACTTGCCTTATGACATTTTCTCACGAAAATCCTTCCATTTACATAATCGAGCTCCAACCGAATCCTACATTACTAAAAGAAGAGCCTTGGGTGAAATTCCCTGATTTGCTAGTGCCAGTCGCTTGTTAGGTATGTATTTCTCTCACCCTCTTTCTAGCTACCGATTGTATTAAAGATTGTTTTAGACTAATTTTGACTCGTTTAGCCAATCACAAGAGCCCCTTAATGCTCCTCTTTAAGACTCCACCTCAAGTGACCTCAAGGCGGTGCAGAGTTAACAACTTGGCTTTTTAACCGATTTGAAAAAAAAAATCCACTCCTTTATTGTTGAAAAAATACAACAAATGCTTCAGTGAGCGATTACTATCTACATTATGCTCTTCACTCTGGCGACGGAGTGAATCATGCAGATGTAGGAAGATTTCAGAAGTTTCATGAACGTCTACAGCTCTAACATTAATTTAGGAGACCAAACTCACTGGTATCGCTATGGACGTCTCGCAAACGACGTTTTGTAAAAAAATAATTTTAGGCCTGTCAAATCAGGAGATCTGTGGAGGTAGGGTTCAAAAGACTAGATCGTCTCCCATCGCGCACTCCGTAGTTTGGGAAACATTCAAGACCCCACCATGGCCAAGTCGATAAGACACTGAAAGGGTGACGGTCTGGGGTCTCTCGTGAAAGCATGCCGTAACACAAAACAATGAAAACACTCCCGTTAAGTCTTTTCGTTTCTGCGACTTTGCCGTCTACAGACCAGTATATGAAACGCATAACTATCTTCTTCATATTTTATTTTATCATAAAAAAATGACAGCTTAACTCTCCGGGACTGATTTAAAGCTACGAACGTCAACCTCGGGGGTCCTCAAGAGCGTGGTGCTTCGCTACTCCCCAAAATTTAAAGTATCTCCTGAAAGATAGTCATTTTGGCCACACCTACAGATGCGAAGACATTCTCGTCCCACTTAACGACCGACCCAGTGAGAGGACATATGGTTCTGAATATTGCAGCATTTCTGGCGACAAAACTGCAACTAAAACATAGGTTCTGCGAGTGGCTCATTTTCATCACCTCCAGGAAAAGCACTCTCTGGCGAGTCACAGTTTTCTCGCTGTCTCCCACATTGTATGATGAAAGTTAATTCTTTTCCTCTTTTAACCCATTTATGCCTAGCGTCCCTTTTTTGGGACGGCATTTTCGCTATCAGTCGAAAACGTTATTTATTTTTCCTAGCCTTTATTCGCGAGTATCGAACCTCAATTCCACAAAATATTTTAATATGGCCAAGTAGGATGTTGATATTTCAATTTTTATACGTAATGATTTTAAATGAAATCATCCCTTGTTCAAAAAGTTGACATGAGAAATTTATCAATTACTGCTGGTGTTAGCAAAAATCGAAGAAAGTCGCAAAAATATCCAGGCACGAATGGGTTAAATGGCCATTGTTTGCTGCATCTTCTAACAAAAGTTGCTGTGTAATGAACGGCATCAATATGTTTACGATAACACATTAATCAGGAGGTTGTATTTTTGCGTAACTCATGCAGATGGCAGTGTGTCTCAAAAACATGGTACATAAAAAAATATTCACGATCACCCAGCAATGTTGTGTCAAAAATATTGCTTTCATATACCGGTTGATAAATCACTCCGGAAAAGGTGTTGCAGTGTTGCTGAATTTTTTCAATATGATTTGCTGATTTTTTTTAAATTCGTGATTAATTTTTAAAATTTATAAAAAAAAAGTAGGTATGAATTGTGCGTTTTTTAAATTTATTTTCAAAATAAAGGATATTGTTTAGTGCATTTTATACTTATGTATAACTATTTCTTTTAATTGAAATATTATATTTTTAACCCTTTGAAGATAGGTGGTGGTCTTTTCAACAATGCCACATAGCATCTTAAAGAACGAGTATGGCTAATATTTTAATGAAGTAATCCTCATCCACTCTATTATTTTTCAGCTGTGCCCAACGATCGGGGAGATATGTCAACATCCATCGATTATTCCATTTACACTCCAGTTTCAAAAAAAGGGAAATACCCCACTGAAAGGGGTAAGCATGTTCGAGATATTTCCGTCTTTATAAAGCAAAATGACCAAAATCTTTCTGTTGTGAAAAGCTTAAAAATGTCTATCGTCGTAAAGAAAAATTCAATAAAAACACACGAAAAACAATAAGTTGTATATCGCTCGCTGATGAATTAACGCTCTACTGGAATAATCTCTTATAATTATTGGAAAAGGAGTGAAATTACGTGAAAAAATTGATTATTTTCTTTCTGAAAAAAGTTCTTTTGCAACTGTAAAATCCAATTATTTTCCTTTGCATGGGCTGAAATAAAAGGTATATTTTGAAAACACATTTGAATAATTTATCAATCATATAGTTTGAATCATTTTCTATTTTAAATAGTTTTTACATTAAGCTAAGGAGAAAACATTAGTTCGCATCATTTAATATTTCTATTTTTAAATATATAATGCGCCATGTCAATGCATGGAAAGTTTCAGTTAGGTTCAAAAGCGTCTCTTCAAAAAAGTAAGTCATTAAGCAGTGATGATTTATTCAAAATGAGTTTTATCTGGAGTATTCAAGTCATTTAATTTTATTTAATGCGTTTTTAATGGATGACGGCAAACAACTAAACTTACTCATTTTCAATCCTCATCCAAATAGGCTTGAAATAGAAGATGGCATTGATATACAGTTATAATCACATTTAGAAACGATATTTCCCTTTAGAGCATCGGATGTAGCTAATTAATTAATGAACAACTAAGTCCTTTTAAATTATTTGAATTCATGAAGCGAAAAATTAAATTAAACAAGTGTCACGAATTGCACATATATGTGTCTGGCGAATTCTCACGAACTAGATTTAAAAATAATTAATTTTAACTCTGATTAATATTTTAGTTTCACTTAATTCTTCGAATATTTTTAGAACACATTAAAATAAAACAGTATATGCAATCACATAAAGTGAATAAATTTTTTTATGTATTGCTTTTTTATCCCCTGTGAAATGTTATATAACGGCTGATATGAAAAATGGAAATTCTAGTAGGGGAAGGTGGCCCAAAATGATTCTAGCAGGCGGAACGATCCACCAATATTTTCTTCCACACACGCAGTGCTATCGACTAGGTAATACATAAACTAATAGTGCCAGGTCACGAAGAAGCAATGGCGATATTTAAGCGATGGGTGTATTACGTGTCTGAATAGAATTTTTTAAAAACCTGGGTTTTATCATATGTCTTATTAGGTAAACACTAACTTTTCTATTTATTTAAAAATGCGGTCTTTGATGAACAGACACAAGACTTGGCTTACTGTATGGAACATGTTTTTAGATGGGAATTCCACTTTTTTAGTTTGTTATGTTTCTCGGCGCGTTCCATTAATATAAGACATAAAGTGACCATCCATGACATAAAGTGGCAACCATACTGCCGGGTAAAATGATCAACAGACTGGAGAAACTCCAGTATCCGGTCCAAATGATAATGGCAACTCTTCAGACATTCTCAAAATGCGTTATTCAACATTACATTATTTAGTTTATTTCTGTGTTTATTGTAGGCCATAATTTTTGAATTATAAATATTAAATGTTACATTTTATTGTTTCTGGCACTTTTTTATCTTAAAATTCGCATAAAATAAATTATGCATACTATATGATTGTAAAACTTACTTTATTTCATCATGTATAGTCATTTCAACATGTATAAATTTACATCTTTTATTTTGCCGATAAAAACAATTTAAAATTATTTTCATATGAAGGATTATTTTGCCCTTGGGTGAGGGTAAAATTATTCTTTACCCTCTCGTTTTCAAAATTCTATTTTTTTCCTTACTCAATTTGAGTTTGAAATATTCCATTTTATTGTTTTTCACACTTTTTCATTTTAAAATTTTCATAAAATAAATTATGCGTATTAGATGATTGTAAAACTTATTTTATTTCGTTATGCACAGACATAATTATGTTTAGATCTTTTACTTTGCCGATAAAAAACAATTTACAATTATTTTTGAATAAAGGATCACTTTGCCCTTGGATGCGTTTAAAAGGATCCTATTGACACATTTTTAAAATTCCATTTTTTTCATAACTTAGTGTGGGTTTAAAATATTATTAAAATTTATTTATGATGCAAAATATAGTGGCAAATGGCCAAAATTTTATTCACCATTTATGGTATTTTATGCAAGTTTCCTCTTAAGGGGATCATTTTGGGACACCTTCCCCTATAGGCTACGACTTATTAAAAGAACAATAATTGAAGTAACACTAAAAGCTTATGTAAGTACTGATAATAAGCATGGAATGTGTAAATCACTAATTTTTTACTATGCTTTAAAGTACCATTACAGAAACCATTTTCTTAACATTAAATGAGCGATATTTCATGTCGAAATTATGTATAATAATAAATAAATATAAAATATAATATGTTACTAATTATATGAAATTTGTTATAAATGTAAAAATATATTTATAACAACTATATCGGAAAGAAAACATAATTACCAGTTAAATAAAAGAAATCTAGTTAAACTTCAAAAATTTTCAAGCATTTTGAAAATTAAATTTTGTTTATTTGATTTTGCATACTCTTACCACATTTTTGTGCTATCAAATGTGAATGAAACGAAACCTAAGATAAATTAAGATTCAGATGAAATAAACACATAAAAAATTAAATCTTATCAATGTGTTTTGAAACAAATCTAACGAATAAAACATAAAAATTCGGCAACTGGTCGTGAGAAGCGAGAACTGTTCACATATGCTACATCGTAGCAAGTAGAACAACTGTTGAAAACCAAGCACGAAGCCATCGTTACTGAATGCAGAATTACTTTCCATGGAATATTCTAAAATGCAGAGTGTGAGTGTGAAGATATTTAGATAATTCCTAAATTAACGTTGTTTTATTTTAAAGCAAAACCTAATACAAACTGTTGCACTGTAATTAAAGGTAGTTTAAGTCATAAATTTTAGATTCTTGATCATGACATAAGCTGTTTTAATGATATTAAAATGCATTTGTGAATAACTTTCATATTTTTTTTAAAAAAAGATTGAGGGACAATGTTGAGGTTGCATTAAAGCTCAAGCATGGACATCACTAATAAATATCAGTTAGGTGCGTTTTAAATGAGGATTCACACACACACACACACACACACACACACACACACACATACACACACACAATCATAGTGGAACAAGTTTGTATTTTTTTTAAATGGGGATAGTTCATGATGCAGTAACCTCAAAACATGTTTTATTCGCTGCCATCGTGAATGAAGTGATTAATACGTTTTTTTCTAAGGATAGCATTTGTTACTGAGTTATGGATAGCATTTGTTACTGAAAAAAGTAGTGAAAAAAAATCTAATTTTGCTTACTGTCTCCAGGTACTTACATTCCTATTTTGGAAAATCTTGTATATGCAAAAACATTGCAAACAAAAAAATCTCGACATTACTACGACCAACAGTCATCGAGATATTAAACGTGGCGTTTAGTGACTTACACTAGTTTAAACACATGGTGATTTACGTATTATCAGTGCCCGTAAAAGGAATGAAGTACTAAAAAAGGCAAATTCGTTTCAAAAATTATTCAGAAATCAAACATTGAACAGTGTAAATTTTCAGAATTGCATTTTATATGTGGTCAGATGCATTACTCCTCTAATACAAACAGAAAAGTTCAAAAAAGAATTTCAGTATTGTAGTCCAAGGCAGATACTTGAAGCACATTTTATGAGAAAGTAAGAAGCAAGATATTTATCTGTACATTTTTTTTTAATTTATATTATACTTTGTTTTTCAGATTATTTTCCAGAACGTATTACTTTCGTTATTATTTCAAACGACTGCATTAAAACTGTAATATGTGTTTGAGTATTATATAAAATATACATTCATTTACAATAGCAATGGTTAGGCAAGTATTGTACTTTTTTTTACTTCCACAACAGCACTTTTAAAGGTGCGCTCTTCTTCTGTTAGGGCGATAAGTTTCCATCTCCATTTGTGCACGGTCCATACACTGTGCTTTAACCCTTTAACACGCAGTGATCCCGCTCTGGGAACACCCAACTCTGACGTTTTGACTGTTGCCAGTCACGAAGAATAGATTGGATTTCTATAAAAATAGTTACGAGTGGCATAGCTCCACGAGAATCCTTTACTTTTTAGCACAAAATTTTCCGTCAAAAATTGTGACGATTATTTTTAACAGCACTGACATCTGCTGAAAAATGGAAGAATGCGAGAACATATGGATAGATTGCCCATGCTGATAAAAGAGCAGCCGTTGCCATCGCTCGACTTATAGATCAGCAAAGGGCGGACGATCGAAACGTTCATCGCGTGCCACAGATCGAGAGACCCTTTTTTGACGCAGCTGGCTGTGCCCGCGCACAGCCTGCTGCTTGCCCGTTCACCTTTCAAAAGGTAGTATCTTTTGAAATAAATAACATAGGAGTAAGCGTACAAATTACAAATAAAATCTCTCCCATTAATCAGCTATCCAAAGTGTATTAATGCCCATTAGGGTGACGCAAAAAAATCGACTATGTTTTCTTTTTTTTTAGTCTCGCGTGAAAAAAATGTTAGTTTTTGATGTTTTAAGAGCCCCCTCCAAAGGACAGCTCAAAAAAAAAATTAAGAGGTCGCTCATTTTTTTATTTCAAAAATCGTAAAAAATGATTTTTTTTTCTTTTTAATTTTTTTTTTCTCGTTGCGGTATAATTTTATAGACCCTCCTCCCCCCCCAAAAAAATAAGTTTCTAAAAGTTTCAGTTCAAAATTTAAATTTTGAAAGGTCGCTCACAATTTTTTAAAATTTATTAATGCATTACTTTAGATTTTTTTCGAGCGACCTTTTAATATTAAAATTAAAATTCCATACTTTTTATCTTTTATTTAGTACAATAATCGATAAAAATACACCACGAGATGAACTAAAAATCAATAACACCTGTTAAAATTTAAAATTTGATTTCAGAATTAACAACAAAGCTTATTGAAATATTGTAGTTGATTAAATAAAATTATTAAATTTTAAAAAAATATGTTTTCTATATTGTGCTTGATTTCCAGTTCATCCCGTGGTGTATTTTTATCGATTATTGTACTAAATAAAAGAAAAAGAATATGGAATTTTAATTTGAATATTAAAAGGTAGCTCGAAAAAATCTAAAGGATGCACTAATAAATTTAAAAAAATGCGAGCGACCTTTCAAAATTTAAATTTTGAACTGAAACTTTCAGAAACTTATTAATTTATTTATTTATTTATTTGGTCTATAAAATTATACCGTAACGAGAAAAAAAAAAATGTAAAATGAAAAAAAAAGTCGATTTTTGACGAATTTTGAAATTTAAAAAAAATTTGGAGCGACCTCTTAAGTTTTTTTTTTTTTTTTTTGAGCTGTCCTTTGGAAGGGGCTCTTAAAACATCAAAAACTAACATTTTTTTCACGAGAGACTAAAAAAAATAGTCGTTCTTTTGCGTCACCCTAATGCCTATCCAAAGAGATGAATTTGTAAAAAAGTTTTAATTAGCTCAGATAAAAACGCTAAAAATGCACCCCCGTTCATTTTTTAAGATAGCTGGCCAACCAATCAAGTTAACACAGTTTTTTTTTAATTCATAGCTGCTGCTCTAACTAAGCTAACGTAATCATGAAAATTTACAGAAATACTTCAAAATTTTAATTCACGCGGTTTACATTTATTTTATTTATTTATTTACATTTTCCTTTAAAAAAATTTTGTTTACCTCAAAAAATATTACTGCAGTAAGCGTGCAAATTACACATACAATTTGTTCCATTAAACAGCTATCAAAAAATGTATTAATGTCCATCAAAAGCATTTAGTTCGTAAAGAAGAGTAGGTTTTACTTACCGCAAGTAAGAACGGCAAAGGATGCATCCCCGGACATTCTTTAGTTCAAGTTATCACAATTTTTTAGATTTATTTTCGTTGCCGACACTATAACTAAGTTAGCGCAATCATGAAAAAGTTTTTAAAAAATTACCTCAAAATTTTGATTGACGTGCTTTACATGTAATTTTTTCTATCTATTTTCTGCATTTTCTTTTCAAAATGTTGTTTATCTCAAAAACTACCATTTCAGTAATCGTACAAATTACAAATACACTTTTTCCCATTTATCAGCTATCCAAAAACGTATTAATGTACTTTTAAAGGCATATGTAATGCCTAGGAAAAAAGAGAGTTTTACATAGCACTGATAAAAAAGCCAAAGGAGACACCAACGTTCATTGTTTAGGATGGTTGGTCAACCAATCAAGTTATGACTGTTTTGATATGCTTAAAATCTTACCCACACTAGATTGTGAATCTCAAATGGCCATGTGCTGTATCGTCGTTGTTAAGTTTCGATTCTACGTAGCGTAAAGATGATGTTTAGTTTTTGTCTGGATAATCAACTAAACAACTGTTTTTTTTTCTTTTTGTATAAACAACATTTTTGAAAGAATAATGTAAATAAATAAATAGAAAAAAATACATGTAAAGAGCGTGAATCAAAATTTTGAAGTAATTTTTTATTTTTTCATGATTACGTTAGCTTACTTACAGTGTTGGATATGAAAACAAATCCAAAAAATTGTGATAACTAGAAAGGTTGACCAACTATCCTAAAGAATGAACGGGGCTGCATCATTTAACGTTTTTACTTGCGGTAAGTAAAATTTATTCTTGTTAACGAACTAATCGCCTTAAATGGACATTAATACGTTTTTGGAGAGCTGATGAATAGGACAAATTGAATTGATGAATGTAATTTGCACGCTTACTAAAATAGTATTTTGAGATAAATAACATTTTTTCAAGGGAAAAATGTAAATAAATTTAAAAAAATACATTTTTAGGAGCATAAATTAAAATTTTGAAATACTTTTGTAAATTTTCATAATGACGTTAGCTTAGTTAGAGTGTTGACCATGAAAAAAAAAATTTAACTGTGTTAACTTGATTGTTTGGCCAACTATCATAAAGAATAAATAGGGGTGCATCCTTTGGCGTTTTTATCTGCGATAAGCAAAACTCACTCTTTTTTAAGAATTGCATGTCTTTGTATGGGAGAAATTCTATTTGTAATATGCAAGCTTACTGTTAGACTATTTATTTCAAAAAATACGATCTTTTAAAAGGGAGCACGTGAACAAAAATTTTTAAAAAATACATGTAATGGTTTGTGATTTGAAATTTTAGAGTAATTTTTCACTTTTTAAGATTATGGGAGCTTAATTAGAGTTTCACCTATGAAAATAAATTAAAATGAAATCCATTTAATAAGAGAATTTTTTAAATTTGCTCTTGAATGTCAAATTTTGGGGTATTCAAGAAAAAAAATGCATAATTTAATATTCTGGAAAGCTATTGATTTTCGGCCATACACATGGGGGTGAATATGTCGCAATATGCTTATATCAGTATGAAAAGGACCTCCAGATCGATGTGTGCATCGGGCCTCATATTGACTGGACTCTGCTCATATCATTGGCCGGACTCTACTCATATTATGTTATTGTTAACCCTTTCGCTTTCAATTCACCGACCCGGCCGAAAATGCACGTTCCCAGATCCGGCCTTATGGCTGGACGATGCTTCTTTCCCCTTTGCCCTTCAACGTCCATTTTCAAGTGACAAGAGTGGAAAACCCCTTTCTGCTGTTACCCTCTCCCACTTTGCATGTAAACTTTTGGGTGATTGGCTGTATTTACGAACATGTGCTTTGCAAATACTTCGGGGGAGGAGAGGGAGGAAGATACCTTTCCTTCTTTCACAGCCACTGATTCTTTGCACCTATGTTTTTGACAGAGATACATGTACACAGGTACACAAGGGAGTGTTTCGTGAGGGAAAGCATACAAAAACAATTCTCGAGCGTTTCCGGAAGTTTGGGCAAGCATTCCAAATCACAGATTGGGAGCGAAAGGGTTAATAATCAGATGCTTATTGATTAGTTTCCATCTCTAATCACAACGAATTCTTAGCCACGATTAATAATAGTTCCGTCACAGCTAAAGCCGTAATTATTGGCCATTGTTTTGTAAGTACACCTACTAGGTGAACCAAGTACCAAAGCATTGATCAGAAAATTTACCACAGCTAGTGACTTAAAGTGATGCTTTTATTCGCCTAGTAAATCGGGAATTATTTCTTGTAAGCTCAGATGGTGTGACGAAATGTTAAGCTACGGCCTTACTAAAAGGATAATTACTTTTAATGTAGTTTTAAATACCTTTACGGTAAGAACACACTAATTTCTAAAAGCTGCAGGATCCATTAGCATTATACAGACAAATGAGGCTACAGTTTAAGTAATAACACTGTTTTGTTTACACGAATACTCTTAATAAAACGAGTACCAGAAGTTAAATCCTAACAAAAGCAAGAAACAGTTCCAAATGAAAAAAAAAAAGAATTATTAAAGTTAAACAAAATAAAAAGAAACTGCTGAATTAGAATTAAAATATTTTTAACGAGTTTTCTTAGTCATATATTTTTCTTTCTCATTCACGTTTGATTTAAATGTCTTTGTGCTTTAATAATTCAAAAATAATGACACTGAAATATTCGATTACGAATTTCACTTTAAATGCGTGTTGAAAATAAAAATAAGACATTATTTACATGTATGAATTATTTAATAGAGATCTGAAGCAACGATATAATATAAATATTAAATATGACATTCTAGATTACTTTAATTTTGATTTAACTAGATATTCAAAAGATTTTTTGTCCTCATTAAATATCTATGTTTCTGTGTCGAATGTACTTCGGCCATCCCTTTCATGATCATTATTTTTTATGTTCTGGTGAAAATTAAAAAAAAATAAGATTGTCACCCAAATTAGAATCATCAGCAATATTTTATAAAAAATTGCTTGTTCTGCTAAATTCTTTATGTCTGCGTTTGCTCTGTGGTTTTGTCCCTGTGGAAATGATTTTATTTTTGCATTCTTTTCGTGCTCCAAACGTAATTTTCTCGCCAAAAGCTGTGCTGTTGAATTCAGATAACTTTATTTGAAAATCGTTCTATCTTACATATTAATAACTATATGCATCAGAATTGTCTGTCTGTTATCAATCGTAATCTCAAAAAGAGCGTAAAAGATGATCAATGTGTTTGAGTAAAACTTCAAATCTACTGACACATCACATTTTCATATAAGAACTAAGTACCAGGTTACCGAGCCATGCTCAGAATTTAAAGGCTCCTTAAGTGTAAAATAATGAATACGTAAATGCCTTGGCACGTATCAATAATCTTCATGGTTGCCAAAGATTTTCATCGCTGTCGGATCACTCATACATTATCAGGTAAGCTTTGGTCGGCATTCAATGTTACAATGGCATATACTTTGTTTTGAAGAGGGATGCTAAATATTCGATGGTCGGTGCCATCAGAGTTGAGCAAAAAGTAGTTTAACGTAAGGTGCCTCCTTCCCTTCAGTAGCAGATCAGCGAGGGTATCAGCAAAGATCTTGGGCGATGCATTCACTAACAGCTTCTTCATTACTTCAGAAATATATCTGTCCATATTGAGGACGTTCAAATTCAGCATCAAGAATTTGAGTTGGTTGAACTGTCAAATGAATGAGTCTATAAAAAAATTCATCAAGTCTGTAATACACTGTTCGCAACGTAGCAGTACACACGAAAATCGTTAATAGTTTCACTCGTCATATACTGTGAACAAAGCCATTGTAAAGTATGCTTTCAAATTTCGAATTCTTTGAAATGTGGGTGACATCGAAGAAACAACCACACCCATTCATTAGGAAATTCGGAATGTCCTACACCAATCTTACAGTCCCCAAAATGGTTTCGGTTAACTTTTGTTTTTACTCTTCAGAAAAATGCAAAGCTCCAGGGTGAATGCAATCCATGTTAAAAAGTTTTAAACTATGATAATAAGTACCCACATTTGTGGCAGCTTTGTAGTTACTTAGACTGTTTACCCGAAGTATTTGTCGACGTCTAGCTGTTCTATGTCGTTCTCCTTCCAAATACTAATCATCTGTTTCATCTGCTTGTGTTTGAACTGCACGTTCACACATTTGGACCAAATGCTGCTGCCGGTGATCAAATGTTTCCACAGCTCGTTTTTGAGCTACACTTTCATGCATTTACGTCTTCATAATACATCTATGATGATAATTCTTTACGATTGAAATTGTAAATTTCTCAATAGTGCTTCAATTCAAACATAAAATACTTATTTTTTTCTAATTCAAAGAAAATACATCTTGCATAAACAAATTCTACAAACGTAAATTCAATCTTATAGATACATAAATATAGATGCCATAAAAGTAATCTTACATAAATATGCTTTAAACATAATTTTATTTTATAAACTCACGCTTAAGAAAATAAAAAGTGTAACGCAATTTAAATTATTAGCACAAAAGGACACTTCGAAATTATGAAATCAAAAACAGAATAGATCAAAAATATTATTTTATAATAACCCTAACAACTACTTAAACGTTGAAATTAATTGAACAAACGGATGGACTGAAGAAAATGGACTTCTAACCTCGAATAAATCAAAAATACATCGCTCCTATATAGTTACGCTGATCCCCGACTCTGTCACAATTCCAGTTCAACCACTCAAAATAAAACTTTACCATCATTAATCCAAACAGATTAAAAATGTATTGTCTAATAACTTAAAATTTACACGGTTCGTTGGTGCGACCAGCCTGAAAATTATCATAATTATGTAAAAAAAAAAATAAGAAAAAGTAAAAGAAAAAATAAGAAAGAAAAAAAATAAAGAAAAAATCTGATAATCCACCCGTTCCCTGATTTTTAAGCGGTTTTTTTTTGTGTTTATTTTTTAATTTTTTTTTTGTATTTTTAGCTCTATTTCATTTAAGAGAATAAAAAAAAGGCTAATCATTTGAGTGTCAGAATTTTCTATTGCAAGTGACATTGACGTTAAACTGAAGTCACGGTTATCAGGCTTTGGAGGAAAAATTACGATTCCAATTCGCTTAAGATAGCTTTTCTAAATTACTACTCAGTTTAACTTTTTTTCAAAAATAAAACGGTTTTCTATGCATTAAGCATGGATATAGGAGAGGATGTTGATACCAAACGAAATGTTTCGAATACGAAATGTTTCTGCAGATTATACAATTCGAATTTCGATGTATAATAAAAATTGAATATGAAGTTATTTGATTTTAAGTGGGTAAATATTAAATATTCTGAGTGTAGACATTCTATCGCCCGCTGTAATTGTCTCCACAAAGGGCTTTATCCTTTAGTTTAATGATAGTACACAACACAAAACAACACAGTCTAATACACGTCTAAATAAGAATTGAAAATTTATTAGAAAAAATCTTGGTAACCAGATTTCAGCCTCCCAATTTACTGCTTCCACATATGGGCAACTCCCAGCCTGCGGCCGGATGGGGCCCGCCATGGCTTTTGGACCAACCCTCAGAACAAGTCAAAATCCTGTATAAATCCTATATAAAACATTCAAACTTCCATATAAATCCGAATTATACGGCCCGCGATTTCGCTAACATCCTAAAGTCAGGCCCAGGAGTTCACTACTATCGTAAAGTTCTGCCCGCAACTTTTCAAAGGTTACGATGATAAAATAAATGAGTTGAAATCATCAACTGCAGTGAATGAAAACTAAACTGATGGCTGATCACCTGCAAAATTAATTTGAATATCGGCTGCGAGAACAATTTAGGAATCGATTGTATCATTATAAATTTTTTCATCGGAGTTTCAAAGATCGTTTCATTATAAACGGTTGTCCCTTAAAAAAAAAAAAAAAAAAAAAAAAAAAAAAAAAAAAATCGTCAGGGTAACTAAATTTAAATATTTATCGTCAACTTGGTGGAATAAGGCAGTTAAAATAGAATTCAACCTAGTGCCGTTATTTAAAAAGAAAATGGAATTTTCATGTTACGTCACAGGATCTTTTTTCTTACTGTGAATGACTGAAAAGGGTGTCATTTTCATTTAAATTATTCGGCTAAGCTGAAACTTTTATGCACTTTTGAAATTCGCATGATTATGATCAATAAAATACATGAAAAATCTTTATTGTTTTAGTATATACGCGAAAATACGTTTAGCTTTACATTAGTTACAAAAGGATAATTGTAATAAATGCAGGCAATTTTTCACATAAGATTTACGAATAGTTTTGTATTAATAACTATGAATTAAAAGTAATTAAATTATTTACGTATATTCCATCAAGGTGCTTCCGGGGATGGCAACGAAGATTCTTTTCTCTTTTTCTTTCGCCGGTTGCCAGGACGATAGTTTGAAATAAAAATAACTGTTTAATTCTAAACAAATTTATGTAGCTGAATGGTGTAATGTATCTAGTTACTAAAATATTTATTTGTCTGTGTACTGGATATCAAGTTCCATTTATTTTGTTTCATTGCGAAATTAATTTTTACTATTATATATCGATGGCTTGTATTTTTTAATCAGCACCAAACTTATTTGAGCGTCCCTTTTAGGAAGATTGCATCAAGTGTGTTTTTCAAACGCTCAATAGATGGCGCTACCGTCCAAAAATTTTAAATTTCAAATTTGGAGTGTTTTAAGAGTTTTTTCAATCACGTGACCTAGCTCAATCGTTTCAGGGGCCCAAAAAACCCCCAGGTACGAAATTTAAAATGAATCCTTAGAGCAGTTTTCGAGATCGTTCGGACATACACACAAACACACAAACATTCCTGGTTTAATATAAGAGCGAATAACGTTTTCTTTTAATTAATAAATTTCTTCATATCAACGGCAAATTATCGGAACGAACGCTAGTCTTAATGGAAAATAGGATAAATTGAGGGAGTCTCAACAATAGTGAACAATGTTCATCTGAACTAAATTGAAGATATGAAGGTTTGAAGTTGCATATTACAGTACGTGGCATTCTACTGCCAAGAAATAAATACCATCTCTGGGAGAGGGAACTTGATTCACAACGGCAATGAATAATAGAACATGTCTTTAGGTTACTCCAACATGAACTATCTCCATTAAAAAAAAAAAAAAAATATGGATTTGATCCACTATGGTTGAGAACCCCTCAATTATTGAACAGCAGTCATATAAAACGAGTTACGAAGCGTATGAAGACTTAAAATATGATTCGAATCGAACGTTTGGTAATTAAAATTTCTGAGGACATGACGAAAACGGAGCCTTATGAATAACTTTAAGTGGATACTAGTTAGAGCGTGGAAGTTTTATTCTCTAAACTTCAATCAACGAAGAAGCATTGTTCGATAATTCATGCATTTGAACAAATAGACTGATATTTCTAAATCCAGGCAGTTGTGTTGGAATGCATGTTAGTTGAAGTAATTAATTACACACCAGAAGCACGCAAACACGGTCCAGTAAATAATGTGAATTGGATTCAACAGTGTGATAGTTTTTGTGGGGAATATGTTAGAACAATTTTCTGTATTTGTCAATGAATCATTATGAGTTTTGACAAGTAGCATTCATAACTACATATTGGATTTTATCTATTAATTACTGGCTTATGTTTGAATTTTATAATACGTCATGTTCATTTCTAAAGCCGGGAGTTTGTTGTCCTAAAAAATCTCCTTAAAAATTACAAAAAATTGCCCTGGAAAACATAAAAAATGCCCTTAAAAAATGTCATTATAATTAAACTAAAATTTCAATCTAAACCAATTATTCTTCACTAAAAATACATTTTGTTGCATTAAAACATATTTATTTAAAGAAACTGAGATCTAACACATTACTATTTGAAATCGCCACATATACTCGGTGGTCTTTGGTCAGGAGGGATGCGAACTTGAATCCTTTGACTGAGATTTCACGCCCTGGTAACCGCGCTAACACGGCCTAGGATGGTAGGGTACATTGCGTAATAATTCCCAGCACCTGTTCCATTCATGTGCATTAATGTCCCACATTCCTGTTCCATTAATGTCCCATTCAAACATTATTTATAGAGAATGTGTAGCTCAAATTTGATCTTCCACATCGGCTGCTCTCCAGACACCTACAGTCTCCACTTCTAACTCTCGTTAAGAAAGCCCAACAATTGCCGAGTGGATAAGACGCTGCACATCGGTAGATGGCCGAAATATGAAGGTCCATGGTTATGGCCGCCTACAGGGCGGCTGTTGATCTATCGGTCTGGAGTTTTTGGCGATTTTCTCTATATGTAACGAGAATTCACGTTAGAACATCTTTAAAATTCCTCATCCCAAGGAATTCTCCCCTTAGACAGACAAGCTCTCGCGTAGCTTTGACTTAAAACAACAAGAGCGACAACAATCTCGTTAATAAAAATTCAAATAAGCTGTTGCTGAAAAAAAAAAAGAATTACAACGGACATAGCTTTCCCTTTCGATACATTTTCCATGCCGTAATAGCACCACCTCGTGCATTAGTTTTGAAATGACCACGTACGATGTCAGATTACTAAATAACAGCTGTTCCAAATGTGATGTAGATCACTTATTTAATATTGTCATTTGATTTCTTTTTCTTAAGTTAAATCTGTTTAAAATCAAGCATTTTAACTTTTATTTCTGTTCTCATTTTTCCTTACTTGGCTTTCAAGATTTGTATTTCGCTTCTTCCTTCGTGCAATAGCCTTTTATTGTATACTAGCCGCCTCCGGCGACCAGTTGGTTCGCCATCTCAATGAATCTTGTGCCGAGAGAATCCTGTTTCTCATCGACTTCCTAGGCACTAAAATCGCTCAGATTCTGAATGGGAATTAACCCATTTGTGCCTGGATATTTTTGCGACTTTCTTCGATTTTTACTGACAACAGAAATAATAGATAAATTTCTGACGTCAACTTCTTGAACAAGGGATGATTTCTTTTAAAATCATTATGCACAAAAATCGAAATATCAACATCCTACTTGGTCATGTTAAAATATTTCGTAGAGTTGAGGCTCGATGCTCATGAATAAAGGCTAGGAAAAATAAATAACGTTTTCGACTAATAGCGAAAATGCCGTCCCAAAAAAGAGACGCGAGGCATAAATGGGTTAAGGTTCATTTTCTTTACTTTTATCATTTTTCACTACATTTTTTCTTACAAACTAGTGTAAATAATTAAGATGGGAGTAAAATATGTATTCTGGAGCTAAAACAATGGCATTTTTCATCATTATCCTTTGAAAAATAATTGAAATAAAATTAATCACAAGACAACGCCTTTGCTGAAACTTATCTTGGTGACGAAATGTAAGACCAAAGATTGCTTGTGCTTTTTCAGTTGCGTGCATTGTAACATGCATTTTCCTTTAACTGCTGGAAACACAAATATATTTCAACGTGTAAGTTGCATCATATCTCCATACTTAATTATGGAAATTTACTTTGTGAATCTCCATCTAACCCATTTATGCCTAGTGTCCCTTTTTTGGGACGGCATTTTCGCTATTAGTCGAAAACGTTATTTATTTTTCCTAGCCTTTATTCATGAGTATTGAGCCTCAACTCTACAAAATATTTTAACATGGCCAAATAGGATGTTAATATTTCGATTTTTATGCATAATGATTTTAAAAGAAATCATCCCTTGCTCAAGAAGTTGACATCAGAAATTTATCTATTATTTCTGTTATCAGTAAAAATCGAAGAAAGTCGCAAAAATATCCAGGCACAAATGGTGTTAATAACTCACGAGCCGCCCCGCCCCTACTTCACACTAAAATAGTTTTCCTTTCAAGAGTTTGATGTCTTCGACTTCTATTGCAACTGTGTTATGGAACCGGTGCATGTCAAATGTTTACGCCTTTTAATCATAAGTTTAAAACAGTAAGTAATTTCTTCAGTACACCAAGAAACTTTGTAATTGTTTTGCATCTTCGTCGAAAGTTTTGTTATTTCAGATCATCTAACTATTGTTGCAGAATACACTGCTAATTCCTAGGTTCGTTGTTCTAAAGTCCAGTAGTTGTTGAAAGTTCTAGTAAATAATCCACTTGCCAAGATAGTACACTAACTTTATTGCTTCTAGAACTTCGTCGAACAATTAGCTGTACAAAATTCACAAGCACAATCAGCCAGTAATGTGCTTTTAACAGTCCACTTAGTACAGAAGCTTTCACAATGCTGTATTTCTCACTTAAAATAAGACACATTCACAGGCAAATATTCAGTGGAAATATACGAGGGATATCACTAACAGTCTCTTACACTTAAACACTTAAAAACAAAGTTTCATAAACAGGCGAAAACATCGCTTCTATAGCGTCAATACAAAGCCTTAGGCTTTCATGGATATCTGCTGTTGACGGAAGTATTTCAAGACTGAAAGAGAACGGGGCAATCAGCTGCCTTTTAGGTTACGATGAACACCGTAAAAGGTTCCAGAGAGAACCCTCCGTGGAATGTGCTATGCGCAGACTCGATTATGATTTCGTAATTGGAGTGTAATATTAAGCATATTATGCATGTTAATGCAGGAAAACTAACTTTAAAAGGTCCATTGGGAAAAATGCGCCAAATGACTTAAATGTCGCCAAGCTTGGCGACTTTTGGTCAAATATTACCAAATTTGGTGTAAAATTACCAAATATTACCAAATAATATTACCATAATAATGCCAAATTTGGTGATGTCCCCAAAAGTGAAATTATCAAGGCCTAGGACCAATATTTCTCGAGATTTCTAGAAATTGCTATATAAATTAATGGGGAAACCCAAAACTCCGTATCTCCGGTTCTAGTTCACCAATTTGAATGCAAAAAATGCAAAATTTAACTACTTGACAAGTAGAATACGAATTTTAAATCATTTTAAACCCCAGAACAGCGGATTGCTCCGAAAATTCGAAACCCTTTAAGCAACTAACATCGAACCTTGAAAAGTTTCAGAATCACGTATTTAATACTCACGTACACTATGTGTTGCCGGTGTCTTCAGTGGCATATAGAGAATCTAACATCTACCTCAAAGGTTACTAGCCTGACGTCTTAAATACACTACTGGCTATTAAAATTGCTACATCAAGAAGGCGACACGCTACAGACGTGAAATATAAACGGCAGGAAGAAGACACAGTGATATGCAGATGATTAGATTTTCAGCGTATTCAAACAAAGCAGGCGCCGGTAGTGACACCTACAGTGCGTTTCAATGAGGATATTGTACAGCCGGTTTCTCACACCAAATGCATCCTGTAAGACGGAGAATGCGTAGCAGCACGTTTCTGACTTTGATAAAGGTCTCGAATTGTAGCCTACCGTGACTGTGGTTTATCCTATCGCAGTATTGCTGCTGCCGTCGGTCGAGATCCAATGACCGTTAGCAGAATATGGAATCGATGGCTTCAGTGCGGTAATACGAAACGCCGTGCTGGATCTGAAAGGACCGCTATTAAATAGCAGCCGAGAAGACAGGCGTGTTACCCGCATCGCCTTAATGGATCGTGCAGCCACTTCACGAGCCCTGAGTCAAGAAATGGGGTCGTTTGCAAGACAACAAGTATCGGCACGAACAGTTCGACGACGTTTGCAGCAGTATGGACTCTCGGAGTTCGGAGATCATGGATGCAGCTACCCTTTACGCTGCATCACAGTCAAGGGCGCCTTTAACGGTGTGATCAACGGTGAACCTGGGCGCGAATGGGGAGACGTCACTTTTTTTTCAGATGAATCCAGGTTCTGTTTTCAGCATCATGATGGTCGCATCCGTGTTTGGCTCCATTGTCCTTAACGCACATTGGCAGCGTGCATTCGTCATCGTCATACTGGCCCATCATCACCTGGCATGATGGTATGGGGTGCTATTGGACACACGTCTCGGTCACTTCTTCTTCGCATCGACGGCGCTTTGACTAGTGTACGTTACATTTATGATGATTTACGACCCGTGGCTTTACCCTATATTCGAGCCCTGAGAAACCCTTCGTTTCAGCAGGATAATGCACGACCGCATGTTGCCAATATTGTACGGTCTTTCCTTGATACTGAAAATGTTCGGCTGCGGCCTTGGCCAGCACGTTCTCCAGATCTCTCACCAATAGAAAACGTCTGGTCAATGGTTGCCGAGCGACTTACTCATCACCATACTCCAATCACTACGGTTGATTAACTGTGGCATCGAGTTAATACTGCATGGGCATCTGTGCCGGTAAATGCCTTCTTATCTCTTTGACTCTATGTCCAGGCGTATAAGTGCTGTTATTACTGCCAGAGGTGATTGTTCTGGGTGCTGATTTCTCAGGATCTATGCATCCAAATTTCTTGAAAATTCAATCAATTTCCGGTATAATATATTTCTCCAATAAATATCGTTTTGTTATCTATACTGGTGTAGCAATAGTGGTAGTGGTATTCCTGGTGTAGCAATTTTAATGCCAGTAGTGTACTTGGCTGGTGCGGCTTTAAATGTGAAATACTTATTTTATCACAATCATAAAAGCATTATACAGAACTGTTCATGTCTCACTGAACAGTAGAACTTAGAATAACAGTCCTTCTGACCCTCCAAAAGGAATCACACCGCTTGATGTATACATCCATGTTTCTATTAACTCTTCGCTTGAATACGTCTACAAAATCCACTGGCCAACAAGCATTACCAAGCAAACACGAAACATTACTCCGAAATATTTTAAATGCAGACAGCTATTTTGAATTAAGAAATAACTGAATTGGAAATGTTATGTTCTGCAATGAAATAATTTAATCGTTGGAACATGCGCTGCAAATATCGATTACATTAGTACTGGTAGCAATGACCTTTGCATTTGTCTGGAATTGATTATTATTTGTGCTGACAAAATGGGATGAGTTCAATTTATGAACATACAGGAAAATGATCTGTGGAATGTGTACCAACAATGACAAAATTGTACATTGTTAATGACAAAATTGTACATCCTAATTTTCCACTCATACACGAAATATTTATACTGAATTTAAAACAAGGACGAAAAATCCCTACGAACACATCGAATATAAAAGATTTTCCAGCACAGTCTTACTTGAGATTGCATAGGCATTTAAAAAATCCTTTAACCTATTCTCTCTCTACGGAGGCGTAACTGGGGCCCTACCACGATGCTATCGGAAAGCTCTTCGCAGTAAATCTAGCCTTCTCCATTCATGACGTCACAATCCGAGGAAACATCTCTTTGGCTACCACGAAAATGTTGTAATCGTTCCGATGTCGGAATCACAACTGGAAATAGCAGTGCTTTTTCCTGACAAACAAATGGCAAGGCGAAAACTGCTATATCCAGGATACCGGATACTACAATATGGATGGTTTTTTTGTGCGTATCATGCAGTGTTAAGCATTCCCACAAAAGGACCGCTTTCCTTGGCAAGCTTCAGTTCCCCTCTCTATCAAAAAATTTCCCCCCTTCCTTGATCGATGTTCCCCAACCCCTCGGAAATTCTGAAGACAATGCCCTCGTTTGAGAATTTCTAGAAAAAGGGGAGGAAGTAGCGTGTTGGGATTGGTTGATTGGTCCCAGTTCCGACACTGTAGGCAACAGGCTCAAAAATTCTCACTTCTTTTACACCCTAAATTTGTGGCAGCATCTAGTTGAGGGTCGCTGCTATTTATCCGAAGAATTTCATTATCTGTGAGTGAGAACTATTTCTCACTGATACTCTCCGATTACATCTTGGTAGGGTCCCTGGTGTGATTCGAAATTTGGTACGCATAGTTAGGTTTGCACAAACGTTAAAAGGCATAATGGGTATGGATCCTAAGATCCATGCCAGCATCAATGATAAACACAGAACCCTACTAGCAATTTTTCTCGGGTTACCATTGGCCACGTAGCCGGCCGATGATGGCCCGAGAAAAATTGCTAGTAGGGAAGGGAGAATACCTGAGCAGATACAACAAAGAAAGTTTACAGCGTAAAACTAATATTAAATTAACAATTTTTTTTTCTTAATCATTGCCCTCAAACTATAAATCACTGGGTAGATGACAGGTTTGTAAAAGAACTTAACAAAAACGTGAGAAAGTATTGGTGTTCAAAATTGTGTCTACAGTATTTTTTTTCTTTCTAATGCCCGCTCAGGGGCCTAATGTAGGCATACCACAACGAGGGCTGCAGATGTTGGTCATTTCACTATGGGGGCGCCTTTTCGGCAGGCCAGTGTTGCCCCCCTATGAGTGCGGTCTTCTATTTTTTAACCAATTCTAGATGGGAGACATAGCACCTGAAATCAGCACCCACAGAGGTATCGTTTGAAAGTGAAAGACATTGAAACCACGACAGATTTTACATGCGCCAGCTCCCATTAGCGTACGCAGTCTTACGGCAGCCCTGTCGAGTAGGGATGGACGCGAGACGAAAAATTGGCGTCTCGCGTCTCGCAAAACAGCCGAAAGGCTTGTCTCGTTTCGCAAAAATCCCTATATCATAATGTTAAAAATGTTTGTCTCGTCTCGCAAAAAGTCGTCTCGCGTCCATCCCTACTGTCGAGAGAGGAGTTCACCTTCCCAAGCACTGGCTAAGCGAGTGTTGCTTCACTCTCCGTGTTCTTACGGGAACGGAGTTTAGTGATTAGGCCACTGCGTAGCTGTCTACAGTATTTAAATACCCTATCTACAATAATAGTACAAATTATGTAATACAATTTCAGGAAAGTATACTGCTTGCAGCAAATGCACTTCGCACACTTTCTGTTTAACCTTTCTTACACAAACGAACAAGAAGACTTCGTGCATGCAAGCGAAATATTCGTGTGCCCCAAAGGCCCGCACAGCACATTATTTCAAAGAACATTTATTAAAATTCCCAGGGGAAAATGGAGCTCATAAGGCCCCCAAACTATTTACAGAATTTAATCTGCTTACCTTATACGCACTTAATGAAATTTATAGCAGGGTATTAAGATGGCTCTGAAATTTATTTGCTTTGTTCAGAGGATGTTTCTGAATTGAATTTACTTTATCGCAGAGAAAATGATTTAACTAAAAGTCTTAAATTGATTACCAAATACTCTGTTCGCGGAATTTCAAGTACGAGTGTAGTATATGAGTAGTAAAATGAAATATTTATGTGAGAGCAAAATAAGCGTTCAGTAATGAGTCATTACCTGCGTCGCTGTGATGGAACTATAAGCAGAGCATTGCAAACCGAGTGCAACTTGAAAATATAACATAAATCAAAGCAGCAAGCTTGAAAGTAATAACTGCAAATAATTATACACAGATTATTTTTAAAAAGCTTTTTACAAACTTTTAAGAAAGGTGAAGTACACAACCAGATGACTATAGAATTTAGATAGATGACTGGTATCAAACATTGTTTTCATCCTCTGTTTTCATAACGCTTTTAAAAAGAAGCCGAAGTGAGATTGATTTATACAGAAATTAATGTTTTTTTTAACATATTTTCCCCTTTCTTAATAAATCTAATCAGGGGACTGTGACAGAAAAAGTTAACTGTCAAGCATACTGAGAAAACTTATACTAACTTTTTTATTTTTGAATTTATTTGAAAGGGTCCGTAAATTTAAGAGAATTCTATATTTATTGATGATAAGTAAAATTTTCAGTAACCATTGGTAAAATATTAAATTTATTTTTGTGTGCTGCTTAACTTTTCATTAAAACATTATTAAAATCTGGAGTTCTAAGTAACGGAACTTTGGAAGAGACCCCCCCCCCCCTTTGCACTTTACATTTACAAATATTATATTAATCAAACAAGTACTATACAGCACGTATGGGCAAAATTTGAAAAGTCGCGGGCCAAACTTCAGGATGTTAGCAAAATCGCGGGCCGTAAACTTGGGATTTATATGGGATTTTGAATGGTTTATATTGGTTTTATACGGGGTTTTGATATGTTCCGCTGGTCGGATCAAAAACCTTGGCGAGCCACATCCAGGCCGCGCGCCGTGGGTTGCCCATATGTGCAATATAGGGTGTCAGAAAAATTTGGTAACGGGCTTTAATTATTTATCTATTAGAGATAAGTGGGCAGTGCAAGTTGAAGAAATGGTTAAAATAAGGTCGGGAATAAGACTCCCTTAAGAAAAAAATCCTCTCGTTATTTTCAAAAAGCTGTGCCACCCTTTTTGCAGCATTGGGCAATCTATCCAGCTGTTTTCGCATTCTTCCATTTTTCAGCAGATGTCAGTGCTGTTAAAAATAACCTTTTTACGAGAAATGATGTGCTAAAAAGTAAAGGATTCTCGTGGAGCTCTGTCACCCGCAACTATTTTTATAGGAATCAAATCTATTCTTCGTGAGTGACAACAGTCAAAACGTCAGAGTTGGGTGTTCCCAAAGCGGGAACACTGCGCGTTAAAGGGTTAAAAGTGTTTTCTACGGCTCTCGAAGGAAAAAAAAAAATCACGTCGAATGATCGCAGTTCAGGGATCGTACAGAAATAACGAAATAAAATCTTTTTTTCTGCTCTATATAGCAATAGACGTTTACATTAAAATTCATGTATAGTCCCCGATCATCTTACTTTAAAGATATCTTTATTGAAAGGCGATGTATGATGAAAGACTCAAATTTATTACATCTCCTCATGAGTGCATGGGGTACATTTTACTAATTGGGAATGTTTTTTTTGTACGGGGGACGTCTACAAATTAAAGCAGTGTAACGTTTTGTAAGTGAACGGGAGGAATTTTTTCTTAACGCAGTCTTATATCCGACTTTATTTTAAACATTTTAAAATTTACACTGCCCACTTATCTCTAATAGATAAAGAATTAAAGACCGTTACCACCTTTTTGGGAGACCTTGTATAGTTTGAAGTACTGTACATCTGACATCTAACTAAATACAAGTCTTCTGATTTTGTACCTGTATGTATAAAGTGTAGTGGTCAGTCAAAATAATAAAAAGAAGACATAATAATACATGCTGTTTTACTGTGTAAGAAATTTATTTTCAGAAGATATCTCATTGTTATTATTTTATACACATGTTTGCAATATTCACGATCAGTTTTATGTTTCTTAAAAAACTCTAGCATATTGACAAGCAAGCTGTCAAATTATTTTAAAGTAGAAGCTTGAACTGAAACTACATAATGAAGTGTATTGTCAAATGACACGGTAATTTATTTGAATTAATTTACTGTTTTGCAATTTCATGTAGTTAAAAATTGCAAAAATCAAAAGTTGCGTAATTTTCACATTTTTAAAGTTGAAAATATTATTTGGATATATTTTATTGTTCTTGTGTATTTGTTCAGAATTTCAAGCCGATAATGCAAATGGTGTAGATTTGTGTAGGAAATAATTAAATAAATAAACAAGTAAACAGATTTTATTTTTATTCATAAGATTTAACCACAAAATAAAATTTTGTAAATCGTTTTAACAATTTTAGCTGGGTATCAATATAATAATTTTAAATAGTGTCGCTAAAATAAACACTCTGCATTTTACATTAGATTTATTCTTGGTTATGCTTAGAGTGCACCAATCTACTAAATTAACATAGTTATGTTTGCTTTTGCAATTTAATGATAGAATTCAACATAATAGAAAAGGCAATATGTCGATTCCAAAAATATAATTTTAAAAATACACAGTAAAAAAATTCAGAAACGTTACATACTTATAGCGGAAAGGTTTCCGAAAGTATAGCGTAACCTACCGATGCTCTACTCGAACTCACGATTTCGGAAACATAACCCATATTTCGGGGTAAAGTATTTACGGGGGAGAGGAAATCTTTATTTGGGATTTCGCGCGCATGCGCCAAGTGCCAAGAGACGGGTAAGAGTGAACGCGCTTTCCCTAATTGCACAAATGGTCACAAAAGAGTTGCTGTGAAGTCACAGAGGGTCACAATTGTCACAGGACTGTCACATTGTAACTTCTTGCACAGCCCGATTATGACCAACAGGGGCCCCGGTCATTGATGAATTTGGGGGTCCCCATCTATAAAATTTGTTTTCTTTTTCATAATATTTTGACATATAAAAGAATATTTCAGACCAACATTTGAAACTGGGGGACCTGGGCAAACTCCCGATTTGCCCATGCGATAATAAGGGTCTGGTAACTTGTGAGTGATGTAACTTCACTGTGTGGTCACTGTGAAGTTTATTTGTGACCAGTCACCAGGTGACGTCGCCGGATGAATACTTAAATAAAACGGGTGAATACTTAAATAAAACAGCACATTATCTCCTGAAAATAATTTATGTGGAAGAAAAAAGATTTAAGATTTTTAATTTATATTTATTAATTATGGTATTTTCTCTCCATTTACAAAATACTTCAAAAAATTTTTAAGTTTCCAAAACAAGCCGTACCACAAATAACTTTTGCAGCAGTCAGTTTACTTTTAAAGCAAAATTCGGCAAGAAAACCGCAGCGTCGCGGTACCGTGCTTTCTTCCGATTGCGTAGGTCCAGCGTTCGATTTTGGCTCTGGTCGCTAGTCCTCACCGCTCCTTCCGACAGAGTTTGGTGCTGCCATCTAGATTAAGATACTCGAAGCGCTTCATCTAGTGCATGTTACTTTTTTCTGAAAAACTCGGAAAGGTTACTCGTTTATTCGGAAACCTTTCCGAAATACACGGAGAGGTTACTCAATATTTAACCAAAATATACAGAAACGTTACCCATCTTTTCCAGAAACCTTACCTAAAATGCAGGAAAATAGGTAAATATGTTTCCGACATATGCAGGAACGTTTCTAAATACTTTATCCGCATGGTTCGGAAACGTTTCCGCAATTTTGAACTACAAGAGCTGCCCCATTTTTTGGGGTAACGTTTCCGAATTTTTTTTTACCGTGTACTTTAATTTATAGTTTAAAGTTTATACTTAGAAAAAACTGTTTTATTTTTCTATATTGAACATATTTTGAAATAATGTTTCTGATACTTGAAATGTATTTAACTGGAACTTACATAAGTTTTCACTCTTGGACTGTTGAGCAATCAATAACACCCGGTGAATAAGTCCAGAAAATTTTATTTAATTGTGCAGGAAGTAAACGAGCAAGTACGTCATTTAGTTAAGAGAGGAATTACCTTTCAAAATTAATTCTTTCAAAAGATCATGCATTAAAAATTAAATGTCTTAGCATAACGCAACAATATTATCTTCCTCAAGAATGATACTTTACAATGATTTCTGAAATGGATCTGAGATGCATTAATTTTTTTTTTTTATGAAACTGCACTTATATTTAATGGAAATTGATATGGCTCAATAAAATATAATGGAGTTAAATCAATTTTCCAAGAGTAGTTTTCGAAATGCACATTTTTAAAAAGAAATTTTGAATATTAAACAAACAGTCTTTTGAATGATACTTTAAGCTTATAAGTTATAATATAAAAAAACTGCTTTGTTTTACAAAATTGAAAAATAATACTAACAAATATGCTCTTTAATGCCTTATCATAAATACTTTATTTTGTATTATTTTATATGTACGGATTTTAATTTTATTAATGTAAAATACATTTAAATGGTAAAAAAAATAGTAATCACACGTGATGAAAAATATAACAAAGTTAATTTTTGCTACTAAAAAAATAAGTAAATAAATAATAAAAATTAGTATTGCAAAATTAATTCTAAACCTCCCCCTTTAAAAAAAGTTGATGTTTAAAAGGTTTGCCAAATAAATTATCTTCTTTTAAAGTTATATTCTTACCTTGAAGGATTACATAGTATTAGTTGAAAATAACGGGAAATAATTTTTTTCGTACCTTTTTTATCTGAAAAAGAAAATAAGACATAATTAGTAAAATGGCACAAGTCATTTTAAATTTGGAAACATACAAAAAATTTTAAATGAAAATTATACCAGTTTGACTGTACGAAATAATCACATTAATCCTACTCTAAAATGAGCCTGTTGCAACATTTACAAATAGTGCAGTTGCTATTTGAAAACGATTATTTAAAAAAAAATATCTTCTTACTTTTCTTAATTGAATTATCATTTAAAAAACCATAGGAATTATGGTTTTAAAAGAACAGTTATTTACAGTTTTTAATATGTCTTCTTACATCGATGTAAAAAAAATGAAAGTATTAAATATTTTGAAACGTAACCACTTTAAAAACAATTTTAAATAAAATTCATTAAAAAAATTCCATAAGTAAATTACTGAAAAGACCTAATTACTTTGATCGGAACCTGAGAGCCACATTTTCTTCCTTTATATACAGGATGTCCAGGAACTTTGTGTACAAACCTGGAGGGGGGGGGTGGACAACATCGTTAGGAACCATAATTACACAAGAAAGCATGGGCTGAAATCGATAGGTGGAGCTGTATGCGAACTCTCAAGATCGGCACGTGTGGCTTTCTCATTGTCATATCCGCCGAGTTTAACGGTTTTTCTTTTTTTTTTTCCCGGAAGATTAACTGCCTCTTTTCTTTTAGAGATTGGATTCTTAAATAAATTCAAATTTTTGATGTATAATAAAACTGTTTGAAAGTTATAGCCGATAATCTTCCTCAAAAACAGTAAAAGTTGGCAGATAAGATTGTTTTGTTTTATATTATGGCAAACCTATACGAGGAGCATCTGCATAGGGGGTTGTCTTAAGCGGAGGTCTTTATAATGGATTCTATCGCGCATTTGCGTTACATCTGGTGAAAGCACCCAAAACTCCAGGCGGCTAGATCGACAGCTGCGCGACAGAATCGAATCCGGAATCTTCACACTCAGGCCATCTACGATGCTCTGCTCAGTGTCTTGTTCACTCGGTCATGATGGGACAGATATGACAATAAGGAGGCCACAAGTGTCAACCTTGAGAGCTCGCACATAGCGCCACCTATCGATCTCTACCCATGCTTTCCTATATAATTATGGTTCTTAACGGTGTTGTCTACCTTCCCTCCAAGTTTGTTCATGAAGTTCCGGGACACCCTGTACAGCTGTAACCCTGCATATCCTAACCCTGTAAGACGCATGGATTATGATACACTTTTAATATATATCGCACTTCACAGCTTATTTAAAATATGAATGTGTGTATCAGATTTATTTCTTTGTTTGTTTTGTCTGCTATATGTATAGTCCACGGAAGAGACTTTAGTGCTCGTATGTTCATCAGGGTTTGCTTTGCCCCCCAAAATACAATAGTACTTATTAGACAAGATGAGTACTCCAGGTTTGTATAGTAAAGGGATATTCCGCCAGAGCGCATCACTAGCGAAGCAAGTTAATCGATATTGAAGAATAAGTGGAGTACCCCAAAGCACTCAACGTTGAAAAATTGCAGTCGTTGCCATAGCTGGAATTAACTACCAGTAACATTGCGGTCGATCAAACTGTCAATTGCATGTCACATAGTAAGCTGTCTCGAAGAAGTTCTTTGTGGCAATCACTTGGCAATTCGGTCTACCGACATCTTTCTGATAGTTAAATGTAATTATGATGCCCCTTTTCATTGACAAATACAGGTGTTCTTATATTTCTTATAGCGATGAAACAATCAAATCTTCAATCGAGTAATCAGCATTATTTGGCAAAAAGTAATACTACTTCTTTACTGTAGTGAAATAATACTTTCAGCCAATAAAATCCTTTTCCCTTGCCAAGGTTGATACTTTTCAAAATTCTATTCTTCTTTTAATCATTTTCTGCTACGATAAAAACAAAATAATTTCTATGCCCTTTTAATTAACTATGGAACGATTAGAGCGTTTCTCTTATTGAGATAATCGCAATTTTGCAACGAGTATTAAAATACAGAGAATATCGATGAATATAACATTGCATCTGGTATTCCTTTAATTTATTCAAAATATCATCTCGTATACTAGTTTTAGCGTTATTAAAATACCTAATATCATGTGTATCTCTGGATGTCTCAAGCCCATTTAATTGGCAAGTTTCGTATTACATCTTGTCTAATGGTTTATCCCGGCATGTTTGCCGGGACGCTTTTAGCTATAGCGTAATGCGTTAATAGGAGCGTGGGGATTTCATTCCGAGTGTGCATAATGCAAAGTAGAATGGCTTCCAGTGCGAGTGCTTTAGCAGCGCCACCTAGTTTCACATAATGGAATGCTATTTAATATCAGAATTAAACCTTCTGTGTGATAGAAGCAAATTCAAGCAAAACAGGGTTCTTAATTCGTATTATTCTGAAGCATAACTCCTCCGACAGCTATATGAGTAACATCACTTGATTTTCTTAACACTTTATAGGGTTATTTTTACTTTCCGAACATGTACCATGTAAGGAAAGTATTGTAATCATGAAAAAATTCGAATTCGAGATTTTGGTGTTTTTACACGTTTAGAGGGCTTCTGAATTCATTTATGCTATTTTTACGAGATGTATGTATGTATGTGTGTATGTGTGTGTGTGTGTGTGTGTGTGTGTGTGTATGTGTGTTTGTGTGTATGTGAGTGAACACGATAGCTCCTGAACGGGGCATGCGATTGAGCTCAAATTGGATATATAGGTCATAAACCACCGTCGCAAGACCGGTATTGATTTGGGTGTATATAGGACTTATAGTTTTTCTACAGGGCTACGACAAAGATTTCTTTTACATTATGGCCTATGGGGAGACATTCTGGAAAGTGCGCTAGCGTTTAAACGATACATTCGATTGAGCTTCATTTTGGTATATATATTTGAATTATTCATCGATTAAAATTTATTTAAATGCTTGGTAATGATCTTAATCGTAAGTGTTCGGACAGTCGAGTGGAGTCACTCCAGATTTTTTCTAGTAATTTTATGCTAAAGAAATTTTGGGATTGAGATTGATTTCTAACAAGAAATTTATCTCCCTTATTAATTTGACTTTGTAAGACCATTTTTTTTTTGGGGGGGGGGAGGTATGTTTATGGTGGTATGGTTTTTATACGTGGTATGTATATGACGATTCCATTTCCTGGTTTCTGATAATTATCACGAGAAACTTGCAGAGATATCCTAATTCTTTCCCGTTCCCCACATGCAACCTTTTAGGAATTTTGTACACGCTATGGGCCATGCTGTAAAATATAGACTCTTCCCCGGAGGAAGGGGAGTCTAGACTCATCTAGAAGCGCTTGGACTAGAAACCTTGACTGTTACCCACATTTATGTAAACAAAGACCTTCATTCTGTTTTTTTAATATTCTGGAGTTATCAGCAGATGACAGAAAAAATCATAGGCGGGATAATAGTTTCTAATTGTCATTTAAAAATGAATGAAGTTGGCGGGAAGTGCACTCCCCATGACCTTCACTCTTAAACCCAAAGAGCGAAAGAAACGATACATTGGGGAGCGATCCGTTTCCATGGAAACCTTCCGGTATTTTCCTAAAAGTGCTCTCTAAGTTGTCTTTTTTCGGCGAATTCCCCCCTGCCTTCGTCTGTTTTCTTAGAATTCCCCTACTCGGTTACTGTTATATTTCGCTCCGCTCTTGTGATTGAAAAACGCTCTTAAAGGAGAAGACCGCTATTGAAAACTGGGCCAAAAATCGCTCCTACTGATCGAATTTCGCTTGTTTGGTTTAAGCGTGTTATAAAGCGTTAAATTTACTTTAAATGCCACCACGCCAATCGTTATCATAATACACAAAAATTTACCACTTATCCAATCTTCAAATAGCTTTGCGGGGATCAGTGGAACCGTAGTAGTCATCACGGGTTGTCATATTACATGTCACACTGTCATCTATGGATCCGCTCGTAAACGCTCAACTAGTGTCACTCGTGCAACTAGCTTCAGTTTTAGGCTTACTTAAACTCTCAATTTTTGAAGTTGAACTGGTTAACCATCGCTCTGAAAACCAAATTACTGCAGTTTGTTGAAAAACTAAATCAATAGTATCAGTTGATAATAGTATCAGTTAATCATAGTATCAACTAATAGTATCAGTTGATTCAGTTCTTGATAGTTTGTTAGGCAGTTTCTTCCAGGACGTCCTTGTAAGCGAACGTATCACACAGGAATAAACTGGACTCATTCATCAACTCGAAAGGAAATAGGGACAGTAAGCATGCCTGTTCTAATTTCAGCACTGGCCTTACCAGGGCCGAGTGGATAAAAACACTGAACATGGTAGACGGCTGAAGTGTAAATGTCCCGGGTTCGATCTAACGGCCTGGAGTTTGGGGCAGTTTTCTCCGGATGTAACGTGAATACTCGTTAGAATCCCTTAAAAACCCTACGCCTCGCACCCTCCTTAGACAGATAGCCTTGGAATAGCTTTGCCTCAACATACAGTATTAGTTTTTGCATGAAAACTAAAGGCAGGAGTTGATAAATTTACCAAGGCCAGATGAGTTAATGTTACGAAAAGACTGGTCCACGAGATTTTGCCGCTGATCCCCGAAAAATCAAATTTAATGAAAAATAAATTTAGGCAAATGTTTTACTTATAAAAAATTGAATTTTAATCCGTTTGATTCAATCAACAAAATGCATAGTCCTATTTTGTCTATATTTTTGGCCTCGGTCCTTTCTGACACAGGCTGCAATCTTTTTCAAATGGTTCTCGAGATTGTAAAACATTGCTGTACATCACTATAGTGAATACTTATGCATCTACTGCCCATTTAACAAAGAATTTAACTACAGGACAAAAGCACAAATACATTAAAAAAACGTTCTTACTTTCCGAACATGGGCCATGTAAGGAAAGTATTGTAATCATGAAAAAAATCGATTTTGAGATTTTGATGTATTTACACGTTTTGAAGTCTTTTGAATTCATTTATGCTATTTTTAAGAGATGTATGTATGTCTGCGTGTGTGTGTTTGTGCGTATGCGAGTGAACACGATAGCTCCTAAGCGGTGCATTCGATTGAGCACAAATTGGTATGAATGTTATAAACAACGTCGGAAGATCGGTATTGATTTTGGTATGTGTAAGACATTATATATATTTTTTACATGGCTACAAAAATGATTTCTTTTACATTATGTCCTATGGACGGAAATGCTTGAAAGTGTGCCGGGGTCTAAACACTGCATTCGATTGAGCACAAATTGGTTATGTATATCATACGTCACCGTCACACAACCTGTATAGATTTGGGTGTGTGTAGAGCTGATAGTTTTTTCACGGGGTTGCGAAAAAATTTCTTTACGGTATATGGACGAAAACCATTTAAAGTGAGCCAGTGTCTAAATGATACATTCGATTGAATGCAAATGTGGTGCGCATATTATTGGTCACTGTCTTGCATACTGCATAAATTTGCTTGAACGGCTTACAGTTTCTGCACAGGGCTACAAAAAAATTCTTATACATTATGTCCTATAGACGCAACTTATTTGAAGTACACTAGCGTCTGAATATTGCATTCGACTGAGGTGAATGAAATTTATTTAAATGCTTGGTAAAAATTAAGGGTTCGGAAAGTCGAGTGGGGTCACTCAAGATTTTATTATTATTACTTTCCGAACGTGTATCATGTAAGGAAAGTATAGCAATCATAAAAAAATTCGACGTTCAGATTTGGACGTATTTACACGTTTTGAGATTTCTGATTTCATTTATGCTTTTTCTGATTTCATTTATGCCCTGGGGATAAAATATTCTGAGACCCTTTACTACATAGAAACTCTTTTAATCTCTTATTACATCAATCATTTATGCATTATTAAAAGTATTAATCAAAGAAACTTTAACACTAATTAAAAAATAATTAGTAGAATTAAAATTATTAATTTAAAAATATTATATTTTGATAAACACCCATGATCTAAAAAATACTAAAATTTTGTTTTGAAGATTCATCACCTCCATGGAGAAAGTGTATTTGCAACTTTAAAAACATTTTTGCATGGCATGTTTCCTCAGTATTGAAAACATTTTATTATTCATACCTCCATTCAAGTAGGTAGCCAAAAAATTTCGCAGGTCCAAAAAGTGGAAAGCTCGTAATTTCTCTGAAAAAGTCTGGCAAAATTCATGAGGCTAAGTGGGCCCCAAGGAGGTGTGCCCATAATCTCTCCTTTGGCTATTCCATTTTTTTCCATAATGTCGTCGAATATTTCGGATGTCTTCGGAAATAAAAAATGATTTCTTGTTAAAGAAATCCTTTCTTGCTTGAGTATGTCGAACCGTTGAACAACACCGTCAAAGTCTACTTTTCTTGAGAAAGACTGCTCAATCACGAACACTCTTCGTTTTTGTCACTCAAAGTTGTGGATTTTGCTAGCTGCATTTTTTGTAATTTCATTCAAAACTTAATGTGAAACTTCCAGGGACTTAATCTGTATTTGATCTTTTTTTTTAAAAAAATTGGCAACATGCAATTAAATATCATATATAAACATCAAAAGGGGGCTCCTTCATAAGGTGGGACCCTGGGCATTTTTCCTCTATTCCCCTCCCTGTCTGCGCCACTGTGTGTGTGTAAACACGATAGCTCCTAAACGCTGCATTCGACTGAGCTCAAATTTAGTATATATCCTCTTCGTTCCAGAGCTCCTCATATGGGTACTTTTTTAATTCCACTGTTAAAGCAATTCTTGAAGATTATTTTTGTAGTTCTAAATTGACGTATATATCCGTCGATGCTTTAATTTTGAATAAATAATTTTAAGGCATGTGAATGTTTATATCCTACACACTGACTCACAAATTTCATTTTTGTTTGCCATTACGCAAAAGAATATTTAAATGTTGTCTAAATTTCCTAAGTTGATTTTTTGAATATTTTTTATTTTTTTCAAAATTCCTATAGCTGAAAAGAATTTGTTGGACAGCATTTACCTTTAACCCTTTGAGGCGCAACCCTTTCCCAATGCTGAAAAAAGGGCAGCCGTTGCCATCGTTCGACTGAACTACCAGCAAGAGGGCGGACGATCGAAACGTTCATCGCGTGCCACAGATCTAGAGACCCTTTTTGGACGACAGCTGGCTGTGCCGGCACAGCATCCAAGGCACAGCCCGTAGGAAGATGCCCCAGTTGTAGACTTTCCATAGTATAAAGTAATAAATCTAATCATATAGATGATTACGTAGAGAAAGCGTTAAGTATTAATGCCGGCTTTTTTAATCAGGCTTAAAAAATATTTTTAAATACCTAAAAGTGTACAGCAGTCGCAAAATAATGCAAAATTTTAAGAGGATTAAAACAATTGTGAACAAACAGATGAATGAAAATTTAAATATAAAAGAATTTGCCTGGGATAATTTAAAAAAATTAATCACTTGAAATTATTTTTAGCTATGCTAAAGCTTGTTTTTGGAAAGGGAAAGCAAACACAATTAATCCTTTTATAAAAGGATTAAAAAGGAAAAATGGTTAGAACAATTATTTGCATTGGTTCCGCTTTAGTATTATAAGTTTTTTAGTAATTAATAGAGACCGAGTTAAGCTTTCATTGTAAATCTCAGTAAATTTTCTGTTCATACATAGTAATGGTAAAGCGTTATACAGGGTGACGGTTGCAGTTGGAAGCCTAAATCTTCATGACTGTAAATCTTTTAACCCTCTAAGCGACTAAGACGTAAAAGTCCTACCTGGAGTGCAACTTTGGACTGCAGTGCACTTAAAATTTAAGCATATCATATAATATTTTCAACATTACAGATTAAAAGTAGTATTTAAAGGTATTATCTGTATTTAGAGATTTTCGGTCTTAACTTTATGTATCTCCATAACTGAAAATTAAAAAAAATTACTGCAATGTACAAAAACAGATAATAAATATACTGAAGTAATTCATTTTCGAGTTTTGCAATTCATCGGAAAGTTTACTGACGAAAATGAGCTTTTTGTAGAGTTCAATAAAACAGTTATTTTTATATTTATATAACTAGAAAATATATCTGTAGTATACCACATTGTTACTGAAGTGTTTGTGAACAATTTAAACTGAGAATTTTTTAAACAATCATTAGCATTTGAACCTACGAAAAAACACTATAAGTGCTGCAATAACCAATGGTGCGATTGGAAAAAACACTCAAAATACTGGTGTTAAATGATAAAGTAAATAAAAAACTTTGTAATAAACATACATAAGATGTTACAGGTTAGATAAGTACGTTTCGATCAAAAATTGTTTTGGTCTTCCTCAGTCAAAGCCCTTCGTCACATAGCACAAAATACAGTCTCCTGTGTTACAATATTAGTTACATACCACAAACTTTTCGTAATTTTTTAAAAAAGTAATTTTATCCTCAAATCACTCTAGAGAAAAAAAAAACAGTCAATCAAATATTTTAATAGACTATGATTAATTTATAGATTTAATTGGTATGTTGCTGATCTGGAACAAAGTGAGAGAAAGGATAAAAGATTAAGTTATTGCTCTTCACTCCTACTTATGAAAGGATGACGCGCTGTAGATTTCTTTTTCGTATCGAATGTTATTTGAAGGCATGTGGGGAGGAATCTTCACCTTTGCGTCTTTGGAAAAGATAGGATTGAATAAAAAATAACTTCTCCCTTCATTCTTTTGTCCCACTTAATATTGTTTAAAAAATTACAAAGTGGGTATGTTAAAATAGTCCAGCAAGTCCAGAAAAATAAAAATATAACTTTATTCGTCGAATCGAAGAACTGTATCTCACATAAATTTCCGTATCTCGCAAACTAACTCGCCAATGAGATTGATTCCATTATTTATAGATTTCCAAGCGAACGCGAAGTCACATAGGCTGGGACGTCATTTTTCTGGAGTTTTTCCAGTAAAGTATTTCCTAATTGAGATACAGCTGAAATTCCACCAGTTTTGACAACTTTCTTTTTGTCCCCAAATCGCCCAAAAAGGTCACCAATGTCAGAGGCTCACATATTCATTTCACTTGCAATAATGCCTGTACAGCTCTCTTTTCCGCAACATACATCAATGCTGGAAAAATACATTACAATTTTGTAACAGTACACTTGGGGATTACAAATGAATACCCCAACTTGGAAGAGCTATAGCCACAAAGCTACAGAGGACACACGTATTTTGAGAAAAATAATTGAAAAACAATTTTGTAAAGTAATTAAGAGCATAAAGTCATAAATACTCAAAGTGACTATCACCAAAAATATATCCAAATGATATCCACTCTGTAGCAGAATTCGTTCCACACTTTTTTTTCCATCATGCCTAATGTTACACTTTGGATGGATGCAGTTATCTTCGTTCTCAGTACAACAATTTCAGCTGGTAAAGACGATAAAAATACTGTTACGAAATCTGGTAGTAGGTGAACGATAAAATAGCACACCAAGCCCGGAAAACAAATATAGCATTTTATTCGACAAAATGAAGCACTAATATCTCACAGAAAAACAGAATTTAGAAACACACGCAATGTCAAATCACTATCTAGTACAACAATGACACTTTTCAAAGCTCATTGTCAACGCATCGCTTTGCAGTCTAGCACACACTAAATTAAACGAGAGTGACTCCTTTATACACAGCTTTACGAGCGGAAGTGACGTTTCGTAGGATATGGCATGACGTTTCTCTATTTTTCCAGGAATTTCTCTCCTAAATGAGATACAGCCAAAATCCCACCAGTTCTGAGAAATTTCTTTTTGTCACCAAAATGGTCGCCAAGTTTGTCACCAAGGTCAAGGGGTCAGTTACTCATTTCACTTGCAACAATGCATGCACAACGCAATTTCCCGAAATACACGTTGGTGGAGGAGAACAACATTATAACGATACTTTTGCAGCCTAATAACGATACTTTTGCAGCTTGCTTTCATGCAGCCTAAATTAAAATTACCGCAATTAGTGCCCAGTACTTGTGAAAAACTGACGTAACATCCAATCCGTGTAACTCAAAACTCGTCTACTGAAATTTATCTCGATTAGTTGAACGAAACGACGTCTGGGGGTCCAAACATCGGGGAAAGATTTTTTCTTTTTTTTTATGACAACCCTGTATATTGTTTGTATACGTATTATAACTATTGTATGTTAAAAGTGTAAATTATTGCAATTTTTGATGAAACTAAAGAATGGGTGTTTAGAACTGGTACTTTGTATAACCGAAAACCCGTTTGGTCAGTTCCCTTCAGAGCGTACCCTACTCTGCCCTGTAAATAATAAAGAATATATTTTGAATCAAATTATGAACTACATATAAACTAATATTCGAGCTGAAATTTCGACATTTTCAGTTTTCCACAAAATCGTAATTTTCATATTAAAGACTGTACAACAATTTTCCCATAACCTGAATATATTTCTACAATATTTTCTAATTTACAGCACAAAAGCTTAGAATTTTTATGAAAAATATATTAATAATGCTTGAAATTTTTTCTCTCTAAATAGTGAATTTTATCAACAAACAAACCCTCAGAAAAAAATAGTTCGTATATTTTTCAGTTTGTTTATTGCATCTTTTTTTTATGTTCTCAAACACATTTATATTTACTTGCCTTAATGAAGACGGCTGCATAAAAACATTATTTCAATTTATTTCCTCTAGAATAAATTTGAAAAACAAAGATATTTTTTAAAGCTTTAAAAACATTTATAATTTTAATTATAAAAATAAATAAATTTTTGTGTGTTTTTTAATTGCCAGTATTCTTTTAACAACAAGAATATTCTTTTTTTACGACAATTTTTGTTTAATTACTTTTAGAGTAAACTGAAAAATAATGAAAAAAATAAAATAAAATAACTATGCTGGCTTTTATTTATATATTTCATTTGGCGCGTGCTGGATATCACACTAAGCAAAACCCTTCAATTTTTTAAAGTATCCGCGTACTTTAATTCAAGTAAGGTATGCTAATTACTACTTGAACTAAATCTACTCAAGCAACATTTATTACAACTTTACCTTTAGAATGCAAAAATTTGCATTTCAAAAGAGCCATCAAACGCAGAAATCGAATTAAAAACATGCATAGGTATTACGAATTTTGTTAAAAGTAGTTGCATATTAGATTATTTGAAAATTTAAACCATTTTCACCCTAAAAATTAGAATTTTTGAATTTATGATGAAGTGTTTTTCTCATCAGCATATTATTTAATGTTGAATTTTTAATGAGTTTAAGCGCTTTTATTAAGTGGACTATGTTTATCGTCCGCTGCGATAATTTTATGTTGCTTTTTACACGCATTATATATTTGCAGGAGTTAAAAAAATCTTATGAAACCATTTTCTTCTTCAATAAACATTCGGTTATCTGGAATAAATTGTAAATGGGAAAACCAAATAACGAAAATCCCGGTATACAAAATGTTCGAAAAAGATGAACGTGCTCTTATTCTTAATTGTTGAAGATCAATGTGGACAATGCAAATTGAAGGGTTTCATCTTAGGGAATTGGGTGTTGCATGTATTATCTTCCAGTAAAAAGTAAATGTATTTTATTTGGTACTTCAAGGATGTACACTTGAGCCTGGTTAATGGAATATCGGTTAAAAGAATATACCGTTTAATGTAATAACTTTTCGTTGAACCAAACAGAAGTCAATCGTCAGTTAGGTTTCGGAAAATGAAATATCCCGTTTATTAAAATAATTCTTTCTGGCAATTTTACTAAGCGGGCTATTCTATTAAGCGGGTTAATGGATATTCTATTAAGCGGGTTTGAATGCAGCTCCAATTGTTTGTTCTTGTGTTATTCAAAGGGATGACGCTGAGTATTTTGTTAGATTTTGTTGAATCTCAAAAACTTTTCAACAGTTTTCCGCAGGCTAGAATAGCTAGAGTTACCTCCTTCTTGCTGTAAACCCTTCAGTTATAAAAGTGTATAAATTGAGGTAAAAATTAAACCTTTTACATTTTTTGTGCTACACAAATTTAGCCAAACTAATTTTTAGTATCAGAGTGTTGTTTTAATCCCTTCAGATTTTTCTGTCGGCATATTTTTGTGGGCATGATTTGCTTCGACAAGTTTTCATTGCATTTTACAATAGAGTTGCCAGAAAGCGCCGGGAAGAAGTTAAATAAAATGATGAAAGCCTCCAAGGTTTGCAATTTTCGATAATTTATGTCCAAGTTTAGCACCAAAAATTAAATCCCAAAAGTTTAACCTAGTTTGGCGATATCTTCCATATTTGGTGAGAAACTGGCAAAAGCTATAGCTTGTTAAAAAGGAGGAGTGTACGTAGATTGTGCCTGACGTAGATTGTAAAACAGTTTTAGTAGGCGATTTTAATATGGATTTCAATTCCAAAGAAATGTTTAATGGTACAAGACAAATACGGTACATGGATATTATGATGGACTTTCCAAACAGTACTTGTAAATTTGAATTACAGTTAGAATATGACTGAAGAAGATTATTAAACAGTTTTAGTAGACGATTTTAATATAGATTTCGATATCAAAGAAGTGTTTTATGGAACAAGGGAGAAGTATACTGTGCACTCATGAATAATGGTACTTTCCAACTTAATGGGATAAGGAAAAAAAATAAGGGTACTTTTAATAAAGCACTTTAGTGTCATTGAAGATATGAAAGTGTTTCATATTTTTTTTTCCCGTTCATTTTAATCCATAAATTTCATATTTTTTTATTTCAACTATATTTTGCGATATGTCCCTATTCATAACACCGAAAGAGAAGGAGGTTTGGTTAGTGCTTGAGATTTGAACACCCCTTTCGACAGTTTTGCCATGCAATGTACACGTTAAATGGAGCTGATAAGCGTAACATGTGTCATGGTCTAGTGTATTCTACGTTTTAACGATGCTCCTAGGGATGCCAATCCAAGTGCTAGATCGTTCACTTGGAATTGGTTCTATTCATAGGGACTAACGATGGGCTGCCTACTAAGCTTTCCTATAATAAAACGACCAAAATATCTGGTCTTCGTAAAAATCAAGCTAATAGTGGGCAGCTGACCTTTCCAATGGAAAGAAAACGAAATTTAAATCAGCTGACTGACGTTTCAGAATTTAATAAGTATCAGGTGTGTCTTAGATGACAATAAAAGTATGACTTTTTCTTAAACCTTTATCAGCGTTTAACGCTCAGTTTAGACGCTGATAAATATCCTAAATTTAAGACAGCAAACACACCGTGAGTACTTAGAATACACCGTGACAAGAGAAATACTGGAGTTTGATGATAGAATATCTGAAACACACTTACAGCAATACCTGTCAGTCCTTAACAGAACAATATCAGAACTTAAAATTAATAAAATATTCATAGTGCTTCACGTAAAATGGTACTTATGTTATTAAACAAAGGTTCTATAAATTTTATTGTAACACCAATTTTTTTGTGTTCTCGTTAATATCGGAAATTATTTCCCTCCTCCTTCAAGAAAAAATAATAACAGCAAACGATTACATACTGCAAATATATTTCCCAAATTTTATTTACACGGAAACTATTGTTAGTTTCTTTAATTTTTTTTCTTTTTGAAAAAAAGGAGAATTTTAAAATGTGAATATATTACACCGTGATGTTCTCTTCTTACATGTGCATGCATACATATTACAATAAAAAACTTTTAAGTTCTTTCGCTTTCATTTGCTTAGTTTTGAACTTCGCTTTTAACGACACAGAATTATAAGAAAACAGCATATGATATTCATTTTCCACTCCCTCAGTTAAACAAAAATGAAGTATTCCATGATTAAAATAAGATTTATATTCAAAGAAATTATTTCTGAAAATAAGATTCCTGTAATACAAAAGATCAGATATAGCAATCTTGCACAGCTAATTCACGGAAAAGGAAAACAATTAAGAGAGTGGAATATCCTGGATTTCTGTAAGGAGTTTCAAATTAAACGCGCATTTATGCAAGCTTCTGTATTGTTGGTTAACAATAGCAACCCGGTGAAAGAGAACAATGTAAATAATTTTTTCAGGTAAATTACCATAGCCGGAGGCTCAAACCAAGAATTAGCTACTACCATATGTACATAACTTTAATTTTGAATTCTTCAAGTTTCCTTTTTATTTTTGTTTTCTGTAAAAAGAAAGAAATACCTTCATACAAAAGAACAACAACAATAAAAAAATTAATACAAATAAACTGCTTCGTAAATTTTTCTTGTAAGTACAGCCATCGGAAGAGAAGTGGGTTATTATTTTCGAAAGTGGAAAATTATTTTCGTATTTATTTTTATCATAAAAAAGGGGAAAACTCTTCAGAAAGTTTTCCCTTTTTAAGCTGAATTAGAAAAAAGAAGGGAAAAGTTGTATAAACATTTGTTCTGTACTTTCCTGAAATTATGGTCCCTACTCGAATCCGAAATGTTTTCGCCATTTCTTAGAAACTACCGAAACTAATCAAAACAATATGTTATGTTCGTTTCTTTCTTTCATCTTTTTTTGCTAGATATATGTTGTTCGTTAGGATGGATTTATACCTTTTACTCACGCTGTTCTGTAATTTTGTAACGCAGTAATTTTTCAGGCACGGGGGGGGGGAGAAGCTCGGGACATTACTTCACGTCTGATTTTTCTTAAAATAAACAATCTGGCAAGAATAAATTGCAGGTAGAATTTCTAATCATACTTTAAACAATTTCATTTAAAAAAAAAACTATTTTTTTTCAAAATTCTCGAAAAGTGTTTGTTACTTCAGACTGTGTTTCGGTTATGATTATTACCTATTTTGCACAGTAACTATAAAAAGCAGTATACGATAATCATTCACAATTTACATTTGTGCTTCAGAGTTTATGTTTTCAAAACTGTAATTTACTCATCTATCCTCCTCAGATCCAATTTAAAATTGAGATCTCAAATTAAAGAAAAATCTCACAAAAAGCAAAGATTTTAAAACCTACTACACTTAAAAACCTAAGTAAAGTACGTATTTTCAAATACGTTTTCGACTAAACGCCAAATTCCCTCTCCGAGATAATCTCTGAGATAATCTCTGTTTAATCTAAGTATTGATGCCATCCGTAAACGAATATTTTCAAGAAACTTTGAAACATAAACGATGCCGTTCAAGCTCTTTTCAGCTATGTAAATTTGGGGGGAAAATTACACATTAATTTTGGGTATTTTTAATTACATTCCATTTTTTTTGTGTGTGTAACTGTAAACAAAAAGTAAAATGAAATAAAATGGAGATCTGAGCGAAAATGTTAATTCGCTTGTCTGACAGTGAAAACATTCGTGCTGTATTTTCTTTTCTACGTGAGTTGAAATTATTTTATTAGCATATTTTTTCGGCAAAACCATTAATTAAAGCCTCGTAATAATATAATTGCGTGCGAGGTATTTATTAAAAATGCACTCCAATCTTTCCATAAATGACTATATGCTGAATGAATAATTTTTTTTTTTAAATTACATTTTTATGGTATCTTTAAAAAGATTATTTTTATCCAAAGAGGCTATAAAGATGTAATGTACTGTACACCACCGTGGTATGTTCTTTATAAAATTACATATAAAATAATATAGAAACATGTTGTTAATTACTTTCATAATTTGAAAGGTTTACTTCAGAGTTTGTATCTAAAATTAATTGTTTGAAGTTTCATTTTTTTTCAAGAAACCATTTTTCAGTTAGAAAAATACAGAAAAGTACACAGGGTCTTCCAGAAAGGAAGCGTATAAAACTACGTTAATATTAAAATAGCTGTAAAACATAAATTTATTTTTACGAAAACAACTTTAATGATTTATTTATAAGTGTATTTCGTAGAAAATCTTGGTAAAGAAGGCTGAAACTCCGAAGTTTTATCTGAAATTTACGGTCTGTTTACTAAGAGTGATTTATCCGTCTAATTTTCTAAGAATAAAACATTAATTTTATTCTTATCTCTGTAATATGATAGCCATAATTTAAACCCCAGTAATTTTCTTTGTCCTTAAAGTATTTTGCTCTAGAGTTTCATTTCCTTTTAAAAGCATTATTTTTCTTAATACTAGTCTGATGTGGGTGATGATTTATCTAAATATGTTTCTCATTAAGACAGATAAATATATTATGATAGAGAGCACATAGGGATATCATGAAATCTCTGGATTTATTTGAACTAATTTTAATGAAAAATGTTGGAGGTTTTGATGTGTATCAAGCAAATATATAAGCTTTATTTTTAATGATTTATTATGGGTATCTCCTCATAGGCAATGTTTTAAGAAATATATAATTTTACGACTTTAAAAAAAAATTGTCGTGTTTGTTAATTTAAGCATGTGTAGCCAAGAGAACACTTTTAGGAGTATTTTGCTACATACTTTTTTGAAGGATACCATTTTTAACAGTTAACACGTAAAGCTTGATTGTCCTCTAATTTTCAAAGAATAAAATTGCAGATATTCGAAAAATTGGGCCGTGCAGGTATTCGAAAAAGTTTCATTTTCCTTGTAACTCATTACATAAAACCTTATTTTATTGCTCCTCTTGGAATCAGCGTTCCATAAGGAAAATCTTACGCTCGTACACGACTTGCTTTCTTCACAATGCTCTTTAGACACTAAAATTTGACTAGCTGCTATATCGTCATAAATAACGAGCGGATCCTTTTATTCACAAAAATGCATTTATATTTACAGAATTGGATGTTAAAAATAAAGTGTAGAGGGGGGGTTCAGGCTAAGTCAGGCCTTACAGGCCTATCACCAGAGGGGAAAGTTGACTCTGTACCTCTCACTCTCTGAAGCTGATCGCCTTTCTTCAGCTGCCCATCTAGGCTCTCGGTCAGAATCAAAAGTGGATTTCGAGTGACAATAGGCAGTAGGGTCTCGCAATGTCTGAGAGAAGCTGTTTGTCCCATACGTTAAGGTGGTGCAAACAGCATCCACGTGATCGAGAGAATTTCGATCATGTGGGATGCTCGTAGTAAGTTTCTGAAAGTCTATGAGATTCTTGTGACAGAGCCCCAACAGTGCTCCAAAAATCGAATGATAATTTCTCGTTACATAAACTAGCCATTCTGCTGTGATTAGGCGGAACACTACGGCTTAGAAATTCTCGACCATTTCGTCCATACCAGTTGTTCATACCAGTAGAATAGTGTATCACGTACACACAATTCTACGTTCTATTCTATAGTTTGGGACACAAAAAATAGTCATCTATTCGTTCTAGATGAGAGCGGTATTTTTTTTTCTCCGTGCAGTCTCACAATTTTTAAGTGCCCTACATAATTAGTTTATCCGCTCTTATATTAAACAAGGAATGTTTGTGTGTGTGTGGGTGTGTATGTCCGAACGATCTCGAAAACTGCTCTAAGGATTCTTTTTAAATTTCGTACCTGGGGTTTTTTTTGGGCCCCTGAAACGATTGAGCTAGATCAATAGATTTAAAAAAACTCTAAAACGCTCAAAATTTAAAATTTAAAATTTTTGGACGGTAGCGCCATCTATTGAGCGTTTGAAAAACACACTTGATACAATCTTCCTAAATGGGACGCTCAAATAAGTTTGGGGCGGATTAAAAAATACACGCCTTCGATATATAATAGTAAAAATTAATTTCGCAAAGAAACAAAATAAATGGTACACAGTACACAGACAAATAAATATTTTAGTAACTAGATATATTGCAACATTCAGCTACATAAATTTGTTTAGAATTAAAAAGTTATTTTTATTTCAAAATATCGTCCTGGCAACCAGCGAAAGAAAAAGAGAAAGAGTCTTCGTTGCCATCCCCGCAGGCACCTTGATGGAATATACGTAAATAATTTAATTATTCTTAATTCATAGTTATTAATACAAAACTATTCGTAAATCTTATGTGAAAAATTGCCTGAATTTATTACAATTATCCTTTTGTAACTAACGTAAAGCTAAATGTATTTTCGCGTATATACTAAAACAATAAAGATTTTTCATGTATTTTATTGATCCATATGATGCGAATTTCAAAAGTGCATAAAAGTTTGTAAATAATAATTTAAACGAAAATGACACCCTTTTCAGTCATTCACAGTAAGAAAAAAGATCCAGTGACGTAACATGAAAATTCCATTTTTTTTTTTTTTTTTTTTTTTTTTTTTTAAATAACGGCACTAGGTTGAATTCTATTTTAACTGCCTTATTCCGCCAAGTTGACGATAAATATTTAAATGTAGTTACCCTGATGATTTTTTTTTTTTTTAATGGGTCAACCGTTTATAATGAAACGATGTTCGAAACTCCGATGAAAAAATGATACGATCGATTCCTAAATTGGGCTCGCAGCCGATAATCAAATTAATTTTGCTGGTGATCAGCCATCAGTTTAGTTTTCATTCACTGCAGTTGATGATTTCAACTCATTTATTTTATCATCGTATGGACAACTTTTAAAAGTTGCGGGCAGATTTTTACGATAGTAGTGAACTCCTGGGCCTGACTTTAGGATGTTAGCGAAATCGCGGGCCGTATGATTCGGATTTATATGGAAGTTTGAATGTTTTATATAGGTTTTATACAGGATTTTGACTTGTTCTGAGGGCTGGTCCAAAAGCCATGGCGGGCCCCATCCGGCCGCAGGCTGGGTGTTGTCCATATGTGGAAGCAGTAAATTGGGAGGCTAAAATCTGGTTACTAGGATTTTTTCTAATAAATTTTCAATTCCTATTTAGACGTGGATTAGACTGTGTTGTTTTGTGTTGTGCACTATCATTAAACTAAAGGATAAAGCCCTTTGTGGAGACAATTACAGCAGTTTATATTTATGCACTAAAATCGCATGAGTTTTTTTTTTTTTTTTTTGTACTACACCGTCAACAAAAAGAATGCTAAGAAAAAGACCCTATCCAACAAGTTGTGCAGTGAATGCGAAGCTTAACCAGCTATTAGTTTCTTTTTAGAATTTCAATAATGTGACCATCAAACTGTTAGAAATTTCGAATACCGCCTAAGCATAGTTAGCAAAGTTTTAGGCACATCGTTTTTCCGTGAAAATACGCTGATTTACAGCAATCAGTTCGCTGAATCATTTCATGAGTCAGTATACATTTAACTGTCTAGAATTTAACAAAGCGATTTACTGAACTTACTGAAAAACAAATAGATCAAAGAAGTAAAATATATTATCTAGTAAAATCTTCTATTACAAACGCAAATTACTCTTCTGTTTGGAGATGTGAAAATTCCCCATGTTAATTTTGATTACCCTACTGAGTGACAGATAAAAGATAGGTACAGATAAAATATAATTTCCAAACATTCTTTTTATTATTATTGTACGTGCTCAGAAATAAGAAATTACCTTTCCTTGATCAGATTTCTATAACAGTGCCCAAGAGATAGACTGAAACAGAATGGAGTTCCCGAATAAGCGAGTGAAAGAATGTATAAATCAATGACAGAACAGTTAGAAATGTGACACTCTCTCTAATAACGACGTATCGGCTTTATGTAATAAATTAGCTAAAGATACTTACGCTTCTGATATAAATTCGCCTGTATTTAAAACGCCTACTGTGTGTTCCTTTTATTATTTAACTACTGATAACTACTTTCATGTTAGTTAAACATTCTTACAAGTATCGTGCAATAATGATTTTGCGATTCGATAATGTCGGCATTGTTTAATTTTAACTTTGTAGTTGTGTTAAATACTTTTGTATTAAATTTACATTCTTGCAAATAATGTGTAGTAATAGTTTGGGTATTTTACACTTAATGTGCATATTGTTTAATTTTAATGTTGTAGTTATTATTTACTATTGCAATACTTTTATGTGACATTGATATTCTTGCAAATGTTATGCAATAATAGTTTGGCAATTTTTACTGCTAATATGCATATTGTTTTATATAAGCTTGGCAGTTGCCTTTTTTTTACTTTTGTGCTCAATTGACTTTCTTTGAAATACTGTGCAATAATAGTTTTGCGATTTCAACAATAGAGGAAGGTGGCGCAAAATGATCCCCTTAAGGAGAAAACTTTCGTAAAATAAAATAAATTTTAAGTAAAACTCTGGCTCTTTGCCACAATATTTTACACTATATTTTTCACCAAGACAAACCCAAACTGAATTCAAAAAATACAATTTTCAAAAAGTGTCCAAAGGATCCTTTTACCCTCGACCAATGGGCAAAATGATCCTTCGTTTAAAAATAATTGTAAATTGTTTTATTCTTCAAAATAAGAACATGTAAAAGTAATTATGACTATACATATGAAATAAAATAAGTTTTACAATCAGCATACATCATTTATTTTATGAAAATTCTGAAATAAAAAAGTGTCACAAAATAGAATATTTCAAAATTATAATTAAAAATTATGGCCTGCAATAAACGCAGAAATAAATTAAATATTGGAAAGGGGAGTCACGCACTTTAAGAACGCTTGAAGGGCTGCTATGATGACTAGGACCAAGTACTGGAGTTTTCTCAGTCCATGGATCATTTTATCCGTCAGTATGGATGCCCACTTTAGGTCATATTACTGGAACACGTCGAGAAACATAACAAAATAAACAAGTGCAATCCACGTCTAAAAACATACTCGTTTGGTGAAATAAATAAGTCATATATCTGTACAATGAAGACTGTATTTCTAAATAAATTGGGAAGTCAGGACTTTCTGTATAAGAGATATGATAAAACCCAGTTTTTTGAAGAATTCTACTCAGACACATAATACACCGATCGTTTAAATGTCGCCATTGCTTCTTCTTGACTTGGCACAACTAATTTATGTGTTACCTAGTTGCTAGCGCTGCCCGTATGGAAGAAAACATATGTGGATCGTTTTGCCTGCTAGGATCCTTTTGGGCCGATTTCCCTTAATATGCGTTTTCTTCCTGGCTTTGACCAAGCCCAGGCCGGGAGTCGGACCTGGTATCATAGTCGTAGTGTACGGTATGCTGACCACTATACAACCTGGGGCAACACAAAAAGAAACTTGAAGCATTCATTAAAATCATCGAAATAAATGACATCCCCATAAACCGTGTACACATACTAAAGTATCATATAATTTTTTTCTTCCTTTTCAGCCATTACGTGCTTGGCAAAAACACATTCTCTTTCCTGGATCAGATTTCTATAAAAAAAATCGGCCAGAAAAAAATAAAGAAAGCTGAGTTCCGGATGAAAAAGGCAGACAACAAAAAACTGGATTACGAAAAATATTGACCATGCGCGATGAATTTATCTAAACATGTCTGTGTAGTGCGTTTTTAGGATAAAAAGTAAATTTCCTATGACAGACAAATGGTTCGGTAAAATCATAAAAGCAGTATCTATACGCATTCATTTTTTTTCAACAACAGCCATTATAATTTGATGAAATTGAGAAGGGTTAGTTGAGATAAAATGGATATGAAGAACTGCAATTGTATAAGCTTTCTTTCTACTTGCTGTTTCACTGGAGTCGTGGTATAAGATTGGGGGATTTAATTATTTAAATTTTAAAATCTTATAGCCAGGACTGTTAGACGTTTTTCTCTAATGACCGGCCTCTGCCTTGAAGGCTTTAGCCACCACAGGCCGGACTTGTTGGTCTCTTTATTATGGTTGCACCTAGCAGGGGGACCAACATCTCCCCCTATGAAGGGACGGACACAATGACAGCCACACCCAGTCGGGAATCGAACCCCGACTTCCGGTACTGTTAGACTTAGTTTCCACATGAGCATTATATCCCAGCATCTCACTGTTGCAGCTTAACGTGGGGTAAAATGAGTAGGTATTCCATTTTAATTAAACATATAAATACTTTGCTTTTAAATGATCCTTCTTTATTTCAGATCCTATATTTTCAGACTTTAGTAGACAACATTTATGTCTATTAAAAAGTTTATTAGGAGCGTTTGGAAACATAATATTAACTAAGCCTAACTGTATGCTCATTTTACCCCACCGCACAAAAAAAACAATAGATTTTTTTTCTAAATAAGCTGTTTAGATCTTTTGTAAATTAAAAATTATAATGGGATTTCTCAATTTCGCAAAATATATTAGCGTCTTGAAAGTTTCTTTTTGTGCAGACTTCAGAAAAGAAAATGAATTCAATAAGCGGATAAAAGCTAATATTTTTCCAAATGCAATAAATAAACTTGATAATGATCATAAATCTTGTCCACTTATGTCTAAAAACATAGGCTTAAGAAATACAATTACAAAAAATATCAATAAAATTTTAAAAAGAAACGCTTATCCATTATACTCCATCCTGTCCTATAATTATGATATAACATGACGCTTAGCACAAGCTGCTCTCTAAAGTCCTGCCACCAACCTTTGCTTAAATATATCGTCTTTTATTGCCTTAAACGAAGTAGTAAGTATGCCAGAATTATGTCATTGCTTCTCCACCTGGTGGCACTAACAAAATTTAGCGTTTCTGATTGAAAACATTTACAGAAAAATAAAACTTACTGATTATAATAATTAAGTTGTCAAGTGAAAAGAAAAACTTGTTTTTTTTTTTTTTAATCTTGATTTTAGTCATGCTATGAAGAGAATATACAAGGTGATTCAAAACTTTGTGACAGAAATGGAAAAGGTGACACAAAGATATACAATTGGTCTTTGAGTAGACCAAGACTATTCAGAATCGCATAGCAATCGCATAGCAGACATCATCCTTATTTACCTATTAATAATCACTTTGTAAGGAGTGTTGAAGTAAGAGTGAACCTTCCGACCATCGTATTTCAAATACTAATACATCTTTCCCAGAAAACACTTAACCAAAATTGGTAGTTTACAAATTCTACTTCATCTCATTGTTTAAAGTGTCGGAGAAAAGCTCAGTATTTATGAAACTCGATTGCGATTTTAGACAAACACTCCAAGAGTTCTTCCAAAGTGATCATTAACAGGTGAATCAGGCAGACGAAGTTTCCGACACCACATTGATATGCTATTCTAAATCATATTGATCTCCTCTATCACACTTTACATTTCTGAATCATCCTCTATAGAAAGATCTTGCTTTATTGGTGGTGATTTCCCACATCTGTGAGTTAAAGGACTTAGATGAAAGAGGCATACTTTAAAACAAAAATTTGCTAGTGCTATTTTTTAGAGTTATAACACCAAAAATTAAAGATTCTGCTGATGATTAGTTGATTTTATTTTTCTTGTACGCATGTCTTTGAGTAAGTGTAGGCGAGATACCTGAAACGTATTTTTCCAAACTAAACAGGAACGTTCTATAACTTTGTACTTGATTTTTTCCTTTAATCTTTTATTATCTTTGAAATAAGAGCACTATTTGTTGCCAGGTGGAGCTGTAATTGATACCGTCATGCAGTGTATATAGAGATAGCCACTTTACTGTACCTAGACACATAAAATATATTACTTGTTGCTTGTTTCAGTTAAAGGTGTCGTCAAAATCATACAGTGCAATACAGTAAACGCCGCTTAATGTAATCACGGTTAATGTTATCCTTCGTTTAATATTATCAAAAACCTCTGATTCCGAACAGACGTATTCGAATTAAAGCAAAAGTAGTTGCTTAATGTTAACGATTTTGGGCCAATTGGTTCATTTTCGATGAGATTCAAGGCGAAGTCCATGGAAGTATCATGGAAGTATCCCATGGATGGCGAAATCCATGGAAGTATCATCAAGGACAGTCCATGGAAGAAGTGGACCTATCATACTATCAGATAGGTCATTATATCATAATTGGATTATCACTGGCGTGAATTAGCATGCAATATTGGAGGGGAGTGCTTAATGTTTCCTACAGTAGATAATATTTCCAAACTGAATTTTCTTCATTTTTTATGGGGGTGGATGACTGTTGACACCCTTTCCCTTAGTAACATATGCCTTTGTTCATCATGTTGAAGTAAATGTTTTCTGCTGAAATCGTCCTCTCTGTACCACTGCTATTTGCCCCTTTTAAATTTACATTTTTAATTTATTGTAACCAATCGATTATAGTTATCAAAATCGGATTGCCCCGATGTGATCATATTAAGCGACGTCTACTGTATATGAGTTAGCTGGGAATTAAAACCCTCTGTCAACGAAACTTATGGATGTGGAAAAAACTTTTTAAATAAGTCGTTTTTTACGTGGATATATTATTTGTTGCAATGAGACAAAGTTTGTGATCACAATTTCTTTTAAGGAAGTATTAAATGTTTTGTGTTTTATCAACCCTCGTGCAAAATAGAATAAATGAAGATTTTACAGATACAAGAGAATTTAATTGTTCGTTTAGCTTTAAATATTGATTTCAGATAAATAGGTGCAAGATGAAGGTGCCCAATTAACATAACATGAAAATTCAATCTGAAAAAAATTCGTCTTTCCCTGCTGGCACATTCTCGAAAATAGCTCATTCCCTTTCCTTCATCAGATTTCGATAGCAATACCTGAAAGAAAAACTACAGCCAGATGAAGTTCCCGTATGAGAGAGCGAAGAAATATATAAATCGATGATATAACAGGTGGAAATGTGACACCTTCTGGAAAAAGATATATATGACTTCATGCAATGAATTAACTATAGATTCTCATAAGCCTGTCTCACAACAGAACGAGAAATAAATTCGCATTCATAAGAACGTTGGATTTGTACTCTTATATTTATAACATATAGAGAGTTACATTTAAAAGTTTTGTAAAACGATCGCGGTTTATAAAAATTCTTAATTTCAAGAAGTTTTAGATACTTTTACTGTAAGAGATATTTATATATTTAATTGCGGACAATTTTACGCCAGTACTTACATTTTACCAATTGGCTATTCGTTTACATCTGTTGTTTGAAAAGCTATTTTCTAAGAGCTTTAAAGAATTCCTATTACGTGTTATAAGAAGAATTTTTTTTTTTACATTTCTTTACTCAGTATTGGAGTTTGTTTTGAAATATGACACACAGTTAGGGTTAATTTTTTTTAAGTATTAAATTTAAACAAAAAAGCAAATCATACCAAACTTACCGATTTTTTAAACGCCTTGAACGTCATTTTTGTCCACAAATTTGGTGATGAATTGACTTCAAACTTGGCTAGATTTTTAATACAGTCTCGAAAAAAGATATAAATCAGTATTAATTTAATTTTTTGCGAGACTCTGTAAAAGAACTTAAATGCTATTTCCATCCTTTAAGTGAAGAGTAAGTAAGTTGTTATAAATGAGTCTCTTGCTATTATATGGTAGTTAACGTGGTCGCTTAAATGCCATTGCCTGTAATGCATTGTAATTCTTTTGAGCGCTGCTCTAAAAGATCTGTAAATGCTACTTTCACTATTATCCATGGACAGCATTTTTTGTAATGTTTAATAGCATGCCAAGTTTGTTTTATTTGATATACTAGGGGCGAAAGCCCCTAGACTCGCTACGCTTGCTTTTCGTATGAGGCATTCGGCCCGTAGTAAGGCTTATTCATGAAAAGGCATAATTGAAAGCAAAACGCTAAGATTGGATCTAGTATAATGTTACCGAGCTACACATTCCTTGGTTCTTGCATTCTATTTGGAACAACTTCACACTATTTTTAGTTGCGTAAAACCTATGGAACATCTTGCGAATTCGCCAACTATGGCGATTTTTCATGATTTGGCGACTTATGTAACGTATAGTTAATACTTATTTCTAAGAAAACAGTGCTTCATATGTTTCCTTTGATAAAAACTACGGAACAGCTATTATATCTTGCTACTAATGTCGATTTTTCAGTATTTGGCGATTTACACATGCTCATAATCGATAATGATTGTTCAAGTAAGGTTGCCGTGAAAACAGTTTTTATAAAAAAATCTTTATTAATTTTAATCAGCACTGTAATTTTCACTTATGCTTTTATGAGCTTCTTATCTCTGCAGAAGTTTAAAAAAATGAAAAATGGTACAATCTTTTTAATGAGAAACTCCATGCAATAAACAACATCTGCTGTTCATATTGGGGGTAAAACTTCGAGATCGCAGCAAAGAAAAGACTCAAATTTCTCAAAACAAGCGTAACAGGGGCGTAGCCAGGGGGTTATCCCGATATCCGTCCCCCCCCCCCGAAATTTTTGTTTTAGTGATGAAATTCCGTCTATTTATACATATATAAGTTCATATCCCCCCCGAAAAATTTTCCAGGCGCATATCCCCCCCCACCCCCGAAAAATTTTCCTGGCTACGCGCCTGAAGCGTAATGCCATGTACTTGTAAAAATTAAAATTACTTTCATGTCATCCGCATATTTCATCAGTGAGAAGGACTTATAAAATACTGATATCCAATTTTACAAAAGAATGAATGAGATATTCAAAGTATATTGCAATTATATACTGCACAAGTCCAGAAATTCTTTTATTTTTTCTAGTTATTTAACTCTTTCTCCTATTGATTTTTTACATTACATATGGCATGAAACCCCAAATAATAATTCCAGTTCCCAAACTCAATGACATTCCCATAAACCTTACATAAAATATAATCTCGATTTTTATTTGTTTTGTCTGGTGGCACGTGCTGAGCAATAACAAATTCCCTTTCCTTGATCACATTTCTGTAACAATGCCTGGAAGAAAAACTGTACCCAGATGGAGTTCCAAGGAAGAGAGATCCAAGGAATGTATAAATCAATGGCAGAACAGGTGGGAATGTGACACATTCCGAAACAAGATATACTGGTCCTAAGCAATGAATTAAAGAAAGATTCTCATATGTCAGCTCCACAATGGGAGAGGAAGTCTTTTCTCAACCCAGGTCTTCGAGAAAATATCCTATGTGTGATTTCTGCATTTAGTTAGGGTTCTTTCGCTTTCAAACCAGTCGTTGCTAGCAGGGCTGCATGATGGGCGGATCGGTTGTTCAAGGCCAGGCGTATTAAACATTATTAAAAACATATCAGCATACGTTTTTACTTTCCGAACATGTACCATGTAAGGAAAGTATTGTAATCATGAAAAAACTCGACTTCGAGATTTTGGTGTTTTTACACGTTTTGAGGGCTTCTGAATCCATTGATGCTATTTTTACGAGATGTATGTATGTGTGTATGTGTGTGTGTGTGTGTGTATGTGTGTTTGTGTGTATGTGAGTGAACACGATAGCTCCTGAACGGAGCATTCGATTGAGCTCAAATAGGATATATATGTCATAAACCACCGTCGCAAGACCGGTATTCATTTTGGTGTGTATAGGACTTATAGTTTTTCTACAGGGCTACGACAAAGATTTCTTTTACATTATGGCCTATGGGGGGAATTTCTTGAAAGTGCGCTAGCGTTTAAACGGTACTTCCGATTGAGCTCAAATTCGGTATACATGTTATAAACCACCATCCTAAGACCGGTATTGATTTTGCTGTGTATAGGACTAATAGTTCTCCTACAGGGCTACGACAAAACTTTCTTTTATGTTATGGCATAATGGCATATGGGGAGAAATTCTTGAAAGTGTGCAAGCGTTTAAACGGTCCATTCGATTGAGTTTCAATTTGGTATATATGTTTGAATGATTCATCGATTAAAATTTATTTAAGTGCTTGGTAATGATCTTAATCGTAAGTGTTCGGAAAGTCGAGTGGAGTCACTCCAGATTTTTTAAATGATGTTCATGTCCTAATTTTAATGACTATGTCATTTTATCTCTCAACACCCTTTATTGAAAAAATGTGTCCCAAAAATGCGACATAAAAAAGCGACATAATTTTACATGTATTTAAGTACTATTAGTTCACAACAGCTTTGATCTATTGTTACACTATTTCGTAAGCTGTAGAATCGGCTTCACACGTATTTTTTAAATATATTTAAATACTAATGAGTTCACAACAGCTTTGATCTATTGTTACACTATTTCGTAAGCTGTAGAATCGGCTTCACACGTATTTTTTAAATATATTTAAATACTAATGAGTTCACAACAGCTTTCATCTATTGTTACAATACTTCGTAAGCTGTAAAATATGCTTCACATGTGTTTTTGTATAAATAGGTGACACTCCTAAAAATTTCAACATAGGGTTACCAGGCGAAATACGCGAAAGAGGAGCGATAAAATGACATAGTCAATGAATATCGTTTTAATACGGCAATCATGAAGCTAAAAAATTAGGGGGGTTCAGGGGGGTCTCCCCCTGACGAGGCTCGAACAGCCGAGATTTGTATATTACATTTTGAAACTATATAAAAAAATATTGCGCATCATAAAAAAAATGTTTATGTTTTTTTTTTTTTTTCATTTTCAATTTGATTTTATGTTTTTACCATCTCTAGGGTCCCCAGTGGTCTTAATACGGGCATGATTGCTGTTTTCGCTGACTTAGTAGCTTAGATGAAACTACTATTGGACATTTATTTTTACTATTGCACTGGCAAAAGAAGATATATTTATTCCTTTGTTTGGGATGCAGGAAATCCGACTTAACACCTTAATCATGAGCACAGACATTCAAAACATGTGGCGGGTGGTTATAAAATAAGTGTCTCTATTTAGAGCTGTATATTCGTATAGTTTGAAGGAAATCCGAATGAAACCGAAACTGGTACATTTACTAATCGAAATGGGGGAAGAGATATTGGAGAATTTAAAAAAAAAAAAAAAAATAGATGAGTTGCAGCAATTGCCGACAGATGGCGCTTTTGAATGTATAACGTGTAGTGCAAAAACAAAAAATGAAAACTTAGTTCGGATGTCATACCTAATTTATTAATAAAATGTTACAGATAATGTGATCACGTTTGCACATAGAGGTGCCGATCAAGTTCAAGTTTCACGTGGCCATTGCCATTGAGTTGGGGGACACAATCCAAGCGTGGTGTAGCGTTCTCATGTGCGGTGTAAGTGCTTGACCTGCAAACGTAGAACAGTTTTAAAATCAAACGTGGTCTGGTAAACTAAGAGGCATCTCGTACAACGTTACTGGCAGATATGACGGCTTCTTGATTTTCCTGCTGATCACATTGGCGTTTGGGCCTAAAGCGCCATCTGTCGGCTTTTTTTGCAACTATTTTTTTTTAAATATTATTATTGTTCCATTCTTCTTCCTTCGAGTTATTCCTCCAAGCTACAGACAGCTGTAGATAGAGATACTTATTTTAAAACCAGCCGGAATACAGGAGAATTTTTTTTTAATATGTACTTAATCTATTTTTCTTAGCTTTGAAAATGTGAAAAATTATAGACACGGAATTATTTCAACATTTTTTTAAAAATTTGGACAATCATTTGACATGCAGTTAAAACAATACAAACGCTGAAAGAAATATGTGGTAACCAGTAGTAGCGTAGCCAGAATTTTATTTCGGGGGAGGGGGAGGACTGGGTATCAAATTTAAACTGAAGTTCAATTTATAAGCTAAATATTAAATTCTAAGCTAAGTAAAAGGTCCCATTTCGGGGGAGGGCTGCAACCCCCTCAGCCCCCCTCTGGCTAAGCCCGTGGTGGTAACTGATTCTATATTTAGTAAAGGTTGTTTCCCTTTTAAAGTAACCGTTGCTATTTTGGCTGACTTTATATCTCAATAGATTGATCAAACTACCACCATATTTTCACAATTGGGCATGCAAAAAAAAAGAAGATACCCGTAGGTTTATTTTTTTGTTTGTAACGTATAAAAATGACTTAAAACATAATTATTTAAAACATGTGTATAGAAAAAAAAATTCCATATGGATATGTTTTTCTTTATTTTAAAAATGTGAAAGGTTATTAATATGACAATAGTTCATTTTTTAAAATTTCCACATTTCTGTATTTGACACACAGTGAAGCAATACGAACGCTTTTGAAGCCCATCAAATTGTGTCATGATTTTTAAAAAAATCTTTCTATCTTTATGAAAACTGTGGCGTGATGTATCTGATTACGAAACTTTCCTTCCAAAAATAAAACATTACTTGGAAGAAAGAATTACTTTTTCCGAAAAAATGTAAATAGATAAATATATGTGTTTATTGAAAATGATTTTGTACGAGCACAAAGAAATTTTGATAAAGTAAAATTTCATTGAAAATTCATTTCAGCTTAGAAAAAAAGTTAATATTAAGTATACACCTATAAACATGTGTAGAATTTGAAAGATTCAGCTGATTTCAATTGCTGCATGAGTTTGAATAATACTGTGGAACATATTTTTTTCAATTGAAAGGGATATTAATGTAAATGTTAACTAAATTTCATTCTCATATTTCAGGGCTCGAAAAAGTGTCCTACCAAAAATTAATTGCTTTCAAAGAGATCTAAATGCTTTAAAGACAAAAAAAAAAAGATCTTGAATGCTCGCTTACATTAAGACAAAATGGAACGAAACTATATAAAATGTGCGCCAAAAAAACCTATTGCATGCTTTCATGGCGATGCGGGTATGGAATATGATTACGTGATTAATTCAGAATGCTTGGAGGTTCTTCGGCGTATAAAAGGCTCGTCAAAGAAAGCCTAGGAAACCTCTAATAGTCAGAAAGTTTATTGTTAGCAGAAAAAAGCCGAGAAAATTGAAATTTCTTTTTATAAAGCAGGAAAATCTTGAAATGTGATCCGGAAAAAAACTGTGAAGTTTGGATTTATAAATAGTTTTTCATTTCACGAATATCTGGAACCCTGAAAATATGATATTTTCTTCATTTGGGGGTTGGGTGGAGGTGGGGGTAGACTTGATAAAAAATCAAGCAAAAAAATTTGCTTTAAGGTAGCATTTTGATTTATTGTACATTTTTTTTTAGGTTAAATAAGCTTATTTTACTTTTTTTAACTAGGCTTTCACTCCGCTATTGTTGCACACTTTAACCTTGTTTTATGTCTAGTTATATTTATTTTTTCAATAGAAAGACAAACATCAAAAATTAATTTAGAAATGCAGGCTTCGTGTAGTTTTCCAGGTCGCAGTTTAAGATTTTCCAGGTTTTTAACTAAAATTTGTAATCTCCCTGACTTTTTTCTGTCAAATAAAAATTTCCGGACTATTCCAGGTTTTAAGGTTTCCCTTGACCATTGGCAACTTTGAATAAGCCGAAAAACTCCCAGTTTCACAAACTATTCGCATGATCATTACTCACACCAGCATTTCCCTGAAAGCAAGCAATAAGTTTTTTTGGCGTATCATAAAACTGTTAACATTATTACATCTGAATTAAAATATAATTTTTCTCAGCTCTGTAGAGTCAGCTACTAATCTCTTACACAAGAGTTTCAAGAACTTGAGTGATTTGTAAAGAAAATGTTTTATTACTTTTTTTTCCAAATTCTGAATCCAGGAAAGTAACCGCAAAATTATCTATAACTGCGCTTTTTATTCAAAAAGATTTCCCATAAATATCAAACCACGTCGTAGTAATACATTTAGAAGGAAGCATTTATCAAGAATTTACTTTGAAAATGGAATATAGAACTATCCAGAATTTAAAGCAAACATTTTAACAAAATTACCGAATTGTAATTTTAAAACTAATGCGTCACTCCAGTTAATGAAGAACACTCTTCTGTGACTCATGTGCTATCTCACTCTCCAGGGAAAATGTAATTGGAAAAACTAGCCATGTTACTCATTATTATGCCATGCAGGTGCTGTGTTCCAAGTAGTAGCCTCTTGATTTAAATACATACTAGTTCTATATGTGTCACTCCATTACGGTCTGTTGACATTTTGACATCAAAACAGAAGGTGAATAAGACCTGTGTTTAGTTTGACTGTAATATATTCACTCACGCGCAGAGCTTTGACAGTACCCTTATTACTCATACATTTACGCTCAAAAAAATTGACATCCCTTTGCTTTCATTAGAGAATTATGTAACGGAGAACCGTATTATTTACTAAAGACCATAGTAATTCAACAGCAGAAATATGACGGCTTATGTAAGTTAGGAAGCTATTTCACAGACTCTAAGAATATTGGTACAGCTAAATAGGTTAGGAACGTTTCTTAGAATAATTTATTTTTCTGTAGGACTACATGTTTCAGTCATATCATTTATTATTATACGTTAGTATATAGTATAATAATGTGCGTGTAATTAATTATTATTGCTACTATATATATCATATTATTATAATAAGAATTGGTTTATATACTATTAATAGCTTAACTTTTTTAGTACGATCAGTCATTTCTTGTATAGATTTACCCCCTCCGCACATGCATACACAAGTAATGCAGGTGCCTAGGAATTTATAATGGCTGTGCGAATAAGCCAGCAAGAAGAATACATTTCATTTGCCATTTCATAGTAATTATTCGTTTGTTTTATTTTAAATTTCGAAAGTGTTTTTGAATTCATAAATTAATTTATCAGAGCAATCAATATTGTGATTGTATTTTCTAAATCATAAATTAATTTGTGAGAGTAATCAATATTTTGAAAACAAAATAACTGAATATTGTAAAACAAATAAATGCCTTTTGAAACTAAAAAAAGTAAAAAAAAAAAAAAAAATGTTGCATTTAACCCATTTGTGCCTGGATATTTTTGCGACTTTCTTCGATTTTTACTGATAACAGAAATAATAGATAAAATTCTGATGTCAATTCTTGAACAAGGGATGATTTCTTTTAAAATTATTCTGCATAAAAATAGAAATATCAACATCCTACTTGGTCATGCTAAAATATTTTGTAGAGTTGAGCCTCAATACTCATGAATAAAGGCTAGGAAAAATAAATAACGTTTTCGACTAATAGCGAAAATGCTGTAGCAAAAAAGGGACACTAGGCATAAATGGGTTAAAATGAACATCAGACATGTTGTTGCGCAAAGTTAAAAGGAAAAAAGCTAGTCGACAAAAGTTTGCTTTGTATAAAACTAATATTTTTCTACAATGGGTGAACATAAAGTTATGTAGACACACTAAAACGCAATATATATATATATATATATATATATATATATATATATATATATATACGTGTGTGTGTGTACGGGGTGCCCCAGGATTATTGAGACAAACTTTAAGGGAAGTTAGAGCACATAATAAGGAATCAGAATCACACAAGCAACGTGGGGTCAAAAACGCCGATTTTCTGTACCTATTAACAATCACTGTAGAAAAAGAGTTGAAGTGTTTGTCTGATTTCTTAACCAAGTTTCATATGCAATGGGCTTGACATTAAAATTTCCATTCATGAAATGAATAGAATTTTTAAGATATGAATTTTAGTCAAGTGTTTTCTGCGAAAGATACAACAGTTTTTGGTTTTTTTTTTTTTTTTTTTTTTTTTAAAGGTCGGAAAGTTCACTATTATTTCAGTACTGGTTCCAAAGTGATTAGTACAAGCTACATGAAGGCGACGTTTCTGACCCCACATAGCTATGTGATTCTGAATCATTATTACGTGCCCTACCTCCCCTCAGCTCTTTAGAGCATAGTGGTATAAAAGGTATACCACATATTCAAGCTCTTTCTGTCATTACATGCTAGTCTAATTCAACTAATTGCTATTTAACCTCTTTATCATTGTATCGGTAATTACTAAAATATATTGTTTTCATTTTCAGTGACATTCGTTGCTTCATAAATATAAATGATTTTGTATTTGCGTATCGAACAATGCTTTGAGCCTCAAAGAGTTAAAGTTTGTCCCTATAGTCCTAAGACACCCTGTATATTTTAGATGTTTTTTGACTAAAACACTCCGCGTACATCCTTTTATTTTAATTTTCGCTTAACCCATTTATGCCTAGTGTCCCTTTTTTGGGACGGCATTTTCGCTATTAGTCGAAAACGTTATTTATTTTTCCTAGCCTTTATTCATGAGTATTGAGGCTCAACTCTACAAAATATTTTGGCATGACCAAGTAGGATGTTGATATTTCGATTTTTATGCAGAATGATTTTAAAAGAAATCATCCCTTGTTCAAGAATTGACATCAGAATTTTATCTATTATTTCTGTTATCAGTAAAAATCGAAGAAAGTCGCAAAAATATCCAGGAACAAATGGGTTAAGTAGAGAGCGAAAGTTATTCATCTGCCTTCTTAGTATTTCATGTGAAGATATATAAAAAGTGCATCTTTCATCTTGGTCCTCAAAGACAAACAAAAAGCAAGCAAGAAAAATCTAAGCCTACGAAAACGGAAATGCAATGTAAGGGAAATAAACAAACCTAAATCAATGTTTCAGTGTGTGAAAGGATTGTATTTGTCACACTAACAAAAATGTAACCTACGCTGACATAAGCAATATATAAAGTTACTTGAAGTTATGTATTTGAGGAATACAAATAGAAATAAGATGAAATTATTACTCGCTGAACACAAGTGCCATTCAGGTTTTTATGCTCCTTTTTGTTTCTTTCTTTCTTTCTTTAAGTGTAAGATCATAGGGCATTAATCAAAGATATTTCATAAATACACGAGGTTAACTTTGCATATCTCATTTTAAATTCACGAGTTTAAATTTAGAGAATTCAAAAGTATGACTAATTCAATTTGCAACTTGATATGACCTTTTATAGTTTTTGATAAAAAAAATACGTAATTGACTATAAAATTTTATGTGAAACAACTTCACTTTTGTTTCGTTTTTTTGAAACTATTTAAATTACGGAATGTTAACTGAATAACAATCATTAAGGCCATCCAATCACGTAACCCCTTATTCTGAAGATTACAAAGTATTATTATGAAGTATGACGAGAGGTCATTTTTGCTTGAAAGTACTTTACGGAATTACACAAATTTTATTATTTTTTTTATACGTCTGTGCTTGTGTAAAAGCACAGAGAAAAAGTTTAATTATTTAAAAATTTTACACATAATGAGGTGTCAGGTGAAAGACCCTATTTTAAATCCTACTTTCTAAAAATCCTTTTTTCTTATTTTTCTAATTTTGAATGCGTTCATCAGAGAATTGACAGTATAATGTTAATGTGAACAAATCACTGATATGATAACGTGCTGGGAGTATTATCGCCTGCTGATAATGTAACGGTACTTTGTATAATAACATACATTAATGTACAGGGTGGTTATTAATTAACGTGAGGTGTTCAGAGCCCTCTAGCGAGTAAAGTATTGGACGAAACCTAACCAAATTGGATGAGCATGCATAGTAGACCATGAGAATTGGATTTCCAAAAAAAAAAAAAAACAGTTCCAAAATTTGCCACTGGGCAATTTTGGCGCTGTAAAAGTGCCCCAGAGGTTCCCCTATCTCAATCCTTGCGATTTTTGGTTGTGGGGATTTCTTAAAGGTGTTGTTTATCATGGACATGTCTCCGATATCGCAACGTTAAAGGAGGGAATAACGTTACACGTGAGGCAAATCAACTCTGATAGGCTGCGAGCGGCAGTAGAAAATGTCGTGTATCGTATGCAGTTCTTGGAATTTACCAATGGTGCGCATATTGAACCTAATTTGTAAGTAAAATTGATTTTTGCTGTATTGTTTGTCAATTAACCATTTAATATTTACGCTAATACACTTTTGCAGCGCCAAAATTGCCCCAGTGGCAAATTTTGGAACTTTTTTTTTTTTTAATCAAAATCCCATGGTCTGCTATGCATGCTCATCCAATTTGGTTAGGTTTCGTCCAATACTTTACTCGCTAGAGGGCTCTGAACACCTCACATTAATTAATTACCACCCTGTACTTATCGAAAGTAAACATATTTATGTCTGTTATTACACAAAGTCACATTAAAACGACTGAATGGCGCGAAATTTAATTTTTCTTCATTTAAAATAAAGAATGTTAATTTTTTTTAAAATATTAATCGGTAGAGTGGGAATGCTGTGAATTTGTATCTGAGCAAAAATTGGGCTGAAATTGATGCATGCAAGCGTCAATCTGCACTTCCTTTTGTGTATAACAAAACCTGCCAGTTAAAATAGATATTTTATCCACGAACCCTCTGTCAAATGAATCCGATATGCACAGTGAATTTCCCTAAGTGCTACACTTGGTTTAACCACATGGGCATAAACAATTACTGACGTTAGAGCTAGAATATCAATACATGAATTTCGAAGCCAAGCAAACAAGGATAATCGGTGGTGAAAAACATATTGTTTAGCTGGTACAGTATAAGTTCAATATTTTCATACTTTAATAATATCACTGAAAAAAAAAAAACGTTTTTGAAGTAAAATCTTCTAATTTTGTAAATCACCTTATTAGTGTAAAAGCCACATTTTACTAATTGGGATTTTGTTTTTTGGTAGGGGGATCGTTTACGCCTTTTGAATAAATAACTTTTTTAAAATTGGCGAGAAAAATTTTTTTTATAACGAAGTCTCATTTCTGGCCTTATTTTGAGCATTTTCTTTTAGTTTACATTTCCCATTTATATCTCAAATACATAAAGAATTAATGCCCGTTACTATCTTTTTGGGATACCCTGTAATAGTATGTGTTATTTATATTTAACATGTGTATATGTGTGTTAATTACAAATTTGCTTATTAGTTTTAGTTCCATCTTCTTTCAGATTTGATAAAATCTCCAAACATTTTACTATACCACGAACAGAAATTTCAATTATCTTTTATAAAATTCAATTGGAAATATAGTAGTTGTTCGTTAAACACAAAAAACGAAAACTTAAATCAATTATCATTCCTTCAGATAGAGTTTCTTAATCATAAAATTCATATCATGGGTACGGTAACAATGGAGTACAAAAGCAGACATATTTCACTAGCAGCTACGGTCGAAGTCAAAGAGATAATGAAAGAAATCAGATTTCTCGGGCAACAACAAAGAATGGAACACTTGTCCAATATTGACCTGCTAATGACACGATTCCCTGTTGAAAAGAATTCTCGCCAATGGCAACAAAAAATAAACAAACAGAAGATGGAGACAAAGGAAAATATGAAGCAGGCCTCATATGGAGCAATAGTAATTGAAAGGATTATTTGTAAGGGAAAACTTGGAATGTTAAATAACACTGCATTCGTAATAAATAATGAATTTTAAAAATTGCTTCGCATTATTTCGTTCGGCTCTTGGTTATTTATTTATGTACCGGGATTAAAGTTTTAGCCTGAAAATAATAAACTCAGTCACACGCGAGCTCATTAAAGCCCAAAACTCCAATTTTTGTTTGTTTTATTGGATTAGGGTAAAAGAAGTGTTCAAGAAAAGCCATTCTATTAAGAGCAAAAAAGATGTAAGTTGTAACTCCCTTAGCAACCGTCTGGGCAGCAGCACTAGTAGCTGAGTAATGCTTATTTGATACTGATTAACCGCTATAAAACCTCAAAAATCTCAAAACTAGAAAAATGTGAGTTACACCATTTGAGCTTTAAGGAGCTCATGTAATGGTTAGCGAAAAATTAAGAAATATATTTGTAAATAAATTAAATCAAACGAAACATGATATTTTGATTATATTTTGAATAATGAAACTGAACAAGTCGAATATTTAAAACTAGCCTGCACGATTTTTTAAACATAATTATGTCTTTGGATACATATGTACAGCTGCGAAGGCCCACTTGTACTTTTTTCGGTCGTCGTTCGTCGTACAGCAAAGTTTCAGTTACCAATCGTTTATGATTGATCGTTTATTTAATTTGCTATGCATAGCAATTGCATAAGGGGCCATCTACATATTATAATTTGCACAAACTTTTTTTTCCCAATAGCAACTCCTAGATTTCACTTCATATTTCAAAAATTTAGCTCATTTTAACCCCGGATACCCATTTCCAATAAATTTGAACTGGAAATGGCTGAGTTATGAGCTTCCAAAATCCCCCTCTCCATATGTTAAAATATATTTTCATACTTGTACGAATTATGAATTATTAAATTACTATTAAAAAATTATGAATTACGACCTAGCCAAATTTCAAATTTTTACGTTCATTAGTTTAATTTATATTAAATAAAATATGTTATTTTCATGAGTTAAGGGACCATATATAAATTTACTAAATGACAATTTTTTGAAAATTGCTTAAAATAAGCGTGAATTAGATTTATTTTGTGCAAAAACACAGTAAAAGATAGCGGTATTAAAAAAAACAAATTTTGAAGCAAATAAATGAGAGGTTTTTACAGTTTGATGATGATTCTGAAAGTCTCTATTGTTGCGTCCGCTACCATGTTCCACCAAATGAAATATTTTCCATGTATGGAATTATGTGCAGTAGATTATATCTTCTAATACAACGTCTTATTCCTGAAAAACTAACATCCTCAGCATTCCAGGTTTGATTTTGACCTTTTTTAATATTGGAAACATTAGGTTTTTGGACTTCCCCATACTTTATCAAACATTCAAAATAACTTTTTTTTGGTCTTAATTTTCACTTGACTATAAATTAAAATACCCCCAAAAATCTTATAAAAATATTGCACACTGCAGGCGATAATATTTAATGAAGAAAGTGAAATAAACAGCACAGTGATAATATTGGGTTGGCAAAGAGTAATTGCGTTTTTTACATGAAATTCAAACAAATAAATTTTCAATCACCATTCTTCAAGTTCGACCGCAGCTGAGTAACATTCATGCTTGTAATCAGAAGAGCAGAGAACAGATGCTCACTCCTGGCAACATTTCACCTAAGAGAACCTTCAAATACTCAATAACAATTTCATAATTAGAAAGATTTTCAAAATCGAGAGCAGTGGTTTTGCATTTTTCCTTTAAATCATGTATACGAACCAAGGAAGTCATGAACTCACGGTTCATTTGGACCACAGACTAAATATTCTACTTTCTACCCTTGATATTCTCAGTAAACAAAACTTTTAAGAGAGATGGAAAGAATATTTTCCTCGAAAATAATATTTATTTCTTTTAACTCTCGCGAGCGAAATTAATGAAAGGCGAAAAGTTCGGAACCTACAAATAGCGTTTTTCAATTTGCAGAAAGTCCCTTAAAAACGCTCAAAAATGAATTCGCAATATCTCCGGAAATTATCGTAGAAAATGGGTGAAAATTTATATTTAGGGTAATTTGAAGGTTTTTCTTTCGTTTAATAAAGTCAAAATACAGTGTTGCGATTGAGATAAACGAAATTCATGCAGAATTAAATATGAAGATGACCCCTTAATCAAATTAAATTAATAGAAAATTAAAGTATGCGTTATTTGCAAACGAATGGTGTATATAACTTTGCTGTGCGACGAATAACGGCGAAATAAAGAGCAACTAGGCCTTCCCCCCCCCCCCCCCGCACGTAGCCTGTGCACTTTAAGGGCTGATAGGGTACACAATGAAGAATCGTAATCACATAGCAATCCGGGGTCAAAAATGCGGTTTTAACGTACCCGGTAATAATCACTTTGGGGAAAAGTATTGAAGTCGTCTCGTTCGTCTAAATTTCCTGTATACGCCAAGCGTTCTTCGATAAACAATAATAGCTCTCTTCACCTAAAAAATTTCTATCATCCATTGAAAATAAAATGGAATTTTTATAAAACGCATATGCAAATCCGTCGACCACTGGGTTCCTCTCTCTCTTTTCGGGGAAAAGTACATTAGTTTCTGACGAAACAATGGTCGGAAAGTGCACTGTTGTTTCAGCACTTTTTCCGAAGTGATTATTAATAGCTGCACGAAGAAGACGTTGCCGACCCCACAATGCTATGTGTTTCTGATTCCTTAGTATGTGTCCTATCCTCCCCCCTTATAGTTTTGCCAGAGAGTTTAGATTAACACTGTATAAATGTACATATAAATGTACGCATGTGAATGTTTCTAAACTAGAATACAAAATAAATATATATTAGCTTAACCCATTTATGCCTAGTGTCCCTTTTTTGGGACGGCATTTTCGCTATTAGTCGAAAACGTTATTTATTTTTCCTAGCCTTTATTCATGAGTATTGAGGCTCAACTCTACAAAATATTTTAGCATGACCAAGTAGGATGTTGATATTTCTATTTTTATGCAGAATGATTTTAAAAGAAATCATCCCTTGTTCAAGAATTGACATCAGAATTTTATCTATTATTTCTGTTATCAGTAAAAATCGAAGAAAGTCGCAAAAATATCCAGGCACAAATGGGTTAAATATTGATAGTACTAGAACACAGTTTCATCAACTTATGGAGCTATTACGTTTAAAGTTTTCTTTTATTATTTCTAATAAAATACTGCCCCAAATTTATAACAATGTATACTCTACCAGAAAATACGTTATATAGTAAGTTTTTTCTTCTTTACATTATTTTCCCATCTTCGTTCTGTTCGCCTGATCGCGTAGCTTTTATTCGTCAAAATTCAATGTGAGTCTGCGATATCTTCTATCCTGAACACATGCAAGACGCACAGTAAAAGATCCGATTTTCGTACAAATTAGCTTGCATGAAAATATATGCGCTTGGAAACGAATATACAATCACATTAGTAAAAAGTATTTATTATCTCTCCGTGTTTAGTGACTAACACGTTGTCTTCCATAACTATAACATGAAAGGGTTCAGCAATTTTAATTATCAGGAATAAGTTAACATGGTTTTATTCCGTCTTATCATAAAATACTATTCTTTTCCAATGGTCTGAAAAGAAAAAGCAAAGCGGAACAATGTCGTTCGAAAGCTTTCTTAATCAGCCACACGCTAAGGGAGACGTGAAACATAATGCAGCAAATTAACTTTGCGTAATAACCGCACCTTGTCCGGAGCGGTTGTTCAGTATCAGATCCGCAAATGGTGTTTATTCCCTACTGATAAGATTTCCTCGGGGAGGGGGGGAAGGAAAAATTACGGAACACTAGCCGCCAAGGTTGGCCAGCTTCGCCTTATTGTTCTTTATACTTATTCTTTATGCTTGTTATTGTTAGTACAGTGTTGGACAAGTTATCGGATTCATTTCAACGAAAATCATGTTTATTTTTTTTAACAGCATTTGTCGTTAAATTTATTTAGGTTAGGATTGCTTCAAATTTTAGGTGTCATCATGGGCGCCGGCAGCATAGGACAAGGGGGGGCAATGCTCCCCTTGGATTTTTGCTCTTTTCAACATGGTAACCATACGTTAAAGTAGTCTTTGCCCCCTTTCAGTATTCTTTGCCCCCTCCCTTGAGTAGTCTTTGCCCCCCCTGGAGTAGTCTTTGCCACCCCCTCTGGGAAATATTCTGCCGAAATCAGAAAAGATGACAGAATTTATGTGGCAAAAAAAAAAATATCCCCTAAATAAATTGTTTTAAAATTATTGATAGACATTGTAAATTTCATGTCTCCTGTTTAGATCTGTGTTCCTTCCTTGATCATGTATATCGTTTAGTTAATAAAATTCGCTAAAACGTACCAAGGATAGCAACCTCTTATCTACTTTTTTATGTTTATTTTATTAATTAGCTTATTTTAAAGGCAACAGGTGCAGATAATTATACTCGGCGAAGTTGACGATGTCTGATGCTAAATTCTAAACGAAAAAGTACCCCCTAATAGTTACAACTAGCTGTTGGCATTCGCAGCGCAGAAATGTCGTCGTGTTCCGCATATGTTAGTATCCTACAGATAAAACTACAGTAGCACAAAATTCAGGAGAGTGGATCCAAGGTGGAGGCGATGAGAGGGTGCCCTCTCCCTGAACATACTTAAACCCACTTTTGAACCTATGGTTCACCTGCTCGCTAACATCATTTAAGAAAGACGGAACTTAGAATACTTTCGTTCTTGGTGTCCTTAGATGTTTTTTTTTCCTATAATGGTTCTTTGAATATTCCGCCGGACCTAGTGATTCAGCAAACACAATGCTTGATCACAGCGGAGCTTTCACTGAACCATTCTGGGAAGTAACATCGGTCAAAAAAAGGAAGAGTCTTTCTCGGAGCGTCTTTTTAAATGATGTGAGAGAAGTGGTTAACCCTTTAATGGGTGGCGGTAAATAAATTACCGTTTGTTGACTACAGAAATCAATTATGTTTAGTTAATTTTCTGATTTTTATTCAGAAATAGTAGGCAAGTATTTTTACCATATATTGGGTGATTCAAATAAACATTTACAAAATGAAATGGCAAATCAAGCATAAAAAAAGGATAAAAAATTACAAAGGAACATAGGGTCGCAAATGCTATCCGGAGCCATTAGAATGCACTTAAAATAATTCGTAATAAAAAAAAGAAATAAAACCATCATTTATTTATATTCGTCACATGCTAAAAAATGTACGGCCATTACATTAGATGCTTAACCCATTTGTGCCTGGATATTTTTGCGACTTTCTTCGATTTTTAAGGATAACAGAAATAATAGATAAATTTCTGATGTCAACTACTTGAACAAGGGATGATTTCTTTTGAAATCATTATGCATAAAAATCGAAATTTCAACATCCTACGCGGACATGTTAAAATATTTTGTAGAGTTGAGGCTCCATACTCATGAATAAAGCCTAGGAAAAATCAATAACGTTTTTGACTAATAGCGAAAATGCCGTCCCAAAAAAGGGACACTAGGCATAAATGGGTTTAAAGTTTTCTCCATGTGCATTAGGTGTATCTTGAACACATATTGTTGCCGGAACAATTCTTCCAACTAAATCTTTCGGCGGTGACACAAATGTTTCATAAACAAGTCCTTATGGAGACACCATAAGGAGAAATTAGTGGTCGGGATAATCATTCGACTGCGAACAATGCCAGTTTCCCACAATCGATGCACAGTGGCAAGGCACCTTTCACGGTGGCAATCGCACTGCTTCTCGTACATTGCAGTTGGGTAGAACGTAAATCAAATGCATGTCAGCCCACCGCAACTTGAATCAAGGCAATCTTCGTTTGCTCACCTCGTGTAACTGCCTCTGGTGCCATTTACGACCTTTAGATTTTTGGAGTTCCTGTAAGATTTTTGATCCTGATAGTTAAAAATGCTTGATTTGTCATGTCAATTTGTACACGATTTTTCGAATCACCCATGGATTCTAAATGATATTTGGCTAATGAAAACTTTCCTTCAATTTATATTAAAAAAAAAACAGTTAATTATTTGAAAAATGAGCACAAGAAACATTGCTTTTGAATGCTGTGAAAATTGCCGTGATTGTAAAATTTTACGTGAATTGCACAATTTTGTGTTTGATTGAGTGTGCAAGCAGCAGCTAGTTTTCCAACTTTGATTTTGTGAATAATTAATTTATTCTTCTGCAAAATTTATATGTTGGTGTAACATATGTTTCTTTAATTTTCACGTATTTAGAAATAGAGGAAAAATATGCAAATTAAACCTAAAAAATGGTCCTGAAGTTTCATAAATACTTTCGACTCTCTGCGCATAAACTCGCCCATGAAAATGTTACACATACGCTCCATAATAAAAATGGAAAAGAGAAAAAAATACATACAACAAATACATACAACGGTAAGTAAAATACAACGGAAGCGTTATTCTGTATAACAATGTGGGGCCGGAAAGTAAAACTGTAGGTGGAGAAAGTCCAGGAAGAAATACTGAGAAGTGGAAAAATGCTCTTTACGTACATAATATAACAGTAAGTGCTAAAGCTTATGCTTTAAAACTTTCACAAAAATTCATATTTACTAAGCAAATATTGTTTGAAAATATTTTATTTAAAAATTTGCTTTTAGAAAGAAATATTTATACATTTTCTTGTGTGTATATATTACATTAAATTTTATTTCCAAATTAAAATAATATCATCTTATACTTACATAAAATAAATAATAAATTATTTCCCAACAAATTCTTTCGGGTTTAGTGAAATATATATATTATTACTCGTGTTTTAAATTTATCAATATTCTTTTTGAAAAAAATGGAGTAAAGAATCATTCTCCTGAAGCAAAATGAAATCTAAAACTTTCTGCTTCTTACCCCAAGAAAATCTTTTGTTTTGCGCTATATCAAGTAAAAAGTTGGTAGCCTTCAAAAAGTAAAAGTCGGCTTTTTCAAAATAGTAATGGGACTGAAATTTGACTCTTTTAACAAGGATTTAATAATAATTGTTGCGTAAATGAAACCTCCATAGTTATATTTTATCATCAAATATAAACTTCATGACAATGTCTGACAATGCATTGTCATCTTGTATTTATAATATATATATATATATTGTGACGAATTTTCGGGGCAACCCGCTTCTCTGGGGCTTAAAATGGTTTAAGATTCGTATTCTACGCTTCAAATAGATAAATTTTGCTTTTTGTTGCATCAAAATCGGCCAATTAGAACCGGAGATACGGAGGTTTCGCTTTCCCATATGTTTTTCTATGGGGCTTCTAGAAATCTCGAGAAATATTAGTCCTAGGGCTTCGATCTCTTCACATTTGAAGACATATTTTTTGGGGCCAAATTTGGCAATATTTCGCCAAAAGTCGCCAAGTTTGGCGACTTTTTGGTCATTTGGCGCGATTTTCCCAATGGGGCCTGGAAGTTGTTTTTCTTGCATTAAAAGCGCATAATAACCTAACATTTCTCTTCTATGACGTAATCAGAAGTCCCGCTTTATCTGTAATCTTCGAGGAATATACTTTTCTAGAAACTGCTCGCAGCTTCTGCCTCCTCTATAAATTCCACCAGGGCGCTGCCCCGACAGTTCAGTGCGAGTTGAACGCTCAATGTGTGAAGCGCTCTCAGTACGCTTGCTTTGTGAATTGATAGTGCTATAGAAGCTGTGTTTTAGCTTGCTTTATGAAGCTGTTTTTTAAAGTGCTGTGTGTACATTTTTCATCGCTGAGTCTTGAGAGACTGTTAGTGTTATTTCTCGTATATTTTCACTGAATTGTTGCCTGTGAAAGTGACTTTTTTTGTGAGAAATACAGCATTTGTGATAGCTTCTGATCTAAGAGAACTGTTAAAAGCACATTACTGTTTAATTGTGCTTGTGAATTTTGTACAGCTGATTGTTCCACGAAGTTCTTGAAGCAATAAAGTTATATTCCACCCTGACCATTGGACTTTTTACAAGCACGTTCTACACCAACTAGAATTTGGAACGACGAACCCCGGAAACAAGAAGAGTAGTTCCGCAACAATATATATATATATAAATGTGTGTCAAATTTATTTTGTGATATACTATTAAAATATTTTTTAAAATTGAATTCAAACTATATTTCGAACAAAAAATTCAGTCTAATGTGGGTTAATGTTTTTTAGAGTATTTACTATCAATCCATTTTTTTGTGTTTTTAACATAATCTTCTAATTTAAAACGCCTACTTAAAAAATATAAGAGAACGCCCTCAGCCACCTTCAGCTTTGCTGATTTTTTTCAAAATCAGCAAAGCTGAGGGAGGTATAAAATTTAAGCAACAGCTATTAAATTCTCCTGTTACCACCAGTGCCTTAAGCAACTGTTCAATGTCACATCACTAATGACAAAACTCCCTCATGATAAGAATTTCTCCCGCAAAAATAAATAAATAAATAAATAAATATCGCAAGTATTGAGAGAACGGGCGATAGAAACGCAATAATCAGATAGTCAAGATAAACGAATGGCCAGGGTAATACGTTTTTGAGATTGTGCTAGCATCTTGTCCGATAAAAAGTCTTAGGCAATTGAAAGAAGAGAAAAAGCATAAAAAGTAACATTTTGTTGTTAAACATGTCGAGTGAGCTACTCATAAAGTAGAAAAGTAAACGTTCGACATACGAATGCCTCCCATAGCATAAAGGTAATTTTATATCACCACGGTAAAGAATCGTTTTCATCATCAAAGAAAAAATAAATAAAGAATATTAGAAAAACAATAATAAGAGAGAGAAAAAAAGTTTATTTTAAGGTTTTTTTTTCCATTTTTATTCTGGTTACGCATTAGACAATTTAAACATAGTGGGCGTAAAAAAAAAAGAAAAAAAATTCACATAAAATATGTGTTAGAAGCATAGCATTTTAAAATGGACCAGACTAAATAATAATAATAATTTATCCAGATATTTATAGACTAGATCAGTACTCGTTCATCAATCCGGAGAAAGAAAATGATCTCTTAATATTCTTAATGAGAGTTAATCCTAGAGATGCGAAATCTGAAAAAGAATCAGAAATTTATTCACATGGCGTGGCACTTACCTCACATGTTCTAATATTTTATACTTTCACATAAAGCTGTAAAATTATGGCACACAATTTATGTCAGTTTGATATGGAAATAGAAAAGAAAGACCTTCATGAATAACTCACGACTTTCACGTTATTTACGACTCATCCTGTGTATTACGATTTCTTCGAATCGTACAAAAATAAAGAATTTTGGAGATCCCTCTTTTGTACATTATTGTATGCAGTGGGGGGGGGGGTCGTAAAAATTCTAAAGGGTGGTTTTCATGCCCGTTTTAACAATACCCTTGGAAGAAGTATATTGAAGTATTCGTCTAATTTCTCAACTAAATTTCACATTGGGCTTTCCTCGAATACATTCATCAATGACGATTTTGTTTGTTTGTTTATTTGTGGGATTATGGCCGATTATCTACTCTAGGTATCTAGGCCGAAGAAGGGCTGCCCTCCTTGGGGGTCTTTCTAAAGGGTTCTAACCCGTATTTATGACAAGTTTCGGAGAAAACCACGGGAAAATTTCGAACGGCTAAGTCGACAAACGCGACCGGTTTATTCCCTACTAGCAATTTTGCTCGGGCTACCACCGGCCACGCAGCCAGCCGATGACGGCCCGAGCAAAATTGCTAGTAATGTTTGTTCCTGGTATTCCTGTACCCAATTCCTGTACTCAGTTCCTGTATTCAAATATCAGGAACCTGGAAGGTACCTGGTATTTGAACCAGGAACCTTCCGTCTCTCAGTTGAAGCGCTAAGCTCTTGGCCACTGGTGAGGCCAGTGACATGAAATAGAATTCCTAAACTATTAACCCTCCAAGCCGCTGTAACGTAAAATCCCTTCCACTTCATTCCAGTTTTCACTGAAATGCATCTCCAATTTAAATTATTTGTTAAGCTCAAGCATGATAAAAAAGTTCTGATATTAAAACTTTTCAGCAATATAGGAGCTTATTTTATGATAATTATAAATCTCCCAATAAAATATAATTTTTTATAAATAATTTTACAACTACTCGAAAATTTCTACCGTGAAAACAACTTTACATTATTTGCCCATTCCCAAGGCTCTCAGAGGACGTTTTAATTTTAGTCAAGTGTTCTCTGTGAAAGAGGTATTAGTTTTTTACAAACCAGAGTCCGAAAGCTCACTATTACTCCAACACATTTTCCAAAGCGATTATTAACGACGCTGCCGTCCCCACATTGCAGTGACGTCGACAGGATTTTATTTTGGGGTTGGTTAGGGGCTGTGTATCAGATTGTAAACTAAGTTTCAATTATAAGCTAAATATCAAAGCTTGGGGGCTGCAGCGCCCTCAGTCCTAATCCTTTGGATGCGCTCTCGTCTAATTGTTATGAAATTCTGAACCGTCTTGGTTCATGTTAAATTTAAGATTAAAGTCGTTGTAGTCAGAATAGCATGCAGATTCGATAACACACTTAGTTGCAATAAAGTTTGAAGACCTCAAGTTCTTGAAAGAAAAACCGTTTTATTGAGAAGGTGGTTTAAAATACACTTATTAAAAAATACTATCTGTTGATGATCAACGATAAAATTACGTACTGCAAGAACAGACGGAACAGGCGAATAGAGGTGGAATGAGTTTAAAAAAAAAAGATTCAACACAGAAATTCTCGTTTGGCGAGAACATATACTTCGAAGAGATAACCAACGTCAATTACAGAGTTGCAATAAATTTAAACCAATGAAATTAAAGTAATCAAGCAGCTACTGGATCGTATTGAAAGTCAGTACTTGCATCAAAATAAATTAGTCTAAAATAAGCGTCAACTGACGGGAAGCAGAAAGGAATGAAAAACACGCTGCACATGCAAATCGGCATAGGAAAATATATTTATCCTAAGAGATGACAGCAGTCTGAAATAAACATACTTTAGAAAGGCTATTTTATGCGGGGGAAAGTCGAAATACAAATTTTGAGAGCCAAAGTAAGGAAAAACGAGAACAGGAACAAAAGTTAAAATGCTTGACTTAAATAGATTAAATTAAAGCACTGAAAACCACTGATTGTGGTTATTAAATATTTGATCTACATCGCAGTTCCTTCTACCACGCCTTACCTTTTCCCCCTAAGAGTTCCTGTATGTTTTCTTACCGGGGGAAAGTCGAAATACAAATTTTGAGAGCCAAAGTAAGGAAAAACGAGAACAGGAAAAAAAGTTAAAATGCTTGACTTAAATAGATTAAATTAAAGCGCTGAAATCCACTGATTGTTGTTATTAAATATTTGATCTACATCACAGTTCCTTCTACCACGCCTTACCTTTCCCCCCTAAGAGTTCCTGTATGTTTTCTTACCCTGTCTATTTATATCGCCCTCTATATATTCTTTTTAATTTGCTGCACAGTAAATCGAGTTTTTATTTCACAAAGATCCTCCATATAATACTCTTTTATCAAAAGCTCGTTGCAACATATCTTTATTATCACGAACTTTTCCGTTCAAATCTTCCGCGAAAAGGAAAGCAGTGGGCAAGGTAACAATAACGTTCTGTTCTCTCTTTTAATCGGCAACGCTGAGGGAGACATGAAAACCTAATGTAGCAAATCAAGTTTCTGAGTTAACACCACTGTCTCGAACAGTTGTTCAATATCACACCGCTAATGACGATATTCCCTGCAGATAAGATTTGCTCCGCGGAGGAAAAAAAAAATAAGTATTACAAGTACAGAAAGTGCAATAATCAGATCGTCGGGACAAACGAATGGGGCTGGGAGGAAATACGTTATCTAAGATTGGCAGATCTAACGTTTATACTTCGCAATAGAAAAGGGACCGAGTTTTGTTTTTAGAGTCTTAGAAAAGAAAAAAAAGTTTTATTATGTTTTAGGAAAATGAGTTTTCCAGATGGATTTGTCGTAGCATGATAACTGATTAAAATTCTTTGTATCTCAACAGCTGAAAGTAAAAAAAAATCTGCAATGCGTATAAACAGATTATAAACATAATAAACATTTTTATTTTCCAATTATGTAATTCGTATAAAATTTATTGTCCAAAATTTGTTTCTTTCAGATTTCAAGAAAATTGTTATTTTTATTTTTTGTATTACTTAAAAATAAAACTGTAATATACAAAAATGTTACTGAATTGTTTGTGAAAAGTTTAAGCTGAGAACTTAAAAAAAATAACATTCTTATAAGGTTGACCTACTTAAAAACACTATTAAGTGCTGCATTAACAAATAGTGTGTTTGCGGAAGGACGAAATTCAGTTTCGTGTTACAATATTAATTAAAAATAACAAACTTTTCAGATTTTTTAAAAAATTATATTATGCTCACGTTATCTTAGGAAAAACCAGCCATGCAAATATTTTTAATGCACTATGATTAATTTATACAGCTTTAATTGATATCACAGTGGTTAATACCTGTGTGAAAGGGCATTTTTATATGATGTATTATTATTATTATTATTATTATTATTATTATTATATTTTGCATTATTAACTTATTTCAATAATAACTTCAATCCACATTGAGTAATTTAAAAAATGAATTTTTAAAAAGTGTCCAGAGAATCATTTTATCCTCAACCAAAGGGTAAAATGATCCTTCGTTTAAAAATAATTGTAAATAGTTTTTATCGGAGAAATAAAAAGTTATAAAAGTAATTATGACTATAGATAATGAAATAACTTAAGTTCCACAATCAGAGAGCACACATAATTTTTTAATGGACATTTTTTAAGGTGTCACAATAAAATAGAATATTTAAAAATCATAATTCAAAACTGATGACTGATAAAAAACGCAGAAATAAATTAAATACTGTCTTTTTCCGCCACTTCGAAAACTCGAAATATTTGTCCACTAATCACTAAAATACACATGATCAACATTCTCAAGTATCCCAGCTCATGCAGCATTCACCCACCAAGGTAATCTAACCTAAATAATAATCTAAAAAATACACTCTATTCAGTGAACCAAGCCATATTTCTATACATGAAAGACTTTTAATTAAAGAAATAGGAAAAGTAGTGCTTACCTTATGAAATATGTTATAAAATCCTATTTTTCAAAGAATTCTATTTAGACGCGTCTAATACTGTTATCACTTTTATACCGCCATTGCTTCTTCTTCACTTGTGAAGACTAGTTTATGAGTTATCCGATAGACGGAGCTGCTTGTGTGGAAAAAAACGTTAGTGGATGGTATGTGGATCGTTTTAGGCCACCTTCCCGTACATGTGTCTGCATCTACGATTCAATTTGATCAACCATGTATTCAATTTGACGAGTAAAGTTTACGGTAAGCGTACATGATAAGATTATGAACTGTCCTTTTTGGGTCATGGCAAAGATGACTAAAAGCTTGGCGAGCTTTGGTAAATTATTCCCATATTTGAAGCAAACAAATAAAATAAATATAAAATAAAATAAAATAAAATAAAATAAAAAGTTCTAAAGCTGAAAACAACTTGCTGATATCTCTTATATTTGGCAGGGAATCTCCATATGATTTTTTATTATTGAATGTCATATCTCAATTTCAAGTTAAATAGGTTTGAATAAAGGACATCAGAAATTTATATATTTTAATAACGTACAAGGAAGTCATGTGGTATCCACATCAGATTTTCGTTTAATGTAACAATATTCTCAATAATCTTGCGTAGTGAGAAACAAGCAAGAAAAAAATCGATATTTTTGTACATTTAAAAAGCTTTCAGAAAATATTACATTTTCTCATTACCGCAGATATTTTCCAGATCTTTATTCAAATATGGACGTTTTAATTCTGTTTTCAATTTATTTCACCTCTTGCAATCATCATTTGAAATAATGTGTATGTTTTTCTTGTATTGCGCCATTTCAACTATTGCAGTTCTTTTTCTGAATCTATGCCTTGGGCTTGAGAGATGATGCAGTTAAATTTATTTTTTTAACAAATCTCGCTTTGTTCGCAGTATTTATATGCACGTACTACACATAATGTAAACAGAAAATGAAATATTGCTAGGTTTATACAATTATAGAGAGTTATTGACATTTCTCAGTTTCACGTATTTTTTAATCTTTTGGAAAATTGCATTAAAAGTGTCCATGTTTAAGAGAATAGAATATGTTTAATAATTGATAACGCAAACAACTTAAATTCTTGCGAAATTAAAAAAAAAAGAAATGTACGATTTCGGCTTGCGTACTTGCATGTCCGTTGATTTGCTAGTACGCAAAAAATAGCTTAAATATTCTTAAAGCTATTTTTAGCTCTAAGAATATTTAAGCTATAATAGCTTTATCTAAAAATCTTAAATATTCGTTGTTCTCTAAATAGCTTAAATATTCGTTGTGCATACGTAGTATCGACAGTGTTATCCTAGATAGTTACACTACATTGTGGTCTATGGGAATTTCAAGCAAAGTAAAATCATCTCTGTAATATAGAAATGCTCTCCAATTTCATCCGTCGGTCACACATACTATAGGATAACAATTATTGAGCTATATTACTTGGAAAAAAAAACCTTAACCTTTTAACTGTTGGCGAGATTCAGGTAAACTTCGCTTTTAAACGCAGGACATATTGGGATTTTTTTTTATAACATGTACATTCTTTTGTTGTCGTCGTTCATTTGTCAAATGAAAATGTCGAAATAAAGTGGTTTTTGAGCGTATATTTATCGTCAAGGCAGACTGTTGGAAATAAAAAGGTCCAATTGCGGATCACAAGAAATTAGCAACCAAGTGCAAGTTGGAGGCAACTGGTCCAGGTGTGACTACAATCAAACGATTAAAAGTTTTTTTTTTCATACGTTCGTAAAGACTCTTGGCACTTCTGAGAATTGTACAATTTTAATTCGTCTGCGCCACATCATAGCATCATTCATGATAATCATATCGAACTTTTTATAAAATAAATCCGAAAATTTGAAGTTAATTTTAAAATGTTTAATGATTATTTTAATTCAGCAGCTTTTGAATAATCCGTTTTTTTTTTAAAATTTCCCATAGTCAGTAATTCTCATACACAGGGGGTCTCAAAAAAGAGGGAAGTAACTCGCTTAAATTATCTATTAGAGGTAAGTGGGCGGTGTAAATGGATAAAAAAATTAAAATAAGTCGGGGGAAAAAAAAAGACTTACGCTAAGAAAAAAATCATTTTTGTTGATTTTCAAAAAGTTACAGTTTTTAAATTTGTATACCACCCACATACAAAAAGATCCCCAATAGTAAAATGTGCCAACACTAATGAGGTGATGGATGAAATTTGAGAATTAAATTCTCAAAAATGTCAGACTTATACAGATAAATAAATACTGACATAAATCGCTTTTCAATGGTTCTCTAAGGGAAAAAATCAGATCGGAAGATCTCATTTTAGTGGTCGTACAGAAATTGTGAAAGAGAGAATATATTTTACTCACTCTAGCAATAAATGTTTACATTCAAATTCATATATAGCTCCCGATCATCTTTGTTGACCGATATCTTTAATAGTCTAAGAGGCAGCGACCGCCAGACCTTCGTCATAGTATAAAAGCTGAAACTTTCTCTGCGCATACCCCCCAACAAGGTAGGAACAATGGGCCACTATCATGGGCGCCCATAGGAATTTTTCTAGGGGGGGGGGCAAACTTCAAAAAAAATTTCTAGGGGGAAGCAAATTTCAAACTTTTAACAAATTTAGTACTGTTTTTGCGATTTGTTTACATCATGAGACAGTAACCTAAATCTCTAGGGGGGGCAAGTGCCCTACCTTGCCCCCCCCTATGGGCGCCCATGGCCACTATAAAGTTTGGATGACCGTGGCTTTGACGGGTAACAGGTGGCAAAGGTGTATAAAATTGCAGAATATTTTCGTCGTTTCATAAAGCTTCATTTTTTTATAGGTTCTTATTCGCAATACTAGAAATCACTTATCCCTTGCCAGACACTTTTCCATCGTGGCAAACCCCCGCCAGACAATCCCAAACTCATGGAAAACTGTTGTGTCGTAAACTCCCGCGACGAAGTACGTCAAGCTGTCACAAAGTACCAAGCCCATTTTATACTGCTACTTCTGAACTTTCTTACGATGCTTCAGCGCGCTCGTAATAGAATTACGTGTTCCATGATTTTGAGATTGTCTGGCGGGAGCTTTGCCACGATGGAAAAGTGTCTGGCAAGGGATAAAGTGATTTCTAGTACTGCGAAGAAGGACACATAGAACACCCCAAGATGTCTAATGGTGAAAAGCTGAAATTTTGTACATGACTTTATTTGTGCATGGGGCGCATTTTACTAATTATTTTGTACGGGGAGTTATATATAAATGTAAAAAATTAACTTTTTTTTTAATTAACGAGAAGAATTTCGTGTAATTTAATCTGTTTTCCTATCTTGCTTTAATCATTTTTTTTTCAATTTATATTGCACACTTATCTCTAATTAATAAAGAATTCAATAGTGTTACCAACGTTTTTTTAGAACACCCTGTGTGTTATGAGTGTTACTTTACAACCACTTAAGGCGTCACAAATGTACAACACATATGCACAAAAGTAGGGAACATCTCTTAATCTTTTGAAAATACATCCAATTTCATTTGATTCAGTGCTCAGAATTTGAATGACTGCACAAAAGAACGTTTCACAAGAAATTACGTTAAACTGCTTCAGTTACTTTTATTTCTATGCAAATTACGTGAGTTAGTACTCGAAAAACAACTTCTTCTATAAACATTCTCTATTCTATAAAGCTTCTTTTTTCTGTTACTCCAGCCTTCTTTAATGTAACACGGCAGAAAAACCTTACGCATCTACCAAGAAAACGGAGCTGTCTTTTTAAATAAATCACCAGCTGAGTGACGCAAAGAAATGCAGCATTTTTTTTTCTTTTTTTTACGCGGTGATCTGTTTTTCTTAACGGATAGCTGCAAGTAAAAGCTGTACATAAGATATTTACAAGTATAACGACGTTTTCTATATTATATTGCGATGGGGACTCATAAAAAGTTTACGAGATGCTTAACTAATACAATTTGTTTTATGTTACATTTTATTTTACTAGAACTTTCGAGTGTGAGTTTATTACATAATGATTGAACGAAAATAAAATACGTACTTTAGATACTGTGATATATGTGTTATATGCGAGTGAATATAATTTGTTTGGTAAATTTGTATAAAATTTTAACCAATATTATTTAAATGCAATAACCTTGTTCTTGAAAAATATATGAAATATATATAAGCTACTCAAGAGTTTTCAGACTTACTCTTCATAGTCTATTCTACACATTGGTAAATAATGGTAAACATTTGATAGTGACGAAACATTTAGTCACAGACAAGTTTTAAGGCATTTGAAAAATAACTAAATCCATTGCATTCTTCAAAAAATATGTTTTAATTATGAGAGCTCTTTTTACTATGATTTTCACAACGGCGATCACTTTTTAGAAACATTGTCATAATTTTATACGCCTAAATTTTAATATACTCTTTTAAAGTATTTCGCATTTACGAAGACATTATGGGAATTAGAAGATATGCAAGAACTATCATTTTCAGTAAGCCAAAATATAATAAACATAAAACAATCGTATCGTCTAATATATCTTACGCTCAAAATTTACTATGTTCAATCACAGTGAGACGCTAAAAAGTATTCTGTTGAATTCAACAAAACTTGTTTGGTTAAGTAGTGTAATTTTAACAAAAGGTTGTTTGATTCAACCAAATTGATTTAACCTAATACTTTGAATTTTGACCAATGAAATTTGAGAACCAATGAAATTTGAAATCTCTCGACAGTCAATTTACGCGTGCATTAGGACTTGCGCAGGAGTGTGAAATGCAGCCAGATCCGCGCAAAGGAGAAATGTTTAAATTCTTATTTACGGAGGAAGAGCGAAGAGCTAATAGAGCAAGAGCCAGCGACCGCCAGACCTTCGTCATAGTATAAAAGCTGAAACTTTCTCTGCGCATAACCCCCAACAGAGGTAGGAACCATCGGCCCCTATAAAAATTGGATGATCGTGGCTTTGTCAGGTAACAGGTGGCAAAGGTGTATAGAATTGCTGAAAATTTCGTCATTTCATAAAGCTTCATTTTTTTATAGGTTCTTCTTCGCAGTACTAGAAATCACTTGATCCCTTGCCAGACACTTTTCCATCGTGGCAAACCCCCGCCAGACAACCTCAAAGTCTTGAAAAACGTAATTCTTAGACGAGCGCGCTGCTAGAAAGTTCGCGAGTAAGAAAGTTCAGAAGTAGCAGTATAAAATGTGCTTGGCACTTTGTGACAGCTTGACGTACTTCGTCGCGGGAGTTAACGAACACAACAGTTTTCCATGACTTTGAGATTGTCTGGCGGGGGTTTGCCACGATGGAAAAGTGTCTGGCAATCGATAAAGTGATTTCTAGTACTGTGAAGAAGAACATATAAAAAAATGAAGCTTTATAAAATGTCGAAATTTTCGGCAATTTTCTACACCTTTGCTACCTGTTACCTGCCAAAGCCACGATCCTCCAAACTTTATAGTAGCCGATGGTTCCTACCTCTGTTGGGGGGTATGCGCAGAGAAAGTTTCAGCTTTTATACTATGACGAAGGTCTGGCGGTCGCTGGCTCTTAGACTATAAGGAAGGATCTGCACTATCTGCTAATACATTTAAAAATGATATATCACACATATCATACATAAAAATAAATTGGGTTTTTTCCTCAGTTTGTTGGAAATTCCAGAAGTAAGCCTGATTAGTTTATCTACATATCAAAATTTTAGTGTTTTACAAGTTTCTAAAGATTTAGCTAAAGCCACTCAGTGTACGTTAGACTAGTTAAAACCAGAATCACTTTTGCACAATGTAACGGGGCAGAAATTAAAGAATTTAATCGCGTTACCACCTTTTTTTTAGTCTTCAATAGTTTTAAATAGTCTTAAATATTTTAAAATCTTAAATAGACTAAGCTGGGCATTACCCGCATTATGTATTTATTATACTTATATATTTCGAAAATATTTTGTAGTTTAAATTTTAAAGCAATACACGCATTTTTAAAATCCATATCGGTTTTATGGAGCAAACAATTGCAATTCGTATACCACACCGGAAAGAAAATCACATCTGGTTAGCACTTTGATCTTAATTTATATTTTTTCTAAAAGAAAATTCATCCTGGTGATAAAAATGTCTATCTTTGCATTACAACATTCATAAAAGAACTTAAGTTCTGCTTGTTACATGATTGTATAAATTATCTTTTAGACAGTCGGTGTTAATTTGGTTTTTCCTAAAAAATGAGAGAGCGAGAGAGAGAAACTTACACGACACTTCAAAATAGGTGACGCATATGTTTCTTTTTCTGCTGCAATTTGGATAATTCAAACAAATGAAACTTACACGACACTTCAAAATAGGTGACGCATATGTTTCTTTTTCTGCTGGAATTTGGATCATTCAAACAAATAATTTGATTGACCAAATAAACTATTTAAACAAATAGTTTGATTTAATTAACAAAGCATTTGGTTATTTAAATCAAATTGTTTGGTTAAATCGATAAAATGCTTCGTTAAATGACGTTAAAGTAATTTTAACAAAATGATTTTGTTGATATAACAAAATTTTCGTTGATGTAACAAAATTTTTGTTGATTCAACAAACCATTTTTTTCAGTGTATTTTTACCACCTAAAAATGTACGTTAAACCATATTACTGATTTGAGTAAATTTGTTTACGTTAACCTTTTGCTACTTTCTCTTTGATGATGAAAATGAATTTACATTTGTTTTACATAAAAGACGTAGACGAGAAGAAATGTCAAAGCTCCTTATTGTCTTAAATTAAATTTAAAAGCATCCAACCTAAACAATTCTAAGAATGTGTTGTAATATTTACACAGACGCGATCGTTTTAAAAATCAGTTTAACATACTTTATAATTCAAAAAAGATCATATGCAAGTTCTAAAGAACTTTATCGCATTTCTATTTAAAAACACTCGTGTCCAAATAGTCAAATCCTTTAATTCAAAAGGTTTTAAATCATAGCTGCATTTTATTTTCTAAATATCGTAAGTAGTATTGTGAAACACTTCAAAGCGCAAAAATTGAAAGCGGAAAGTGGATTTTCAAGAAAATACTTCCGTATAAGAGCATTTTAAGAGGATTACTCGAACACTCGAGTTTCAGAAAATTCAGTTAAAAGCCGACGAAAGTTCCTGAAATTATTTCATCAGTTTACACTGTGCACTGTGCATAATGTACATACATTATAAATTATACATTGTTTTTGTTTACATGTGATGGCATGAATAGTACACGTGAGGTTCTCACAAGTAAAAATTGTAAATGGTTGTCTTTCATTTTTTTGACAGAAATGTGAATGTGCTTTATTTATTTCTTTTCGAAATTTTATTGAGATCATTCGTTGTGTAAAGAATATTTAGTGTAGTAAAAAAATAATAAATAAAATAAAATAGGATAACCTTAGATTGTTACATTTTGGGTCAATATTTAATATGTCGCTGACCACTTGAAAGAAGGTTTAGCATAAATTAAAGTATATGAGATATGTTAAGTAGCATTTGCGTTAGACTTTTGTCTTTTTGTAAAAAGAGAAAGAAATTACAAAAAAAAGAAAGGTTTCTATAACAATATCGACTGTACCATACAAGTTTTTTTAAGAAATGTCATTTTGAAGTCGCAACAACCATAGCAGTCACACAGTGAGTTCACAGTAGAATAGATCGGTCACACAGCAGTCACATCGTGACTTCAAAGAGATCCGAATTGGTGATTGGTCACAAATAAAGCGTCACAATGTGTTCATAATGGAATCTCTTCACTCACCAGTCACAATGTGACTAGTTTGTGAAAGTCCTGTTACAATTGGGACGTCACAGCAACTCTTTTGTGACAATCTATGCTATCAGGGTAGAAATATTTCAAATTATCCCTCAAGAAAACTCATAAATTAGATAAACTATTGAAGTAAGCGATTGAAAATATATATGCATTCTAAATGCTGATTGGGAAAAATAGAAGTGCTGAATAATTTAAAAGTGAAAACTAGAAAAGGTTTTTAAGCCAATATATATGAGTTTCTTTTAAAAGTAACACATTCAATCTAGATTATACGAAAACATTTTATAAACACAGCTTTTTCTTTAATCCTTAATTTAAACTTCTTTCAGTTTGAAAAAAAAGTAAAATGCAGTAACACGTAAATTAGTGTCAACTGGTTTTATCTGTATCTGTAACTTTTATCTGTAGTTTTAAGCAAATAAAAGTTTCATCTATGCACATCGATATATATAATGGTCTTGTTTTCTTTTTTATACTTGACAAGTTCAAAAAAATGGACTAATATTTATACAAGTTCTTAACAAGTTAATGGTAGGCGCATCGTAGATAGAGCTACAGAACATTAGAGTTAATACATACGAAAAGATAAAAAAAAGCATTATCCATCAAACGTCAAGCTGTAGATAAAAAGTCCATCTATCTATCTTACAAGGCACAAAATTTATATGGCAATACAGCTATCTTAACGCTTTTTCTTCTATGTGCTGTAATAATTATCTAAAAAAGTGAAAGAATTCTGAAGAGCAATTTTTAGCTACGTTATTTGGAAAATATTTAACAAATTGGAATTAAGTATGATTAAGAATTGTCAATTGACTTATTTCTTTTCTCTTTGAAGCGATACATACCTATATATATAATATATACTAACTAATATTATAAATGCGAAAGTGAGTTTGTTTGTTTGTTTGTTTATGACGCTTTCACGCCTAAAAAGCTCAATCGATTAGGATGCATTTTGGTTTAGATATAGAGGGGACCCTGGAGTTGGTTATAGGCTAATTAGAATTTTAGATTTTTAATTACTTTTTTAATTATTAATTAAAAACCGTTTTTACATTGCCATGGTTGGCGAGTTTCGCCCGTATCAAATGATTCATGTTTTGAGCAAACATGAATGCTATTACTTCAATAATTAAGCGCGCGTGCATCTGAAAAACATTAAATACCACGGAAATTAAGCCAGTTTTATGCCAAATCTATCTATCTGTAATAATAAAAATGAATGTTCTCCATACAAATGTACAGAAAGCAGAGCTTTGAAAATTTGAGCATGATTGAGCCCATAACTTCGGTAAAGTGCACCTGAGGCTCAAAATTTTGAAATTTTAACTACTTTTCAAACTATTTATTAAAAGCCGTTTTATCGCCCGCACAAAATGATTTATGCTTTTGAAATAAAGCAGAAATTCTATTTGCAAAATCACATGCATTTGAAAAACACTGAAATTATGTTGATTTTACGACAAATTAAAAAGCATAAGTAAAGAAAGGGTTACTTACGTATTATCCTGGCGGTCCGCCAAGACAAGCGATTTTTTGCCGAAATAAATGCCGGGCACATGAAATTATTAATGGTTTTGAATACGATTGGCAACAGTTTGGCAACCCATTTGACGATAAAACAGTTTGGCGGGAATGACCGCTGGGATAATACGTAAGTACCAAGAAAAATCCAGATGTCTTTCTTAAAGTTCATAAATTTCCATATCCTACCAATAATATAAATGTGTACGTTTGTGTGTTTGGATGTTTTTGACTGAATCACACAAAAATGGTTGAACGGATTTGAAAAAATTTTTAATGAAAATAGCTTATGCCCTGGATTAACATACAGGCAGCCTTTCAAGCATATAGCATAAATAATTCTTTTACAAAGACACTCAAAATAATTCTAATGCATTGCGCTCTATGGACATTTTGTAGCTACTAAACCGATTCTAAAACTTTTTTCACTGATTAAAAGTTACATTATTCCTGAGTATCATTGTTTGTTTTTGGATTAAGACCGATTGACTGCACTGGGGTCCTATAGGCCTATATGGAAAATTCCTCTGTGGGGGATTTTCTAAGGGATCCGTATTTATGCGAGTTTTTTTAGAAAACCACGGAAAACTGGGAGCGGCTAGGTCGACAGGCGCGACCAGGGTTTGAATCTGGCACCTCCCCCCTTGCAGTTTTGAGAGCAGAACTTCTTAGACACTGGTGGCATCCTAAGTGTTATAGGCTACCTTTAATGCATATATCACAGATAGTTCTTTTACAGGGATGCTGATAAGAATTACATTACGCTCTATGTGCATCTCTGTAAGTACTGAACGGATTCCTAAACTTTTTTTACTGATAGTAAGCTACACTATCTTGAGTATTATAGGCTAAAATTCATGCATGTAGCATAAATAGTTCCTTTACAGGAACACTCAAAATAATTCTAATACATTACGCTCTCTGGGTATCTCTGTAACTACAGAACCGATTCTCAAACTTTTTCACTAATAGAAAGCTGCTCTATTCCTGATTAACATAGACTAAAATTCATGCATATAGAATAAATATTTCTTTTACAAAACAGTTCGCAAATACTGTCATAACTGTCTTTATTCGCCAAATGCCTGAAAAAAATCTAAATTTAGTAACTCTGTGCATATTCTCTTATTTTAAATGAAGTATACTAACATGCATTATACTTCATTTGAAACAAGTAAAAAGCAAATAATATTTAAATGCAGTTCCTTTTGTCGCAACAATATTTGTTATTCACTCATGGCTACATTTCTGTCGGGACCTAATTCTAAAGCCGACGCGGACGAAGTCGCGGGTAGCAGCTAGTATATATATATATATATATATATATATATATATATATATATATATATATATATATATATATATATATATATATATATACATACAAACTTCTTTATTTAGTTTAATTCGTTTCAAAGTAGTTGAATCCATGGGGGGAATCGTTTTAATCCATACAAGTATTTCATTTTAAAAGCACCAATATTGCAAAATTCTTCAAAATAGAAATCGTAAGAACAAAGAGAATTTTCAAATCAATGTTTTACTATTATTTATTTTAGAATAATTATATTAGAACACTGGAAATTAAACTTTTCAGACTTTCGAGGATTCCGTCAGTTTTTCTGTCATTATAGTAATGGTGTATTAGTACTGTTCTATGCATATACTGTATTGTTTCGCGACAATACTTATCATGAGTTATTTGTTTTGAATGTGAAACTTTTATTCTTAGAATATGGTTATGGTTATGCTTTGTTAAAATGAATAAAACTTATGCTTTTTTATAATGTCGATAAATTTCTCTCTCATATTTTTGAAAATTTACTACGTTTATTTAAATAAATAAGTTTGGTTGTACCAACAGTTCATTTACCGGTACTTAAATAAAAAAGACAGCAAAATTTAAATATGTGTAATCTGCAAACCAAGGACCTCCGAATGAAAGTGTCATATATAGCATATTTCATATCTTTAAAGCCAATCAATGCTCTTTATCTAATAGTGGAATTTGCGAAGGCTAACATAAGCTTTCAACGTTTTGAAGTTTTTAAAGCTTTACTGTGACATATTTATACTTTCAAATAAAACAAGATGTTTTGGTCGGTCGCGTACATACAACTACACACAAATGATATTAATACATGTTATGTTTTTGATACATAAAGGGTAGATTTTATTATATCAATTGCCCTATAATATTTGGCTCACATTAAGTAGTAATAGTTCAGTATGTAAACACGTATGAACTTAAGTATTTATATTCAAGTGTCCCGGAACTTCACATGCGTAGAGTCAGTCAGTTATTAACCCATTTATTGACTATTAATTGATGTATCAATTTTTTTCCTGTCAGTGCTAAAGTTTCAGTAAATAATTGTATTCCTTGCCACGGAGGTTTAAGCTACATTTTTCAGAAAAACAAGCTCTGAAATTTAGACTCAAAGAGTATGAGAGACTTGTTTCTAATCAGAAACTTTCCATCCTGTTTCACTGAATTTCAATTAATAATCGTTATTAGTGTTTTAAAGCTAAAATATCGTGCACTCCTCAGTCTGCATCCTATCTTTGCCTCTTGGAAGCTTTAGTCAAAACCCAGCAACACGAAGGACTCTTGTGAATGGCGATTCTTCCATTCCTTTCATTCATTTTGCTTGGAAATAGCTGTTAAAGTTTATGTTTAGTTTCACCCTCTGCTTCTTTCTTTATTTCTTTTAATTCTTTTTTCTGTGTGTTTGTATACTACTTTTTAGATATGAACAAAAATGTTGTTATGTTTCTTTGCATATGTTTTTTTTTCTTCTATATTATTCTACTATTATTTTTAATATTATATATTATATATTAACTATTTTTTCGTTTTTTATGGTTTCTGAATTTCTGTTCATTTTACATGTTTGTTTATTTTTTTATAATCACTATCCTCCTTTTGCTAATTTCTTCTGCCCTCTTTTCCACCTCTTTCAGGCGTCGCAGTCTTTCGATCAACGATACCTCTGGGGGTCCCAATTTCAGATGCGAAGTCTCTCATCTGGAATTGGCTCAAAATTAAGAGACCGTTCATTATGGGAAAATTTGGTATGCCTAAGTTGGTCGCCTCCATATTGCAATGACCGACATTTGGAACAGTTATTTATATAAAACAACGCTGTTTCAATGATGAAATCTTTGTTAGCTCATAACTTTGATGGCTGGGATGGCCTTACCGTGATTGCTTTGGAATAATACCTTGGAGAACTATGGATTAAAATAACAGGTAAATCTTAAGTTTTACTGTTTTTAAAGTACATACTCTCACAGCATATTTTAGTGTATAAAACTATTTTCCTCCTTAAAATTTGAATCATGTAGTATACAGCAGGTAGATAAAGGAATTTCTTTTCAAAATAGGTAACAAAAAAATCTTTTGATCTAAATAAAATGTTACCCTAATGTTATGTGTAACCATATAGCAACTTTATTTATTATTACTTCCTGTAAGATTATGATTTATATACTAATGAGTATGTCATTTTATATCTCACCCCCGTTACTTAAAATTGTCCGAAAAATGTGTCCCAAAAATGCGACATAAAAGTATGCGACCCAATTTTACATATATTTAAATACTATTAGTTTACAACAGCTTTAATCTATTACTACAATATTTCGTAAGCTGTAGAATATGCATCACATATATTTTTCTATAAATAGGTTACAATCCTAAAAATTTCAACATTGGGTTACCAGGCGAAATACACGAAAGAGGAGATACAAAATGACATAGTCAATTAATATCGTTTTAATATGGCAATAATGAAACTAAAAAATTAGGGGGTTTCATGGAGGGTTTTCCCCTGACGAGGCTCGAACAACCGAGTTTTATATATATATATATATATATATATATATATATATAAACCGTAAAATATTATAACTCATTTATAAAATCTCTTTAATTATGAGATATTGAAATTAAACTGTTTATAAATGATTTTATGTAGGTTTTGACATGTGTTAAATCCTCTCTCATAAAAAAAAAATATCTTTTGAAAATGAAAATTTGTAAGAAAATTGCAGTTTGTGAAAACTGCACAACATTCACTAATGTTGGGCGAACATAATTTGCAAATGATGTACTAATGGATTTTGCTGTTGTTTTTAATTTTTCATGTATCTAGTTTTTTATCTTAAAATGTTACCCTTAAGCAATGTCTCTTTTTTTTTGGAATGGGTTGATGAATAAGCCCCCCTACCCCGGATCCGCCACTGGCTCATATTTTAATTATGGCAGCGTTACTGTAAATAGGCACTAATCCATTACCGTGCCATTATATTGTAGTCACTGTTAAGGTACCAGGGCAGTGCCTTTATTTTTAATAATAGCCGGCACCCGGCCGTTTCATTTTGGGCATTATAAACGTCATGGGCCAGTGCCTTTATTGTGAGTAACGGCCGGCACATGCAGTATGCCAGCAGAGTGTCGTTGCCTTTCCGGGCTTCTGGCAAGGTACTTCTCGGGCGACCACTTTTGGTACGATTCAGTTACTTTTTGCAGTGCCGGGCCAGTGCTGAACCTAAAGGCAGAAAGGCGCTGGCAAGGTACTCCGCCAGCAGGTGTGTGTTTGCTGGGTAAGTCCTTATAAAAAGATTTTGTTTCTTCTAAGAATAACCTGAAAATTAGCTGTATGATAGCATGCCTGTAATGCTATGTGTAAATCCAGTACGCTTCAGCGTTATTTTTATTTAAAAGTTTAGTTATATTTTAGTTTTAATGATATTATATTTTGTCTTTCTGTCAAGTTGTTGTTAACTCCCATTTGGTCGAGTGTTTAGAGCATCTGGTCCTGTTAGCAGAACCGGGTTCGATTCGGTCGGAGGAAGAGGGGTTCCATGGTGTAATGGTCAAGTTTTAGGATATTTGGGTCATTATCAAAATTGGGTGCCATTTGAAAATTTAAGAAGCAAAAATAAAATTTAAAAAAATAAGTATAGTCATTTTATTATTACATAAAACATACTTTGTTTCTGAACATTATCTGAGTATTCATGCATTTTTATTACACTTAATTTTTTAGACTTTTCCATTATCAGGCTTGATGAAATTTGTTATGTCTGTTACCGGATATTTTATTTGAAATTTGTATACTTATGTTTAGCAAAAATAATGGAAAGTATATAATTGCATAAGTATGGAGTCCTTTGTCCATATACACTCATGTCCATAAATTAAGGATAATTCAGAATCACACAGAAATTGATCTCTAAAATAAAAATTTCACCTGTGTAATGATCACACACATCTTGAAGAAGAATATGCAAATTACAGGAAACCACCAGATGGCGTGGATAGTACGTCACAATGACGAGAGTGTAAGAGAGGGGTATATAAGGAATGGTGGCAAAGAAGTAAAATTGTTCACAAGCGCTGTGAAAGCCTTTCAGTGCAAAAACCGCATAGTTATGGCACAAAGGAGGCATTTGGATGATGTTTTACGTGGCAGAATTATCGGACGACTGGAATGTGGACGTACCCAGCTGGAAGTATCCGAGGAACTTGGAATCGCCCAGAGTGTCATCTCCAGGCTTTGGCAACGAATCCGAGATGATGGTAATGTGAGTAGACGTTACAGCACAGGTCGCCCCCGAGTTACAACGCAGAATGAGGACCGCTATTTGGCAGTTACTGCCAAAAGAAACAGACGGAGTACAGCATCAGACCTGTCTCGTCAGCTCTCTTCAGCTACCGGTACGACAGTTTCAAGGCAGACCGTGTACAGACGCTTAGGGCACATTGGTCTATATGCTCATAGGCCTGTCAGATGTGTTCCACTTACCGCAACTCACTGTCGCCTGCGATTAACCTGGAGTAGAGAGCATGCATTGTGGACACCGCACTAGTGGTCTTGTGTGATGTTTTCCGACGAGTCCAGGTTTAGTTTGGAGTCTGATTCTCGCCGGACATTCATCTGGAGAGCGCCAGGTACCCGTTACCACCAAGAGAACACCATTGAAAGACACTGTTACGGTGGTGCAGGATGGCTCGTTTGGGGAGGAATTATTCTTGGTTCCAGAACTGACCTGCATGTTCAGAGTGTAACGATGACAGGCCACATCTATCGGGATGTCATTCTGGAACAACATGTACGTTTGTTTCGGGGCGCCATGGGTGCTGAATTTGTGTTTATGGATGACAACGCCCGTCCTCACCGTGCAAGCATTGTAGACGAATGCCTTCAATCGGAGGATATCACCCGTATGCATTGGCCAGCATACTCACCGGACTTGAATCCAATAGAGCATGTGAGGGATATGCTTGGCCGACGAATTGCAGACCGTCAACCCCCTCTCACCTGTCTACCGGAACTTCGGAGTGCATTGCTTGATGAGTGGTGCAATATTCCCCAAGATCAGATTGATCATTTGATACTCAGCATGCCTAGGCGTTGTCAGGCCTGTATTGCATCGTCCGGGAGACATACTCCGTATTAACCATCCTACTAACCATGTTATACTGTTTTTTGTAAATAGGTTCTTTTTTGAAATTTGGTCAAGGGAGTAAAACTTGCAATTTTTTTTAATTATGTCAAACATATAGCATCTTTTTTCCTCTTTACTTTTTGTTTAATAAATAGACTTTACAAATAAGTCAAATTTGTTTTGCTTCTTTCTCTTTCTTTGCCTGAACTTCATTATCCTTAATTTATGGACATGAGTGTAATATAGTCTTTCCCATTTAAAAATATTTTTGATTTTTTTGTAATTTTTTGTTTGTCTTGTCTGTTAATTATTATAGTAACAGACATGACTGATAAGAGACATGACATTTCAAATAACAAAAATTATGAGTTTAAATAATTCCACACGAACATAAAAAGAAACATTAATTTAGACTACAAAACTATGGTATAAACTATGGTAAAATACTATTATGCATAGTAACAGAAATGACATTTAATACCCGGATAGCTATATTTAATTATCAAAAGTCTTGTATTTTTCTTAAAACCCTAAAAAAACTTTTCATAATGTAATTTAAACACTATTTCACTGTGTTTAAGCATGTCAGGGCAGAAAGTTTAGTTTGGGGACAGTAATTCTGCATAACACGTTTTATGTTCTATGATTCGAACAGCTGTATTTCAGTATCTTCTCTAATCATTTCTTTTTGAAAAATGTTTTATTCAATGGTATGTTTTTTAATCTATTCTTTCAGTACTAGAGACTGTCTGATAAAAACCGTGATAAAAAGAAAAATCATTTAGATTTTATTATACCTTGTAAAAAATATATATATTACAAGCGGACAGCAAATGGCACCGAATTTCGAAAATGAACCATTTATGAGAAACTTTTATAAAATTACTTTTAGTTATAAATAAAACTTGTGTTTTATATGCAACTAAAACCAAATTTATTAAATGAAGATTTCTTATCATTATTGTAAAACTTGACCATTACACCATGGAACCCCTATTCCTCCTATTGTGGGGAAACCCTAAAAGGAATATAATAAAAAAATATTCTTGCAAAGATATGCTTTAAATGAATAAAAAGTTTCAAAGCTAAGAAAATGCTTAAGGAAAATATCGATTTTTTTACGTTTGCAAAAGAAAACTTTTAAATGTTCGAATTATTTTTAAAAACATTCGAGATCAATATTCCATTGTAGCAGTATTTGATAGTAAGGCATTGGTTTAGTCATTAATCTATGTATTGCAAAGGTCAAAATACTTTCTAAAATATTTTGAACATTTAAAAATTTTCATCTCTTGCAAATGTGAAATATCTATATTTTTCTTAAAAGCTTTCTTAGTTTTAAAACATATATAGCGCAACTTTGCTAAAATGAATTTTTATTTTATGCCTTTTAGGGCTCCAGAATAAAAAGCTTCTACTTTTAAAGATTGTAATTTTTACTTAATTAATTAGCAAGAAAAAGTTTACACTATTAACCGATTTATCACCCTAACTCTAACCCTAAAGGAACGCTTAAAAAAACCAACAATTCTTCCATATTTTAAGTAAAGCAAATGTATTCTACTATAAAGCATTTAACTATCTCCAAAAAGGTTAAAATCCAAACAATGTACAGACTAAAGTCCTCTGATTATAGAGACAAATAGACTAACCGTGAAAGAAGCGCAAAATAAAACTTGGTTCATCTACTCTCGTAAGTTTTCGTACATTTGTTTCATTTATCTCGTCGGGAGTTTTTTTTTTTTTTTTTTTTTTTTTTTTCATAACACCTTTTCTCCGTTAAATGTTTCCTCATAACTCAATCGATTAAAGTTCCACTGCAGAGGGTGTTGTAGTTCTTCTCAAAACAGAGAATCAATTGTGTGTGTCTGGTATCGATAGCTGAAATCACTTTTCAGATCTTCCCGCCCTGCGTTTGTGGTAAAGAAATAAAAAATAAAAATCCAGACATGGAAAGGAAATGGATTAAAGAAAGTGTCGGAACTCGTAAAATCTGAACACAAACAGTGATTTATTTCCTTCTGATTTGTCCATGCATTGATTTTGAAGATCTTTTAATTCTTTAACCCTTCCACTACCAGTTTTCTTTTTCTGAGAAAAGAAGAAGTGGTTTAATACATATCAATTATAATACAAATATCGATGAATGCTGAAAAATGAAAAATTACTTTCCAGGAGGGGGAGGGGGTGATTGGAACAAATATGTCCCATATTCGTATTTTTTCGTGGGACACATGCGTCTCAGTGGTACTGAAATATACAGGAAATGCAATGAAAAGCAACTGCACTGCCATCTTCTGGAGGAAAATTCCACTGAATAGGCAGCTATATCAAGGAATACCAGTGGGGTATGCATTCATATTAATACGAAGCATATTTATCCCATAGAATTATTTGAAACTACCTGCAAGACGTATGTCTCGGTGGTAGCGAAAGTGTTAAGGGCAAGAAGACAGAACTGTTAGGTCAGTCTAATACACGCGAGTCTTAACCCTTTAACGCGCAGTGGTCCCGCTCTGGGATCACCAAACACTGACGTTTTGACTGTTGACACTCACGAAGAATATATTGGATTGCTATAAAAATAGTTGCGGGTGATATAGTTCCGAGAGAATCCTTTACTTTTTAGCACGTCATTTAACGTCAAAAAATGGTCGCGATTATTTTTAACAGCACTGAGATCTGCTGAAAAATGGAAGAACGCGAGAACAGCTGGATCGATTGCCCAATGCTGAAAAAAGGGCAGCCGTTGCCATCTCTCGACTTAACTACCAGCAAGATGGCGGACAATCGAAAAGTTCATCGCGTGCCACAGAGCTAGAGACCCCTTTTTTGACTACAGCCGGCTGTGCTCGCGCACAGCCAGCTGCGTACAGTAATGGAAACAGTAATGGAAACGAACAGTACAGTAATGGAAACGAACTCTTTATGCATTTACCCAGCTATAACCATAAAATGGTTATATCTTAAGCCTCTCATGAAAGATGATGATTTAACAAATCTTTATTTCATAAAGCAGGCCTAGTAAGTAACCTGAAAAATTTCGAATTTAAATAAATACGTTGCTTTTTATGAGGTTTTTACAAAAAACGAATTTTGAATTTCTTCTAACACATGTTTTCGAACATTTGTTTCTTTCATCTGTTCGGAATTGTTTTCGGTAACGCTTTTTTACCCGTAAACGTTTTCTTATAACTCAACTGACTAAGCTTTTGCCAGAAAGGGGTTTTGAAGTCTTCTCTAAATACACAATAAATTACATGTCCGGTATTGATAACGGATTTTTTCTAAAATCTTTCCACCCTACGTTTGTGGTAGTGATGAAAAGATTCGAATTATCTCAAGAATCGAATGCTTTGCACTCGAGTAATGTCAAGAATCAAATCGAATGACGTCATGAATAGTTAGGTAATTTTTGACGCCATGTTTAACTTAACATGCAAATTTTTAACACAATCAACTTTAATATATATTGCTTATTGCTTTCTTTATTTTTTTTACAAGTAAAAATTCAGATAATGAGGTCTATAGTAAAATAGCACGTAAAATGGTCGCAACTGGAGCAGGAGTTCAGCGTCCTCAGCAAATTAATTATTTTATTGCTAGAATATAATGTAAGTAGAATGTGCTCATGTCCTTCCCCTACTTAAGCATTTGCAGCTGTATCAATTTATATAACTTCATGTCAGTCACGGTATTAAAAATATCTTCAAGAATTATATATATCTATATATATAAAAGAGGAAAGTCTGTTTGTTTGTTCGCTATACGCGTCCAGACATTTCGACGGATCTGGACCAAATTTGGCACGCTGACTAAATACGACAAGAGAAAGCTAATGCCGTAAAAATGAAATTAATCGGATTAATAGTTTTTGAGTTATTTTATGTTTTGTAAGGTTTTTGGCCATTTTTCACGCATTTTACGTTATCGCGAGCTAAATTTCTGTCCAAATACTATATTTTTTATATCATCGGAAACTACAGAATTGTTTTTTTTCAAATACAATTTGTTATAAAATCGTACTTACATTGGCCGATTTTTGGGAATTTTTTAAAGGAAATCCTGTTTCGAAGAAAATGTACGGCTTTTAAAAATATGCTATTTTTAAACTGTCGCATCGAAAAACCTAATGGGCAAAAATTTTCTATCTTTTTACCGCTGATTGAACATTTATTTCTCCCTCTTATAAATTTTGAACCGTACGGAAATGTTTACATGATTTTTTTATATGATTTTTTTTTCTTAAAAGATCACATATTAAAATTCTCTCCAGAATGCTAGTCCCGGAACGAAGGTAACAAATTCCCCCACTCGGTTTTTCATTTTCAAGGTCGGAATTTTCTTCTCACGGAGCGAAAGAGAGATGGGGGGATGAACAGAGGTGGAGGGGGAAAGAGAGATGGGGGATGAACAGAGGTGGAGGGGGAAAGAGAGATGGGTCGGCGACCGTGCTAATTCAATCCCCCCCTCTTAGCGCCCCCACGAAATTCAGGCAGATTGGTTATTATATTGATGACTGGAAACTCTTTATTTGTTTTCCGTTGGTGCGTTGGTAATTTTTATAAAAGACTACATTTCAGAACTCAGATAGGTAGAAGGGGCCTACCCACGTCCAATTTCCGGTAACCTCTGTAAGCTAACAGATGCCATATTTATTGTTTTTCTCGGTTCAGCGGGAAGTCCCATGTCCTTTTTATTATCGCTGCAGCCGGAGGATTCACATTCTTTCCCTTTACAATCTCATACCCACTACTGGTCTCTGTTTTTAGTAGTTGCGTAGGTATTAACCATAAATGACTGTTAGAATACATTCAGGTAGAAGAGGAGAAGCCTAGCCACGTCCAATTCCCGATAGTTTCTACGCTACCAGGTGCTTTGTTCTTTTTTCTTCGGAAATCTCATGTCCTTTTTTTATCATTGCAGCGGAAGGATTCACATTCAAGCTTAACAGCGTCCAATTCCTGGCAACCTTTGTATTCTATCACATGTCGTGTTCGGTTTTCTTTTCGCTGCAGCGGGGAATCCCGTTTTTTTATCATTGCAGCGGGAAGTCCCGTTTTCTTTTTTTTTATCATTGCAGTGAGAGGATTCACATTCCTTCCCTTTACAATCTATATTTAAGGTAAATGGGCATTTCTCTTCCATTGCACGGGCAACGCCGGGCCACGCTGCTAGTCTATATATAGGTGCCTACTTCATTTTTTTTTCGTTGCAGCGGGAAGTCCCATGTGCTTTTTTTTATCATTGAAGCGTGAGGATTCACATTCCCTCTTTTTACAATCTATATATAAGGTCAATGGGCATTTCCCTTCCATTGCACGGGCAACGCCGGCGCATGCTGCTAGTATATATATAATATATATATATTTGTGATGCGGCAAGCCTACTCCAGAAGCATCGATATTACGGGAAGAGTGCCCTGGACGGAGGACATTTTAAGGGGCACCAACGCTTACTCACGTTATATTTGAAGAAAACCGTCCCGAACGCACAGCCTGCATCCTTCAGCTATCTACCATGTTGAATGTCTTATCCACTCGACTATGATGGGGCCAGGGTAAAAAGTAAATAAACGAAGTCTTTCTGAAGAGATTTCTGACACCTCTTTGGAATATTTCTGAATTACCTTCACTTGTCTATGATTATGCCTTATATTGTATATATCCAGGGCCTCCGAGAGAAATTTTATAAGGCGGGACAGAAATGTTCCCGGGCCCCCTCCCCAACTTGCTTTGCCTCAAGAAATATATTTTAAATTCGGCTCAATTTTTCTTTAAAAGTAGTTATTAAAAATAAAAAAGTTTATATTGTGGGGTCATTTTTATTCTTACCTAAATTATAATTTTAATAATAGTATTTGCAATCTGTAATAATGTATTATAAAAAATATAAAAAAATGAACTATCATTACGGTATTTTTATAACCAGATTCCAAAATCTTCCTTTGCCTCACCACCCTAGCTGTCTAACATGTGTTGCAAATCACCAACAGTGTGTTATTTATCTGTAAATGCATAAGTTCACATTTTGTTATAGTTAAACACACAGTTTCGAAAATTAATTTTTTTTTCTGTTAGTGATTTTTATATAGAATGCTAAAAGAAAAGAATGAGTAAGGAAATCTTCCTATTTAGCGATTTTTTATTCATGCTTGAAGGTTAAAGAAATATATAAATGGTAGAATTAGCAAATTTATTATTTAATTTTAATAACGGCTTTTCGTGCCTTTTTACTTGCAAAATTTTGTATAACATCATCAAGATTAATAGCTCTGGCAATGTCAGATTCGATTCTTAGTCTTGCTAAGTCTACATGTCGTTATTGAGACATGGTTGATCTTAAGAAATTTTTTATGAGTTTCAGTTTGCCGAATGATCGTTCAGCAGAAGCTACCATTGCTGGAATGGTTAAAAATACCCTAAGGGCAATGCAAACATTTGGAAATAGATCGTTCAGCATATATTCTGTTAGTATGTTCAATAAATTCAGAGGCTTTAATTGATTAATTCCAAAATTAGCTTTGTGGACGGATGGTAAGTGAATTATTTCTGAAAGGAAATCTTCACTATTCAGATCATCTTGACACTGTTCCGATAGAAATAATGCCTTTTCTTTCAAACTGCTTTCAGGTATTGTTAAATACTGCCGTAATATTTCAAATTAACTTGAAAAGTTTTTGACAGCATCAAATGGTACAGTTACCCTAGTAGCACAACTAGTTCAAAAAACGTTCAAATTACGTTGGAAACACGTTTTTCGACGTTAAAAAACGTGTTTTGAACGTCTTTTGGACTAATTGTGCTACTCGGGATAGTCCCACTATGACACTATCTACCAAAGGGTAAAATACGTAAATTTTAAAATATTTTTCTTCATTATCTAACTGTTTATCAGTTTCTTCACTATCCAGATGATGCAGCTTTGTTTTTTGCGTCTCTCATCATATCCACGGGAAAAGGTTTTCTCGATCTCCATATTTAAAGCTACAGTTTTAGCTTCAGACCAGACTGAATTCCAATCATTTCGAAGTGTTTTCAGATCGGAGAGCAAAGCTCCTATGTTTTCAGCTTCCACATCAATTGTTGTATTTCTGGCTTGGATGACATTATTGCACATATCGGTTCGAAGCAATATTTTGAACCACACAGCTGACATTAACACACACACTAAAGATGACATATACCATATACCAAATTCCCTTACTTTATACTATGTGCAAGTATAAATTTGAATGTCCATATATTGTTGAAGTTTTTGTTTTAACCCCTTTGAAAACTTATGTAGCTGCATGTGTGAGGGAGTGGGCGCATTTTTGTATTTTGCACCACTTAGAAAAATAGCTAGGACCGGCACTGCGTTGGGCTGTGATTTTTTAAAGTAATTTTTTAAAAGTAAAGATGTAGAAAGGAAATTTGTAGTGCATTTTGAAAAAATCACAGGCCCCCTATAATTCGACGGGCCCCGGGGCAGTGCCCCGGCTGCTCCCCCCTCTCGCTGGGCCTGTATATATCCAACTGATAAATTAATAACCATAATAAAAAGTAATAAATATTTGGAAGTTATCCTTATTTGTAAGTCATTGTAAGCTAAAAATCGAGATGTGCTCCTGCACGATACAAATACCACTGCACCTAGAAATAACATTCAGAGAAATATTATCAAAAACTCTTGCTAAGAAATTGAACTTCTAAGGTGAACCAAAGAATCAATTTTGAAAACTGCATTCCTGAGCTTGAATCGTTCTGTTTGCATTTGAACATTTTTTGAGCTCGAATCAATGTTTGATTTTGAATTTTTGTTGAACCCGAGCTTTTTCTTTTAATCTTTGGTTGTGGAAATAAAATTTCTGTTTCTCACCCTTCGAACTTGTTAATACAGTTACTTTGCTGTTTTCTGTAAGGTCACGCAACGTTCTATTATGGCAGAGTAACGAATCATGATTGAAAAAGAATACTAAACCGCTCTATTATGTCAATTTAAGTAGTATCTCCTTTTGTAGCGCTACATCGTAATACGGATCCTGAAATTACCAACACTACATTTGCAGCGTTCTCTATCTGCATCCTCAATCCCTTTTCAACTTGCATTTATTGACTATAGTGACTGTAACTAGCTTTCCTTGTTTGAAATCATCTGTGTCAATAACTCATAAATAGAATGGAACACGATTTTACTCCCGCACATCCCATGCAAGCGCTGAGAACTGAATACTTGAAAAGTTGGAGAACAGCAGAAACAAAGAAAAGGGGCATTAATCTACAAGGTAGGAAAATGCGCGTATATCTTGCCCAAAACTAGGAACAGACAGGAAGCATGCAACACAATAGCATGTCACAATTTTGTTTAAAATTCTGCAATATTTTTTATATAATTTCTGTCTCATTTTTAGTCTTTTCAACAATCAGTAATTTAAAAGGAAATTATGATGATTTAACCTCAGAGTCTTTTTCAAACTTTCATCACTCCGTTATATATTGCAGGCATCACTGAAAAGGTAAAACGCAGCGCCACCTTTCTCAAAGTATTCTTTCCAAATAATTGGTACCAAATTTTAATCAGCCGTTGAATCGTATTCGAAACAGTAAACTTGCGAAAGCTAAAAATGGGTGCATAGTTTTAGAAGAGGATTTGAATACATGTGATTCTCGTAATTTGTTTTTAACATGCACGCATAGCATGCAGTATATAGTTTTAAAAACTGGATTTTTTTTTATAATATAATGAACAATGGTTTTATTTACTGTCTAGCTATACCTGAATTTATTATTTGTTTTATTTTTAAAAATTCTCAACAAGCAGTCGACTGAAAGACTTGTCCTATTGAAAATAATATTTACCTCCACAAATACTATAAAAGAGAACACACAATTTATCCGTAGTGTTTAATAGAAATATATCTACAAAAACTGAATGAAAAATAAATTCTTTCCCGCTGCGTTTGTTTTATAAAGATTGGTGTTTGAGTAAAACCTTCACTGTTTATTTAGCTTTATTTCGTTTCAAAACAACACTCAACTGATATTGACATATACGTCCAAAATATCTTGAGCACAGTTGTTTTGCTTTAAAATTTTGGAAGATTATTTTTCTGTGTTCATCTTAACGTTAAAAAACTGTTGAAAGACGTGTACATCAAAGTATATACAGCAACGCATATTTATTCAAGCGATTAAATGCTAGTTGTTCAAAGACATATTTTCTTTCTTTTTTAAGCAAAGCAATGCAAACTTATCTCCTCATACAGCATTCGGCATACTTTTTCTTATCAACTATTTCATTTCACGTATATATAAATAACCGAAAAATGATTTCAAAAAGAGTAGAATTTAAAACACTTAAATAGTAGTAAAAAATTAAATAAATAGGCCAAACTAAATAAATTCCCTTATTTACTACGCATAGTATTAATATAATTCACTTTGCGTGAATTATTATACATAATTTTATCAGTAATAAATAAAAAATGAAACGAAAACATAAATAAGGAACATGTTTTTGTGCAATCGCATAGCCATGAAGCACATAATTTAAGGATAAAGACCGGAGTTCGAACATTAGTCTGGTCAAGTAAGCAATCTTTATTTTAAAAAGTCCTAGTCCACCTGTAAGTTCCGATATTTATGAGCGGTTGACATCACTAAAATTAATTAAAAATTAAGTTTCAATTCTTTCATCCGTTAATAATATTTTTCCAATAAAAATGTAAGTTTTTTGCAGTGGAATTTTTTTAGCGTGGAACCCTAAAAATCATAAAATAAAAATTCGTTTTTTAAAAACATGTTATAAAGAAATGAAGTATCATTACTAAGAAAATTGTGAAAAATTGTAGATTTTTAAAAACTTTTGCAACAGATGAAAAATTAACTCAAAATATTTTAAAAAGCATCCGAGACAAATGCTCTTAGTCATAATTTTTGTTTAGTAGGGGCGAGTGTTGTTCCTTGGGCCACATGTGCCTTTGACCAGTTTGAATATTTTGCCATCTAGTGGAGAAATACAATATTAAATATACGTAATTAACACTAGTAACATCAGGTACTATTTAACGTGTTTGTGTCCATTTCAGACTTTTTAGCCATGTGCTAATGAGAAATGTTTATTTTCCTAGTTGCAAAGTAATTTTCAAACACACATTTGATTCAAAGAAAAAAACTACGGTGCTGTACATTTTGAAACAGAACTAAAGCAGGTAAGTACCACAATATCATTCGCTATAGCATAAAACACTAAATTTTAAGAAACAAAACTTGTATTTGTCAGGCTTTAACAAAAAATGGCTACATGTTGCACCTTGGAACAGTGCCAGTATTGTACGTTGAACCGGCCCAAGGTACAACATATGTAGCAGCTCGTTTGTAACTTGTTTTGATTTCATATTTAACTAATTAATTAGCTTCCCTTAACTAGTCAGTCCCCTAGTGAGTCAGTTATTATCAACATCACAACATATGCTAAGTAATTAATAATAATTAAATAAAATAAAGCATAAAAACGGAAGATTAGAGCTATACAATTGGATCTTTGATTTGATCCTTTACAAATGATTTTTCAAGGAAAAGCCGAGGAAGAGTGGCAAAAGCAAGAACCCCCCAGAATATTAACATTCACTCCCGAAACACAGGGTATAGAAAAGAAGAAACAAAAATATGTTAAAGTAAAAGCGTCTTCACAGTTCCAAAGATTATTTGATGAAGAGTTCATCTCAAAAGATTCAAGGGATGGAAGTGAGTTCGCTGCAACTCTTGGAATCTCCTAGAATTGGTGACGAAAACGAGGACACTACAAAGATTTTATTCTGATTGAATTACCCGGAGAGAAAAGCAAAAAGCATTATGTTGCTGAGGTTTTAAATGTTCTTAGTGACGGATATCAAGTGAAGTTTTAGAAAAAAAAATTATTAACACAAACAAGTTTCATCCCGATGAACATGATACTTCTGATATTTTTGAAACTGTAAAGAAACTACCTTGCTTCAACAGGTGCTTCTAGCACCAGTTAGCACAAATACATTTTCCAGTAGACTGCCACTTACACATGTAACAAATGCTGCAAATAATGCAACAGAATATTATTCTATTAAACATATATTTCTATTAAATGTATGATTCATTTTATTGGAATGATATTGAATGTATGTTCTATTAAATGTATGATTCACTTGATTTGATATATTTATTTCAATTAATGCTTTTGAAAACCGTGTTAAAAGTGTTATGACTATATAGTTTCAGTCAACTAATATGTTAAGAAAGCAAAATTAACTAAAAAATAGTGTACGTCAAAGTGTGATATCTAATGGCCCAAGGTACAACTTAATGTTGTACGTTTTATCAATTTTTCTTACCCAAATTTTGTTTTTTAATTAACGATAGTGTTTTTTAAGGAAAAAATTCATTCAAATACAAAAAAGAAAAACTATGACGTATGTATCATAAAATTCCTGAGTTACAGAGAAAATTACATTTGCACACAAAAAAAGAAAAATGAAAATTGTTCGAAGGTAAAACACGCAATTTAAAATACATTATGCATATTATATGATTAGAAACCTATTTTATTTCATTACGTATAGTCATAATTACTTTTACATCTTTTATTTATTTTGCCGATAAAAAATTATTTAGCTTTATTTTCAAATCAGAAATCATTTTCCTGTAGGTGAGGGTAAAATGATCCTTTGGACTCTTTTCCAAAATTCTATATTTTTCGTTGTGCAATTTGGGTTTAAAATATTATTAAATTATGTTTATGGTGCAAAATATTATCACAAAGGCCCAAAGTTTAATTAAACAGTCTAATCACTGTGCATGACTGTCTATATGCGCATCTACATCGATTACGAATGGTGAATAGTCCTGCCGGCTCTCCTTCTGTCGTAATCTGTCCAGTACTTACGCAGACCTGCATCTTTTCCCGATGTTGAGAAGCCAGAGATCATATAAACTTCGTAGGGAAAGTTGATCCAAAATGGGGGTGATCCTTTAGGGGAAAATATGCATAAAATAACAAAGTTTCATTTAACATCTATGTTATTTTATGCATGTTTTCCCCTAAAGGATCACCCCCATTTTGGATCAACTTTCCCTACGAAGTTTATATGATCTCTGGCTTCTCAACATCGGGAAAAGATGCAGGTCTGCGTAAGTACTGGACAGATTACGACAGAAGGGGAGCCGGCAGGACTATTAAACATTCGCAATCGATGTAGATGCGCATATAGACAGTCATGCACAGTGATTAGATTTAAGCAGCCACAGCACTGCCTCCGGGGCAATCAGGGAGGTTATGGTTGGTATTTTTCCATGGTTTCTCTCTTATTCGCTCCTTTAGTTGTAACATATGCATGTTCTTGAAACCCAGATTGATTTTTGATGATACAAACTTAGAGCTTTCTTGATAATATAGAGCTTGATTGACAAAATATCCTTTTATAGACAACTTATCCGTCTTTTCATCTTGGCTGCAAAGTTTTTACTCACTTAGCACCAACCAGGGAGCACGTGTAATTAAGGAATGCTACCAATGCGTGTAACGTTATCCCCCACGCACTATGTGTATTTGTATCAATGTGTATACAAAGTGTATTGTAAAAAATATATTGTATGGGTATTACTCTGCAATGACAGAAAGAAATACATGAAATTTGATAAATTTACTTATGTACCCATGATTTTTTTTCTCAAAAATTAATTTGTTCCAATATTTCGATGTGTAGTATGCATTGAAATCTTTCAAAAACAAAGCTTCATGGAATGTAGAACATTTAATTCATTATGGAAAAAAAAAACATGAAAAAAACGACATGAAACAAGTATAGATAAAATACATAATGGCATTTTAGAAATGTATTTTTGACACTGCTGTGCAGCTGAACAATCACACTCTTTTGCATAAAATAACCATTATAACGTCTCGAATGGTTTAAGCATTTCTCCATCTGTCAACAAGTTTCAGAAGCATAAAGTGCAACTACTTTTAAAGAAAAATAAGTCATTGTGAAGAAATCTGAATACCATTTCTTGAACCATTAACAAAAAACGTAAACAATAAAAACGATCTTCACGCTCAGTGTTAAATTTTTGAATTTGCGCGCTCCGACTCTTATACGCCAATGTCCTCAAAAAAGTAATTTATCTTTTACGATGCAAGGAAGATAAATAACAAGTCCATAAAAATGGTTGGTGTTTGATTTTCTTTGAAGTTTTGGTAATCATACAGAATTAAACGAGCCCCCCGTGGGGGGGGACGTACCTTTAGGGATCACGTTGCTTCAGAAACGGCAAAAGTTTTCGAGGAAACACCTTAAGTTCAGTCACGTGAGTGAATTTAAAGAGTCATACATTTCGCTACAAAAGTTAATGCATTGAATGCTTTAAAAGATATTTAAAATTGTCACTTACGCAATTTAAAATGGTGCAATACTAATGAAAAGAAATTTTATTTCATTTAAAATCAAAATAGGAAAAATATATTTTAAAAATCTCACGTAATACTGTGTTATTTTATTTATTTATTTATAAATTATTGGCGACTACATTAAAAACATGCCTTAAAATTAGAAAAAAGGTGAAAATGTCATACATTATACTTTTGCAAAAGATCATTAATATGCTTAACCATTAGGAGAACTTGTAGTACTTGACCTAAAACATTAATAATACCACTTTTTTTTCCTTTTTTTTTTCACAATGACAAAAAAATCTTTGTATTCATTCGTAAAATATGAAAGAAATAGTACATTATTGTTTGAAAAAAAGGTTTTTTCTGCTGAAAACACTGTTTTTATAAAACATTTTTAGAATCGGGAGTATTTATTATATTATGTACGAATTATATACAATAACATAAATTCCTTTGATTACATGAAAGTGGTTCCAAACAGAAATACCCTGAGTCCAGTTCTGAAATTTGCGATTCATTTTGATAAATAAACAAGAGAAACTATGATTAATGAAGTCGACATTAATTTAACAAACAAGCCGATTATTTGTGTATTATGAATTAATAATATTTCTCGAAGAAAAAACGTACAGTTACAGTCTTGAGATTTGGAATCATAAAAAAAAATTAGAGAAATGTAATTCAATAAATTAATATTTAGAAGGAATTTATGTTTAAAAACTCTCCCTATACATATATAATCTTTAGTACATACGTTAGCAGTGTTCCTCTTAAGTTTTATTCCAAAACTAAATAAAAACTGGTTGACGAGTACAGAAGAATACGCACAAATATCCACTGAGCTCATATTGAAAAATCAAGGTGTAACTAATGAAATTTGCATTACTCGATTATTTATCTTTAAATGAACAATTGGTAAGCTATATCTGCATTTTTACGTCTGCATATTTAAAGTTTATAATACATTTAAACTAATCTGCATATTTGAAGTTTATAATACATTTAAACTAATTATTCAATAAATAAAACTATTTTTATATAATATCACACATTGGGAAAAAGAGAAATAATGTCCATCCCAGTGATATAAAGATACAATCATCATCAGCTATAACTAGAAACGACAGGGGCCAAAAAGAACTAAATAAATATATTAAGAAAATCTGTTTACAAATTTTTAAAATATAAATTTAATAAGGTTCTGAATATTCAAAAACTTCATTTTCTGTCAAATTACTGTTTTTCTTTTTCAAAATCTCAATTAAAAATCTCTAATTGAGTGGTTGTACATAATAAAATTATAAAATTTCCCTTTTTCTTGCTTTGAGTATCGCCCTTTCTGTTCGTTCATTTTTTTAAATTTCAGATTGACTTTATGAGTATTTACTTATCTCGTACATTAGTTCTAGTACAATTCTTTACTTAATTTTTTACTGTCGTTTGAGCCCATTATCAATCAAATCTTTTAACATTCATGAAGAAATAATCATGTGTCTTGTTTTAATGGAATCCTACATGATGCTAACCATATATTTATACTTGTCTTATTTTAATCCTAGAGAGATGATGATAGCAAACATTTTAAAAACAGTTTTTTTTTGTTTGTCTGTGAAACTAGCAATAATTGAACATGGATTATATTCAAAGTTCTCCATCCAACTGCAGAATCTCTTTTTAAATCTAAACAAGAAATACGATATTAATATCCAAAATTTAACAGGATGCTGCATATCATTACTGTCTTTTGGATTAAATCTTCAGATTTTTTTTTCTCTTTGAACTCTTAATTTATGTAAAAATAACCCTTCGTGACTGACGATAATTGCTCGAAATTTTGTTTGTTTGTGTTGATATGAAAATGCTACGCAGTGGCTATCTGCGAAGGAGGAGATGTGCCTTGGTTGGAGGACTTTCTAAGGAGTTCTAACGCGTATTCACTTTACATCTGGAGAAAACTGACCAAAACTCCAGACCGTTAGATCGACAGCCGCGCGACAGGCCCGAACCCGGTACCTTCACATTTCAGCCGGCACTGGTCAGGCCATGGTATGGAAATTTTAAAGTTGAATAACACAGCGAATATAACACTTGTCCATAATAGGATTTTTTGTGAATTACATTTTAAAGTTTAAACATCAAAATATCAAATAAATAGTTCTTTATAAAATGTATCTCATAAAAAGTAACTACACAGGAAAACATCTTTTGCTGAATTCAATAAAATTTTGTTTGCACTATTTAAGCCAAATAATTTTGTTGGTTTCTAATAAAATTATTATTAAATAAACAAAATATTTCGTTGAATGGACAGAAATTTTGTTGATTCAACAAAAATATTTCCTTGAAATAGAGCCAATCAAAATTTTGTTGAATAAACAAAACATTTTTTTCAATGTACAGCTGCGGAAAAAAAAGTCCCACTTGCTCTTTATTTCGCCGTCGTTCGTCGTACAGCAAAGTTATATATACCATTCGTTTTCAAATAACGTATACTTTAATTTACTATTGATTTAATTTGCATAAGGGGCCGTCTTCATATTTAATTCTGCATCAACTTCGTTTTTCTCAATGGCAACACTGTATTTTGACTTTATTAAACAAAAGAGAACCTTCAAATTACCCTAAATATTAATTTTCACTAATTTTCTACGATAATTTCCGGAGATATTGCGAATTATTTTTTGCGCGTTTTTAAGGGACTTTCTACAAATTGAAAAGCGCTATTTGTAGGGTCCGAACTTTTCGTCTTTCATTCATTTCGCTCGCGAGAGTTAAAAGAAATAAATATTATTTGCAAAGAAAATATTGTTGTTTATGATTGTACCATCTCTTTTAAAGTTTTTTGTACTGAGAATATCAAGGGTAGAAAGTAGAATGTTTAATCAGAGGTCCAAATGATCCGTGAATTCATAACTTCCTTGGCTCGAACTCATGACTTAAAAGAAAAATGCAAAACGACTGCTCACGAGTTTGATAGTCTTTGTAATTTTGAAATTGTTATTCAGTATTCCCCTTGATGGTTCTCTTAGACAGGTGAAATGTTGGCAGGAGTGAGAGGCTGTTCCCTGCTCTTTTGACTGCAAGCATGTATGTTACCCAGCTACAGTCGAACTAGAAGAATGGTTTTTATGACTGAAAATTTATTCGTTTGAATTTCATCTAAAAAACGCAATTCCTTTTATATGAGCCAATATTATCACTGTGTTTGTTAATTCACTTTCTTCATTTAATATTCTCATCTACAATGTGCAATATTCTTATAACACATTTGGTGGTATTTTAATTTATTGTCAGATGAAAATTTAGACAGAAAAACATAATTTTGGATGTTTTTTGAATGTTTGATAAAGTATGGGGAAGTCCAAAGACCTAATGTTTCCAATATTTAAAAAGGTCAAATTCATGCCTGGAATGTTGAGGATGTTAGTCTTTCAGAAATAGGATGTTGTATTAGAAGACATATACGTCTACTGCATCAAATTCTATACCTGGAAAATATTTTATTTGGGGGGATATGATAGCGGACGTAACAATAGACGCTTTATAGAATCACCATACTGTAAAAAACCTCTAATTTATGTGTTTCAAAATTTGAATTTTTTTAATACCGCTATCTTTTGTGTTTTTGCGCAAAAGAAATCTAATTTACATTTATTGTATGCAATTTTTAAAAAATTGTCACTTAATAAATTTATATAGGGTCCCTTAACTCATGAAAATAACACATTTTATTTAATATACATTAAATTACTGAACGTAAAAATTTGAAATTTTGCACAGCCATGTAATATTACTTTCTGCATCTATTTCTATCAAAATTTGGCTAGGTCGCTATTCATAATTTTTTTGAATATTAATTTAATAATTCATATTAATATTTTATTTAAAAATCATAATAATAGTGAATTATGTTTGGGTCGTTTAGTTCTAATAGTAGGAATAAAAACCAGCTTCTTATTATCAATATTACATGAGATATGAATTAATGTATGAAAAAATATTTTAACATATGGGGAGAGGGATTTTGGAAGCTCATAACTCACCCATTTTCAGTTCAAATTTATTAAAAATGGGTATCCGGCGTTAAAATGAGCTAAATTTTTGAAATATGAAATGAAATCGAGGGGTTGCTATTGAGAAAAAAAAAGTTGGTGCGAATTTTAATATGTAGATGATCCCTTATGCAATTTTCATGAATATCAAATTAAAGTGTACTTCAATCGTAAACGATTGGTATCTGTAACTTGGCTGTACGACGAACGACGACCGAAAAAAGTACAAGTGGGCCTTTTTTTTCCGCAGCTGTACATATCATAAGAAAACTTTTTAAGAAATTGCCACACTGATCAAACAGTTTGAAACACCGTAATATACATAGCATATGCACATATAAAGAATAATCCTACATAATATAATGTGTATATATCGTATTGGTTGTAAAACTGTTTTAAAATTTTATAAACCTAACATTTTTATTTTTAATATTTTTCATTGAACGTTCACAATGAGGGAGTAAAAAAACCATTAAAAAGCGTTCAACCATTTTCGCTTTTCCATATCTTTAAGGAAAATTTCAAAGCATTGAATGCAACTGCTTTTCAATGAACAAAAACTTTTGTAAGAATGATAAATCTGAATGTCAATTTTTTTAAAAACTAACGTACACTACAGGCAGCAACAAAAAAAAAAAAAAAAACACCGAATCCTAGCACATTGAATTTACACTTTCCTATTCTAATGCGCATGTGTCCGCGAAAATGTGATTTATCTGCTATGATGCTGGAAAGATAAATTACAAGTTCATAAAAATGGATGGTGCTTGATTTTCTTTCAAGGTTTGGTAATCGCAGCGAATTCAAAGAGCTCCCGTTGAAAAAAGAAGTAGTGGGGGTTACGTTGCCTTGGAAACCACCAAAGTTTGGAGGAAACACCTTAAGTTTTGTCACGTTAGTGAAAAATTAAGAATCGTGTCCATTTATTTCTATACGAAAGGGTACATTTGTAAGTATTTTTTTCAAACATTTTCAGAGTACCTATCATTGGGAAATTTAAAACATTGAAATAATAGTGAAGAGAAATTGATATTTCTGTTTTCAGAAGTATATTCAAAGAAATGTAAGAATGCTAAACTTGAATATGTATGTTATGTTTAATCATGAAAAAATTCTAAAAATTCTAAAAAAAAAAAAAAAAAAAAAAAAAAAAAAAAATGTATGAATGTGCCTATTTAGACTCTCAAATTCAAATGTAACTATTGAAACACACACACACACACACAATCAAATGATCATTAACTCTATGAAGGAAAGATAAATAAAAACTTCTCTCTTTAAAATTTGATCGTATTCAAAGTTTCAGTAAAAATACGGAGCTATATGAGTACTTTCATTTTTTTTTTTTTTTTTTTACGACGGGCACTGTCCGTTTATTGGCATTGGTCACTGTATTACGACGACAGATTACTCAGTTTGATTTTTTTCACAAAATTAAAATAAAAAAAATGTTTTCACCTTCATGAACAGTCAATGTAAGGATCAATAGCATAGATTAAGAATACTGAAGATAAAAAATTTAGGAATCCAGTTTTGTTCACATGTATGTTCTTACTCTACAAAAGAATTATTTTTAAAAAATTTATATAATTGCCTATTTACACTCTCAAATTCTCATGTAGCTACTCACACAGACACACACACAAAATATATATATATTATCGTTAACTATGGAGGAAAGATAAATAGAAGCTTCTCTCTTTAAAATAAACGATGTTTGTTCAATATATGGATTAATGGCATCAGCTAGTTAAAGAAGAAGAAAAAAGCCGCACTCGTTGAAATAGCAGTGAAAGAAAACGCCCTCGAAAAGCAACGCAAGAGTAAAAATACCATAAAGTTACCTTTTTAATAAAGAAGAAACAAGTAAGATGAATGTGCTCCTTTCGGTGGGAGGGGGCGAACACACACACATACACATTTTTTGCATTTATGTGTGTTGGAAGTTTCGAAACAGGTTCCTTGTCTAAAGTCAGGTCCGGATTGATTTTCAAGCAACTTAGGCAATGTCTAAAGCCCGGTATTGATGGTGTGGGCAACTTTCGCAACACCAGGGGATAAGAGGAGTTTTGTAATGATCAATTTTAATTGCAGGGCAGAGCTACCAAGTTTCCGGCTTTTTCCGGAAGATTTCCCACCACAATTTTTAGACAGTTTCATTTTGCATTAAATATTTGGACTTATTTAAAGCATAAATTTGTAAGTAAAAATTAGTGGTGTGAAATCTCCCGAAAAAAGCTGGAGACTTGGCAGCTCTGGCAGGGCATTGTAATCGAAAAATCTATGGGATTTCAATGACCAGTTGGGATCCACCGACAAAAGTTAACCCATGAAACCACAAAACCACGCCCCCGCACAATGGAGCACATAAAACATTTTAAGGATTTAAGATATAAAATTAAATTTTATGACAAATGACAATTTTTAACCATCACTAATCTATATAAATAAAGCAATGTGTAAACTGTCCGTTAGTTAGTTAGTTTAAAAATAAAGAAAAAGGTTGATGTGCGATTTTGAGAAGATGTGATTCTAGTGCCAAGCACCATTTATCGTCTGCTATTGCTACTTGAATTATGAATACACCTGAATGAGTTTTTAAACATTTTTTTAGTTCGAATTGTACATTTTTCTACGCAGCTTTTTCCCATCTATTTCTAATGTATTACATCTAGAAAGAAAATGGTTAGAAATATCAATTTTAATTGTGTTTAATCACACTCATCAATAATGATATACTTTCCAACTTAATGGAATAAGGAAAGCAAATAGGGAAGACCCATGGATTATAATACGCTTTTAATACATGGCACTTTAGTGCGTATTTAAAATCTGAAAGTGTTTCAGATTTTCTGAGTTTTTTTCCTTTCCAATTTTTATAAAGGCTAATATATCCAGAAGCTCTTCAGAATTAATATAGGACGAAAATAATTTGTTCCTTTTTGTAGGTTTTTATCATTAAACCACATCTTATTTTTGTAACCAGGGGCGGCACGACACGGTAAGCATCGCATCGGGGCTCCGGCTTCGAAGGGGCGTCATTTCGAACTTAAAATTTAAGTAGAGCATAAAAGGAGGCGTCTTTTTATGTTAGCAGAGGTCTCTACACTTACCCTAGGGCCGCTCCTGTTTGTAACCATCTTAATTTTAAATTCCATTCAGAATCTAAGAGATTTCAGTGCCAAGGAAGCCAGTGAGAAACAGGATTCTCTCCGAACAAGATTTATTAATATGGCGAACAAACTGGTCGCCGGAGGCGGCTAGTAGATTAAGAATACGGAAGATATCAAACTGAGGAATCTAGTTTTGTTCACATATATGTTCTTACTGTACTAAAGAATTCCAAATTAAGAAAAAAAATGTATATATGTGCCTATTTACACTCTCAAAGTCTAATGTAACTATTCACTCACAAAAAAAGATCATTAACTAGGAAGAAAAGATAAATAGAAGCTTTTCCTTTCAAAATTAACGATGTTTCATCGTATTTCAAGTTTCAGTAAAAATACGAAAATGTATGCGTACTTTCATTTTTCTCTTGAGAGACGGGTACTAGCCGTTTATTGCCATTGGTCACATCTAAGGCAGTAAATGTTGGCCACTGTATTACGGCGTCAGCTTACTCAGTTTGATTTTTTCACAAAATTAAAATAAATAAAATGTTTTCTCCTTCATGAACAAGCAATAAAGATGAATAGCATACATTAAGAATACTGAAGATAAAAAATTTAGGAATCCAGTTTTGTTCACATGCATGTTCTTACTTTACTAGTAAGAACTCATTTGTACTAGAATGTAGTTTATTCTTGTTTTTTGAATTCAACAACTTAGGTGGCAGCAATATACTCTGTTACTATTGTAAAGAAATGTTGGAATTAGAAAAAAGATAATATTTTAAATAAATACATATGGAAGCCATTGAGTGCAGCTTTCAGAAGTACAAATATAAGTTATTATACGGCGTTATTCCTTTTGACTCTGTGGAAACTAACGACTATCAAAAGGAATTTTTTTGACTTAATTTGTAGCTTTCAGGAACAAAATTATATTTATTATTTGGTACTTGAAAGTATTTTAGTCTTCCAGATTTAAACACATAAATTTCTATTTTCGCTACTGAAAAAAATGTAACATAAAATAAGTTTGTTCCTTACTAAATGCTGACCCTGAATATTTTAAGATTTTAAGGTGAATATTATATGGTTTAAAATGCATATACGTGATGTTGTTATTACTATACAAAATAGTTATGTATTTGCTCTTTGCAATAAAACATCTAAATGAAACATCTGCAATTCGTTACAAGAAACGAGGGCCAAGGAAAAAAGAAAACATTTTGAATTCCTTGTAAGCCTTTTGAATTTGCACTTTTCCATGCTTATGAGCTCTTGTCCACAAAGGGGCTATTTATCTTTTACGATGGTAACTGCTGAAAAGATGTGTAACAAGTTCATAAAAATCGATGTATTTTATTCTCTTTCAAGTTTTGGTAATCAAAAAGAACCGAATGCATCCCCAGGGGGAGAAACGCTGCAATGAAAGGGATAAATATTTAAAGGAAATAGCAAAAGTTTGTCAACTGAACAAAGTAATAAGAGCCAGTTATCTTTATGTTCCTTTAGAAAAGTTCGTTGACAGTATTATTTTAGTGTGCTTGGAATCATTATTGCGATAACAAAGGTAATACAACTTTTTCGAAAGTCCTGACAGAGACATTGGAGCCTTTCGTATATTTTTCATGGGACGGAATTTTTTACATTTAGAATGGACTTTTCCTGGTTTTGGCAGAACAATTTTACCCGTAACTCTTTTTCTTGCAACTTAAACATGATGTACCGACAAGTAACTAATGCTCATAAAGAACAGGCCTTCTTTTCATTCCAATAATAATATTAATAGGCATGTGCTGTAAAGAAATGACTTCAGATTTTCAGTACATGCAAATAACACCATTTGTGCTGTAGCGCTGACTACTGATCACTTTTAATACTAATTTTTTATTTGTTAAATACATATTTAGCGCATAATTTGAATTATCTGTAGTTCAGAATTTATCTCATTTGGACAAATGAAATACAGCTTAGAGGCCTCTGGAAAGGCAAACGTATTTCTTGATAACCCTGAATATACCTATGTATACATATATATATATATATATAAACCATCACTATGACAGTAAAATGGACAAATTAATGATCTGTCATAGGTTTCTTGTTTAGAAAATGATCATTTAACTCAAAAGATTACATGTGTTTAGTGTATGTGTGCGTGTGTGTGGGGGGTGTCTAAAATGAATACTCGAGGCATCACAACTTCACAGAATTTTTTGTTGGCTATATACCTAGTAAATAACAAATATTAAAATGTAAAAAATCACATGCAACTTAGATTTAACAATAGAAATATTTTCTTTTGAAGGAACATGAAAAAAATAAAATAAATTCGTACGTTACGTTTCCTACACTAACAATACGGATGAGTAATTCATTGCTATCCATAAATATTCATGCAAATAATGCCATGAGACATTGCCTATAATTCCAAATATGCATACTCTAAATTACAACAAAAACTTGGACATCTTTGCTATCTATACATACTTATATTTTACTTCTTGATCACCTATAGATATATATAAATAAACATGTTGAAGGAAATAAATTCAAACATTATTATAAATGCATTTTTTTAATAAAAGCTCTATATAGAAGCATTTTACGTTTGTAGAGCATTTTACTTTATTCATTTTATCAACAATTAAACGTTTTCTCGCTTTATTAAAACATCGTTGTATTATTTGGATGGCGCATATGATTTCTAATTCCGTTTGCGCAAAGGATTTCTAACGTAATTGCATTTTGGATTTCCTTTTCGTGAAAAATGCAATTAGAAATAAAATATTTTCATCTAGACAAAAGCCGCATGCTTCTATGCAGCATTTGTTTCATTCCCTGTGGGATAAAATGCATATTCTCTGTTTAAACATGTTTTGAAATAAAATATATAAAAGGATTATTATTTCTGTGTTTCCATTCATTCGCCTATTCGAAAGATTTAATTTTGCTCACTTTTCATTCAAATATACGTGTTTTTTAACTTACATACGTATGTTTTAACTTATATATGTTTATTATAGCTCTTTCCATTTAAACTTTTCCTTATTCAAATTTTATTTGGATTCTTCATAGACATTTTGGAAAAAAACAGCTTTGAAAAGTGAATGCATATCGCATATCATTTTGAATTTCAAACATGTGTAAATTCATTATCTACCTATAGAGGGAGTCCCGTGCTAACGGTGCCCAATCGCTATTTCCTAAAGCGTTAGTCAGAGACAAATGGTTCCAGTTGCAAAAATGCATTAAATTTTGCAATCTATTATATCAGAAACAATCGAAATAAATGAATCAATCCATACAAATATACAAATATACAAATTACGGAATTTAAATTTTCCCTGGTCCCCTGGTCCTATCAGTTATGTTCAGAAATTTTTTCTTGATACAATTTGAAGCGCAATAAAAAAAAAATCGTCCTTCTACGACCAAAATTTACTGAGTTATAAGGCAGCGAATATTTTGACTTAAGTCACTTATCCACGTTTAAAAATGTCCCGTTAAGGTAAACCGTTAAGGGATCATATAAATATTACAATTTTAAATTATTTTAATTTCATTTTTTTCGGCATAATGGGGAGGAAGAAGCAAAACTAATTTTAGAATACTATAACCTTTAAGCAGAAGGTTATAGTCAGGCTCTGTAAAAATATATCCGGGGTCAGACTTACTAAATAGTATGTGTGTAGCAAGCAGATGTGTAGCACTAAGTATGCTACACAAAGTACAGGGAGAGTTTACACGGGTGCATATTTCTATTGCAAATTGGAAGCTATATTGTGGTGATTACTATTTATTGTAATAAAGAGATATAGCAAAATGGATATCGCTTTATATTGTGTTCAATAACCATGCATACCGAATTTCAAGGCAATCGTTTGTACGGTGAAGAAGGTCATGCGGCGTAGCGCAATCTAGTGGCGAGTTTTAGCAAAACGGATACGGCGGAATTATTCTTCGCATTCAGATATCGATGAATACGAAATTTCAGGACGATCGGCTGGACAGCCCTGTGAAGTTCATGTGTTGACGCGACATCTAGTGGCAAATTATATAAGAAAATGGATAGCGCCAAACTCTTCCCCGTGTTCAAATATCTATGTATACCTATTTTCATAGCGATCAGTTACACAGTCAAGAAGTGATGCACTGCAGCGCGATCTAGTTGTTAATTAAAGTAATGATTTGCTACAGTGCCGTCAAGTGGCGAGTTATAGCAAAATGGATAACGCCAAAATATTCTCATTGTTCAAATAGCTATGTATACTGATTTTCATAGCGACCGTTTGAATGGTCAAGAATTTGGCCTGCTGCAGCGTCATCTAGTGGCGAGTTAAAATAATAATGCATTGCAGTGCCATCTAGTAGTGAGTAACATCAAAAGGAACACAGTTAGAATATATTCTTCGTGCTGAAATGTGTAAGTATAAGAAATTTTATGCCGGTCAGTCGAACGGTATAGAAGTTGATGCGTTGCAGCGCCATTTAGCGGCAAGTTACAGCAAAATGGATAGTGAAAAATATTCTCCGTGTTCTAATATCCGCGTGTACGAAATTTCATCGAAATCGGTCGGACGATATTCGCATAGTAAACGGCTAAACGGAATAGAATTCGACGTTCTGCTGCGCCACCTAGTGGCAAGTTAGAGGAAAACGGATAGCATAAAAAGCTTTTCAATGATAAAAGACTTAGGTGAACCAAATTTCATGGTACAACGGTGCTAGAGTTTTTCAACCTCATACACACATACCAACATTCATTTTTATCTATAACCAGTGTCATTATATATCCCAGTCTCAAATAAAATCCAGTTTCAAATCTAAGCCTCGCCAAAGTGCCAACATACGCCATTGTGCAAGCGTTTTTTCAGGAAATCATTCGAAGCATTGACTTAACAGCAATCAATATGGGAAATGGTTCGACCGCGAAAAAGTAAAGCAAGCCTTTATTTCAAAAGTGGAATCCCTTAATACAGCCGAAATTTTTAAAATTATCAACTATAACGTGTTTTATTCATCATTACTCCGATGTAGTAAATGAGGAGATTTCAATTTTCTGAAATTTGGCGGAATTCCCCCAACTTAAATCAATGTACTCATTTGGCGAGAATTCTGTAGATCGCTTGAAATCCCTTAACAACTGCATTATTTCTTCACGGATCATTAAAATTTAACGCTGTATTCTAATAAAACCTTTACACTTGTTTTCAAAAATCTATTTCCTTAAGCTCTCAATAAATTGCGCCAAGCCGAAATCTGTGCAAATCGCTAGAACTCACTTTCTCAAAATCGGCATTTGAGCCATTTTATTTTTTCGCCAAACTAAAAAAAATTACCTATTAGCCTCGGAAATCTTCAATTCTTATTGTTTTGCGTATAAAACATTTCATTCCTGCTCCGATTTCCCATGCACACGATATTATAATTTAAAAAAAAATAACCTTACGAATATAAACTAACAAAAAAAATCATTATTATTCTTTTATTTTTACTTTGAGAATTTAAAACATCTTATTCGGCAAAATCGCCAGACATGGCAACCACGATCCTTATTTCACACTTTTTTCACTACAGGGGTTACAATTACGGAAAGCTTTTTGCGTGGAGAACATAAAAAATCTCTTAAATTCCGGGAACGGGTGGACTTTCAAAGTTTTAAAGTGGACAATGATTTAGTCTATATTATTTTACATATCTGTGCAAAATTTCAGGCTGATATGTCCATTTTTGTGGATTTGTATACAACTCAAATCCACAAACAAACAAACAAATAAACAAACAAACAAACAAACAAACAAACAGAATTTCATTTTTATTTATAAGATTATAAGATAACTGCTATAATGCGTAATATAATCAAGTCTGACACATTTTCCTTATTTAAAATGAAATTTAAAACTTATCTAAAGAGAAACTTCTACTTTATTGAATGTTTTCTTACATTTTTTCTTTTTTGAAAAAAGGATACAATTTGTGTATGTTATAAGTTTATACTTTTCTCTGAAACAATCATTTTTTTTTTTCAATTTCGTTTTTTACTAAAAAAAGCAGATCACATCCGTTAAACAACACGAAATTTGAAATATTCGTATTCTTTCAAAATCAAACAATTTTTGTTTAATGACTTAGTTGATTTGCGTTCTCCCGCGGTTAAATAATTCAGCTAACCTTCTTTTCGATTTGCCATTCTCATATTCGGCGTGAACATGCACGTAAATAGCATTTTTGCTCCAATGGACTTCGCAAGTAATTCCTGCGTCTTAATATTCCACCATAAATCTGACCTAAGTTTTGCAGCTCCAAATTAAAGCATGGAGTCAGCAAAATTTCCCTAAAAATGAGATGGTCGATCCCAGTAGGTGGCCGTCTTGGGTACCGTGATGGCCGTCGGGTACCCCCTCTAAATAGCCCCTCGGGTACCTCGGGTACCCCCTTCTGATAGAGGTTATTTTAACATTAGGTCTATGAGCCAAAAAATACGTGCCATGAAAAATTGGCTGTTCAGAGGGGTGGCCGTTATATAGGGGTAGTCGCTCGAAGAGGTTTCACTGTATTTGCATTTTAAAATGTTTCATTTTCTAATTTAATGTTTAATGAAGTGCTTTATTTCCTCGCTTTTTTATTTTAAGCTATTTAAAACCAGTTCATTTAAAAAACTCTTTAACATAATTCTATTTTCAGTATAAGCTATATTTTTATGTGGATTTATTGGATACACATAGTTAAGCGTTATTCTTCTTTATTGCAATCTACATTCATAAAATGGTTAATGAAATTGCTAATAAATATTACAAGGCTCAAATCCATGTACCTTATTTTTTCTCAAATTCATTTTGTATAGAACACCTATTTCGCTGGTCGAAAAGTGCTGTAACTTTAAGCAGCTGTAACTTGGTGAATTTTGGTCGTAAAAAGACGATTTTTTTTATCGTGCATTAATTTGTATAAAGAAATTTTTTTCTAAATATAACTCGTAGGACCGGGAGACCGTATAAAAATTTAAATTTAGTCATTTTTATAGGAACTGATTTACTGAGTTGGATTGTTTCTGATATAATAGATTATACAATTTAAAGCATTTTTGCAGCTGGAACTATGTGTCTTTGAGTAACGGTTAAGGAAATAGCCATAGGGCAACGTTAGCACTGGACACCCTGTATATATATACACTAGGTGTTTCAAAATTAGAGGGAGAAACGTGTAGGATAGGTAGAATACAACAACATGTTTCAGAATCACATAGCGATGCGGGGTCGGAAACGTCGTCTTCGTGCACATGTTAATAATGACTTAAGAAGAAGCGTTCAAATCAAAGGTTCCCAACCTTTTTTGAACTGGTGCCCCCTTTTCTAGTGAATATTTCAATACCGCCCCCTCCCACTCCAGAGAAACAAGAGCGTACATAATTCATGGCGAAAACAAGAATTAAATTAAAAAAAAAATACTAATAGATAGAATATTGTTGGAATTGAAACACTACTGAATTTCTTCTTCATTTAAAAAAGAGCAATAAAAGTTTAGCTTACCTGTTATAAGGACAGGCAGGGGTTTTGATGATACGAAGTAATAGATAATAAACTATTGCTTTCTAAATAAATAAATTGACAGTTTCAGAGAACAGTCAAAACGCATTTTTAATTATATTAAAAAGTATTTTTTATTAAAATTTATTTTTATTAAAATATTATAAGCGTAATTTTTAAGTCTTTTTAGACTATATTTGGTTAATCTTCCCACGCCCCTCCGTGCCATGTCAACGCCCCCTAATTTTCTCTGGGACTTTTACTGCCCCCCTGAAAGCGTCAAACGCCCACGTTGGGAACCTATGGTTTAAATAATAGTGAACATTCCAACTACGATTTTTCAAAAACTAATGCATCTTTCACCGATTGCACTTTGCGAAAATTGTTAATTAGAATTATTTTTTTCCATTACATTGATGAAATTGTCGGTGTAGATCCCATTATTTATGAAACTTGATTCAGAAATTAGACAGACGTTTCAACATTTTTTTCCAAAGTGATTATTAATAGCTACATGAAGACAGCGTTTCTGACGCCACATTATTATGTGATTCCGAACCGTCTTAGTGTAACCTACCTCGCCTAGAAGTCCCCCTAATTTTGAAATACCCTGTACACATATATCACTTTCAATGAAGAGGAATGCCTTATATATGAAACCTATATATCATGTTTCACTTACACCCACTTAAAAACGTATCCCAGTGTGAGCAAAATTTCTATGTTAATTTTAACTGATTAATTTCTCAAACACTATTCAAAAGAAATATGAATTCATGCAATTAGATACTACATGATTCATATTTTAGAGAAAACAACAACATTTTACACATGAAAACTAGCATAGAAGACTTGATTTGTACTTGAATATTTTTTGAGAGGGTGTACAAAGTAAAAACATATTCTATATTATGTCTTTTTACGTAACATGTAAACTTTTTAAATCTATTGCCGCCCAGCCATTTTCATCACTATCTCGAATTTATGTTGATGTCTTATTGTCGTTTTCGTTGTATCTGGAAGATTATTTTTAGAGTTTTTTTGCTTGGGAGACTGGCAGCTTGGAGATTGAAGTATGAAGAATGTATTTTTTAAACATTAATAAAACAATCAAAGATTCGCATTTTAACTTGTTATCACTGGGCATTTTGTGGAAATCAAATTTATTATTCATGAAATTAAAATAGGAAATTGAATTAATGCTTATATTTTTTTGACTCACAAATTTTTCCTTCAAAAGAAACACTGGGTGTTAATGAGTTCACCCATTAGCGCCCAATTTTTTTCAGCACATTCTCAAATTTATGTTGACGTCAGAAGTGATAAATAAATTTCCAATATTTGGGTGGGATGAAGAAAGTAAATCTTTTTTCTGAAAAAGGTAATAAGACATTGAAATATTCTCATTTGTACTTCTTATCGCTGAGCATTTTGTGGAAATCAGATTTATTAATCAAGAAATTAAATTAGAAAAGTACACTAATATTTGAGTGACGTACAAATTTCGCGACGGTCTAAAAATAGATCGCTGGGCGTTAATTGGTGAAGGAAACTAGTGTTACTCAAATATATAAATTTTGTAGCACAATACATTCAGGAAATAGAAGTTGGAAACTAACTACTGCAAACCTCCCTGATTGGTTGAATTTGAAGAGTGTGAGTTTTGTTGCAAAACAGTTGTTGGATAGTATGATTTATGCATTTTTTGCATTTTTTTCAGCCTTTATATTTTCACTGTGGTCCAAATCACTATAGAATTCAATCCCCCTAAAAAATACGCACAAGGCGATATGACCTTAAAAAGTGAATAAATGTGGACTCTTGCATCTATAGTCTACATATATTAAAAAGTAATTTTAAAAAAATGCATTTACCCAGCAAACACACACCTGCTGGCGAAGTACCTTGCCAGAGCCTTTCTGACTTTACGTCCAGCACCTGCCCGGCACCGCAAAAAGTAACTGAATGGTACCAAAAGTGGTCGCCCGAGAAGTACCTTGCCAGAAGTCCGGGAAGGGAACGGCACTCTGCTGGCATACTGCATGTGCCGGCCGTTACTCACGATAAAGGCACTGGCCCATGAAGTTTATAATGCCCAAAATGAAACGGCCGGGTGCCGGCTATTATTAAAAATAAAGGCACTGGACTGGTATCTTAACAGTGGCTACAATATAATGGTACGGTACCGGATTAGTGCCTATTTACAGTAATGCTGCCATAATTAAAATACGAGCGAGCGCGGATTCGGGGTAGGGGGCTTATTCATCAACCCCCTCCCCCACCCCTAAAAACAAAAACGCACTACTTCCGTTTTAATGTAACTCGCCAATTTAGCTAGCAGACCACCCTCCCCCCCCCCCCACACACACACACTAATATTACCTTCGCGTTTTAGAAATATGTTATGTGCATTATACACACATATATAGGCTATCTTGCACATCTCAGATTAAAATAGACAAGCAAGTTTTTATTTTGTTTCTTCAAATGCATAAAAAATTCATTTGTACTTCGTATAAATAATCTGAATTAATCTAGCCAAATCCACGATAACAGTTCGATTCTTGGTGCCTTATCTCGGAACCGTGGGAAATAAGTTGACTTAGCATTCCTTCGTAGACATATGGAAGAGGCCCGTAAAAGGGTGCGTTAATCAAACATTTGATTCCAGAGCAATCGAAACCGTATAAAGAAAATAAAATTCCTAAATGAACCCCATTCCGTATTTTTGACTATAACATGAAAATACTGGTTCATTATTGCTTAATAATTGCAGAATAACGGCAGGAGCTCTAATTTGTTTTATTGTAAATTTAAGCATTAATTACCTAATTTACATTAAAAATTAAGTAATCTTTTGTTTTATCACTGCTATATTTAATATAATAAAAAAATATCAATAGAAGCAATTATGTAGGCTGTTAAAAAATTTAATTTAATCTAAAATTCTCTGAAAAAAAAGAGTACAGGATCTGGATGCAAATCGCAGAATCGCATGCAAATTAAACCCTGACTGGTCTTCGTGTAATAATCTCTTAGCATATTTCTGCACCCTAATTCGGTAGATTTTAAAAGGGGCTTAACGTAGAAAAAAAGTCTCCAAATATGTTTTTCAGGAAAAGTTTAGCAAAATTGTAAAAAATTAATACAAATTATAAAAATCTTAAGATTAAAATTTATAATTCTGTACATAGTGGGGGTTATATACTGTCATATACAGTGTGGGGGTTTCACTGTCGGTGTAGTAAAAATTTTTATAGCATACTGAACTCGTTTGTATTATTTTAGTTTTTAGTACTAAAATATTTTGAAGGCACAATATGAACTTCTCCGCTTACAACCCCCCCCCCACCCTCTCAAAAAAAGAAAAAAAAAATTCTTAACAGTGACCCAGCCTTTGGGTGCCCGGAACTTATATCCCCTAACACTTCTACACTGTATGAATGTGAAACAATATTATTTAATTAAAATAACGAAATTTTATGCCAACACTACAAAATATATACAGGCCCATTACTGCCAAATAGTGCTGGCCCGGTAGATTTTAAGCAGTACCACGCCGTTAACTTTTCTGTGCATGTCATAGACACATGGCAGTTCGCCGTTACTAGTTATGTACTGGCGCATATGCACTTTTCAGACACTGTTACTCCAGTGACTTCCAGACGATGGCAATCTACCTTGCTCCCGGTATACGGCACTTTGCTAGCACGACGGGTACCCGGCCGTCATTTTGCGGGCAGTAAAGGGTTTGCTGGGTATATAAATATAATAGACTTTTGTGATACATCTGTCAAATACCTGATGTCAAATACCAGCACCTGATGTTACCTGTCAAATTATGACAGGTAACATGTACCTTCATTTATTTTTTAAATTTTTAATGTCTGGTAACAGCGAGTGGAACTTTTTCATTCTTCTGCAAGTAACTAACATTTTTTGAATATATACATTTTGTAAGCAAGTTATACAAATGTTCGGATACATTTTGACAAAAATAATGCATTAAAGTAAAATTAAATAAACTGACATACAAAATTAAATAATGTAAAATAACATAATAATAAAACAATAAATTTCCATGTAAATTCTAAATAATTTTATTCAGATTTAAGATTTTGAAAGATTTTTTTTTTTTTTTCAAATTTTAGTTGCAAAAAGATAGATAAATTTAGAAAACAAATTCTGTCTTTGGGTGACATTTTGTGTTGTGTCTATTTTTTTCGTCACCTAAAAAAAGAAAAATGATATAGTGAAAATAATAAAATATAAAAATAATATAAAATAACATACAAATAAAATAAATAAAATAATACAGTCCAATGTAAATCTCACCAAACTTTATTCACAATTTAAAAGTATAATAATACTGTATCCATTTTTAAGGCCTAGATAAGGAAACTGAGAGTAACTTTGGCTGGTATCAAAGGGAAACACTGCAGCTTTCCATTTTAATTTTTTCCTTCATTTACATTTTCTAAGAATTCTTGTTATTTTTATAATTTTCTTCCCAAAGAATCTCACAACGATAAAAATAGTGACGCGTATTTGCAGAATATACCAGTAAATACCCCAGGAACATTTTTAGTAATTTATATTACTCAAACACTTACGATTCTCAAAGGAAACGAGTATGTTTATTTTTTGAAAAAAAAATCATTATTTTAATGTTTTTAGATTGAATGGTGTTTTCAAAGTAACCCCACGTGTAAAATCAAGTGAACAGTTAAATGCATCACAAAAGAAAAAAAGATATTATTTTGAAGACTTTGAACTTCTTTTTTCTTATTCTTTTGAGACGGTTTCAAATAAGGCATCATAATTTGCCTTCTAAACATATACATTTCTGAAGTGACTCTTCTTACCTAAATAATGACGCAAAACTTTCTCTTTTCTTTCCAACTTAAAAGGTAAAAGAATATTTCTTTAAAAATACCTTGCCGTTAATGGATTATACATTTTTATTTCAGCAAAATATCTTTTTTTCTTCCTTGCCTTCAGTTGTTGCTTGAAAATTTTTTCAAAAACTGATTTTTTTTATTTAAAAGTTTCTAATGAATATAAGAGCTCTAATTATTATATTAAATAGCACTGAGCGAACATTGCCTAATAGTGCACTTATTAACAGCGTCTTAAAAAGTAATTGAAAATTTTATTTTGTGGGAAAAAGATATGAATTTTTAAATAGTTGTCTTATAGTGGCTTTACCGGATTATGATGGATATGGGTGTATTTATTGTTTGGACATTATTTATTGGGTAGTTATTAAAATTAAAACACACTCCCACCCTACGGACAACATACCAGATGCGCTCAAGAAAGTTTATTAAAATGTTTAGTTCCAAAAATGTCCATTAGAAGGCGCTTTGCATAAAAAAAACAGCAAATTAAATTACGTAAGTGACAAATTTAAAGTGCACAAACAATTTCAATATTAATAGTTTTTGAAGCTTTATGAACTAATTTGGGATAATTTCTTGAGCCAAATTCATCGGCATTTTAAAATTAAGATTTTCAAAAACATTCTTCAGCACATCTCGTGTTGAGTGCATTTGCCAAAGTCGGTGGAAAAACCACTGAACCGTTTAATTTTAACCACCCTATACCACATACAATGAAGACAAAATTTTTGTACAAACAAGAAATGTTATATTTGCAGTACTAAATAAATAAAACATTTAGAAAATAATACGCACACATACGTAGACATATAGAAAAATGTCTTCTCCCATGAGATTTGTCTTCTCACTTCTAAGCAATAAATGAGAAAAACGTGATACTAAAAAGATTCAAATTCAATTTCGTGGCAGCCGGGGAGAACTTTTTTTTTTTTTTTTTTTTTTTTACATTTCTTTGGAGATAAAGCGTCAAGAGTTACATTTCAGGCATAATAATGCAAATTCGTTTTATTGCACACTTTTTTATCTTTAATTTCATTTCCTCCTCTTCAAAATAAGAAATAAAAACTTCCGGATTAAAACACAAATATCAGAAATATTTTGTGCTCTTTGAGAGTTAACAAGTACTGTAAAGATTTCAGGCATCTGCCTTCGTATGTATTAGAAGAGCTTGTATGAGGGGAAATGCAATTTGTTGATATCAGCTAAATATTTACATTTTGAGGAATGCTGCTTTGTTAAATGGAGTTAGTTGTTCAATAATGCTGTGCGACAATATTAAACCGACGGAATGTAAAGGACGGTTTGCTCTACTAAAATGAAATCAGTTTGCGCAGCAGTATGCAAATCAGTACAGTTTATCAAACTGTATTAAGACTATTTGCTTTTCGAATCGTAACATATTATGCATTTACCCTTGAATTTAATACCATTTTATTTTCAATTACAAACATTGCATATTATCCATTGCAATCAATGTATTATCTAAAGCTATCCTCTCTTTAAAAATAACTCATAAATATAAATAATGTTTTCTCGAAACAAAATCCGATTTTTATTTTTTTATTTTATAAAATTAGCAAGCAATCTACAGGGTGATTCAAGATTAGAGAAACAAACTTTTAGGGGGGATAGGATACATCAAGACGGTTCAGAATCACATAGCAACGTGGGGTCGAAAAAGTCGTCGTTATTTAACTGTTCATAATCATTTTGGAAGAATTGTTGAAGTGTGCGTCTAATTTCGTAACCAAGATCCATGAAGAATGGCTTCTCCTGCGACAATTTCATCAATTTGATGAAAACAGAATCTAAATGAACAACTTATCAAGTTTGGTCTGTGAAAGATGCATTAGCTTTTCAAAAACCGTCGCCAGAAAGTTCACTAATACTTGAACTACTTGAACTGATATTTATTTTCATATTACTGGAACATTTCTTCAAAAGTGACTATTAACAGACATGTAAAGACAACGGCCGCATTCGTAAACGCCAAACGAGTTGCACGCGTGCATCGATTTTCTATCTAAGGTGTTCGTAAAGGAAATTGAGTGCATTCAGTTTAAACTAGAGCGTTCGTATACAAAACTGAGTGCGATTAGTTTCACACAAAGTAAACTGAAAGCGTATCTGGTTCGTTCAGTTGCTTAGAAGATACACTTGCTGCACATTGTTGCTGTTTTCAAATGGCGTTCGCTGGTATGGAAAAGTAAAGTTGTTGTGAAAAGTATTTTACATTTGCTAAAGCTGCAAATATTATTTTTTCGAGGAGTAAATTCATGCATACGTTAGAAAAGGCTGCGAAGGTACATAATTTTTCAAAGGTTATCATTTTCTTGTATTCTTCATTTTAGTCAATTCAAAAATGCATGTTTTAGTGTTGAGATTGAAGTTGATTTAAGCCGTTATTAGCGAAATTTGAACTTCTCTTGCTAAATACTTTTGAAAAAATGAAGTTTAAGTCGCAATTTCTAATTTTTGATCCGTGCACTTCAATTATGGCCACTCTTTCTTTTAAAAAACCTGTTGATTTTATATTGAGTGTGTACTAAAAATTCTCCTAAGCAAAATGAACGCATTCGTGAATTGTAAACAAACACGTGTCCTAGGCGACGAAACTAAATAAACTGAATTTATTCGTAAAGTCAAAAGAAACTGATAACCACTGACAGCACTCAACACACGCATTCCAGTTTTCTTACGAAAACTCGTGCAACGAGTTTCTCGTTTACGAATGCACCAGACGTTTCCGACCCCAACGGCCATGTGATTCTGACCTGCCTGTTCTCACCTACTCCTGGCAGAAGTTTGTCCCTCTAATTTTGAATCATCCTGCATACAGAAAGAAAAATGGGAGTAGGTATTGAAGGAACAGAAAATCTCCATTTTTTTACGTTAGAACATACATTATTTTTATGATAAATTAGTTTTCAAACAACAAAGTATTTACTACCGAACTATTTACACCAGAATAATGGTTCGTTATTTTTCTAGCTGTATAAAGTAAATGAAGGCCAGACAGTTTCTATTTGAAGTCAGTTTGTGTCAGACAAACACAAAGATATATTACAACTCATTCTCAACAAATAGAATATTTTTTTTTTCTACATCACTATTAAAAATATCTGCAAAGGATTTTTAAAGGTTTAAATGAATCTTTTGAGCAGATTTGTTTTAGTTTTTAAAAACAAATCAGTATCTTCATTGAACTACACCTTACCTGTAACAAGTCATCCCCATTTCCGCAAGTTGAAGAGAAAATAGATTATTTTCAACTTTTTATCAAATCCAGACAGTACAAAATAATATTTTTTCTTACCTGAAAAATAAAATAAAAGTCTAATTTAATATCAATTCCAATACGTATTAAAAGCATAAGATGTTCAGTAATGCATGTTCAAAAACAAGGGCTTAATAATAATAGGTATCAAAAATTACTACGAGGAAAAATATATGAAATTTTTAAACTTTGTTGTTGCTGTTGTTGTAGCATTATTTTAAATGCTTTTTTAACTCCTAAGAATAGAAAGAGTCTATCTATTCTTTAAAAAAAAACGTACCCTGCCGCCTCAGCCACTGCCAATAGCTTGTTCGGCTATCTCCCCCTAAACCGTGGGGATTTAAGTTTCGACTAAGGTGTTCACATATTTGGAAAATTCCGAGTAATCTGCTAAACTCATTTAAATTTCGAAATTCGAATTATTTTAGAAGATATTAATCCAAAACTGAAAAAATAAGCTTAATGGTTGCCAGATTTGGTAATTTTCGCCTACATAAAATCATTCATGCTTTGCAAGAATGCAATTCCAAGTATGTAGAATCGCGTGAAAGTGACGAATATGAACTGGAAATACTATAATTTTAAGCCAAATTAAAAAGTATGTGAAAAACTAAATCAGTGTATTACACAGTTGACGATTTTCAAATAAATTCTCTTAGATAACAGGCGTTCAGAATTACCTGTTATTTGTTTTACCAAAACAGAATAAACTGATTTTAAAAACGCCATTTTGGCAGCAGGTGCGATCTGGCATCTCTCTAAGCAGGGTGAATTTAAATCGCGGGTTCCAAATGTTAGCACCCAGTATCTTGAAAATGAAAAAAACATTAAAATGCAGATTATAGTAAAGCCGGTTTGGGTACTTACGTATTATCCCGACGGTCTGTCAAGAAGAGTTATTTTACGGCAGGGTAAATGCCAGGACACATAAAATTATTGATGATTCAGAATACAATTGGCAACAGTTTGCCTGCATATTTAACGTAAAAATAGTTTGGCAGAGATGACCGCAGGGATATGTAATTTATTTTCAAATACCTGGAAAATTTTCTTAAAAATAATGTGTGTGATGCCATATAGCGCTGAAATAATATAGTAGATGTGAAGTACATTATATAATGCTTCTCAAAATTAAACACACAAGTAATTTTTTTCAACAATTCAAAAAATGTCGCAGTAAACTTGAGAAATTAATTATGGAATCATAGCATAAATGTATTACTATACAGAAATACCATGCCTATTAAATATTTTATTTAGAATTCAAAGTAAGCTATTCAAATAATATACGAACATTGTAATTATTCACTTTTATAATCATCCTATAAAGAAATAGCGTAATCGGTGCTTTGTACATGGGACGTAATTAATTTTCATTCGAAGCATATCAATAGGGGATTAATTGAATTGCGTATAAGTATACACGCATGTTGAACTAACATATAAAACTCAAGTCAGAAATAGCTTTTAACTTCGTTGAAAATGTTAAAAAGAAAAATCAATATCGTATAAATACAAGTTATCTATGAGAAATATTCATATTTTACTTATCAAAAAACTGTTAGATTGCCCAATAGAAAAGATGGTCCAAAATGAAATTTTAAAAGAAACAACAGTTTTAAAATGACATCATGTGTCTAAACGATAAAACTAATTTTCTATAGCTCCTAGACAGCTGTTTCCAAAATCACAGAATTTAATTTAGCGTGCCATCAAAATCTTCCTCTCGCAAACAAAGAGAAACGGCACTGAAATAAATAACTTATCATAAGCAGGGGCGTACTAAATGACATTTGTTTACAATTTAGATTTTCCCAAATGATAACAGTCTGTAAAAATGCCTTTATAAATGACAAGTTCTGCAATCGGATAAAAGGGTTTTTGTACAACTCGCAGATGATTCTAGGACAGAACGTTTTCAAAAACCTGTTTAGTTACATGATATGTACGTGATTAATCGACAGTTTTTATTCGACAATTCTAAACCTTTTTCTCGATGCCTAGATGTGTAGCTTCCAATTTATCATTTCAAAATAATGCTATTGCAGTGATTTCGAAACGGTGAAACTGGGATATACAGAATGTCTAGAATGTCACTTACAAAGTCATCCAAGGTTTAGGGTGCATCAAGGTGAGCTAAATTCACATAGCAATGAGAAGTGGTAAACGTTACACTTTTGTACAAGTTAATAGACACATAAAAATAGCTTTTAAGAAAAGCATTGAAACCTCTTGTAAGACAAATTTCAAGAGTTATTAGCTGCGTACCTGTTTTATGCAAGGTCGTAAATGAATATTTTTCTTACATATTTTAATCGAATTAATTACAATGATGATAAATCGAAAAAAATATGCAAAATTTCTTATTGTAACGATGTCAATATTTTAGTTCTACATTGGTATTTCATTTTAGAAGTTTTCGTCCAGCTTAGTATCAGATCCAGTATCGAAAATAACCATAAACATTTTGGGTAATAAAGAAATTTCTATTTTATTATTATTATTATTATTATTATTATTATTATTATTATTATTATTATTGAATTTTAGACACATATTTGTGAATAATAAAGGAATCGCAGATCAATAAACATAAAAATTTTATGCATGTTGATGTTTAAATAAAAAAGCAAATCTTTGAAAATAAGACAGATAACAGCTTATTTTCAATTGTTTTAAGGTTGCAAATGCTCTTAAAATTTCTGTTAAAAGTAATTATTCTAGACTTTATGCATTGTGTTTAGGGGAAAACTGCACAAGAACGTATCTACCTACTTGGGGATGCCTTGAGCGGAAGTCTTTTAAGGGATTAAAAAAGCGTAATCATGTTAAATAGGGAGAAATCTGCCTAACTTAGATCTACAGATGCGCGACAGGCCAGAAACCTGAACCTTCACACCTTCAGCCATCTACTATATTCAGTGTCTTATTCACTCGTTCATGCTGAGACCTTATTAAAATCTTACCAAAAATGACATCTAGTATATCCGATATCTTGATTTAAGGGCAATCTTCAAAAAATATTTCTTACAGATTGCGAGATGCTGAAATGTGGCACTTAAAAAGCCCCTCGCCCAAGACGCTACCCCCCCCCCCCTAAGCAGATGCCTTTCGTGCAGGAATGTCATTTCACGAAACAAGCAAATCGACGTGTTGAATGCAAGTACGCCGATTACTTGTGAGTGGCGAGTTCATTTTTACTTTCCGAACATGTACCATGTAAGGAAAGTATTGTAATCATGAAAAAATTCGACTTCGAGATTTTGGTGTTTTTACGTGTTTTGAGCGCTTCTAAATCCATTTATGCTATTTTTACGAGATGCATGTATGTATGTGTGTGTGTGTGTGTGTGTGTGTGTGTGTGTGTGTGTGTGTGTGTGTGTGTGTGTGTGTGTGTGTGTGTGTGTGTGTGTGTGTGTGTGTGTGTGTGTGTGTGTGTGTGTGTGTGTGTGTGTGTGTGTGTGTGTGAGTGAACACGATAGCTCCTGAACGGAGCATTCGATTGAGCTCAAATTGGATGTATATGTCATAAACCACCGTCGCAAGACCGGTATTGATTTGGGTGTGTATAGGACTTATAGTTTTTCTACAGGGCTACGACAAAGATTTCTTTTACATTATGGCCTATGGGGGGAATTTCTTGAAAGTGCGCTAGCGTTTAAACGGTAGATTCGATTGAGCTCAAATTCGGTATACATGTTATAAACCACCATCCTAAGACCGGTATTGATTTTGGTGTGTATAGGACTTATAGTTCTCCTAAAGGGCTACGACAAAACTTTCTTTTATGTTATGGCATAATGGCATATGGGGAGAAATTCTTGAAAGTGCGCAAGCGTTTAAACGGTGCATTCGATAGAGTTTCAATTTGGTATATATGTTTGAATGATTCATCGATTCAAATTTATTTAAGTGCTTGGTCATGATCTTAATCGTAAGTGTTCGGAAAGTCGAGTGGAGTCACTCCAGATTTTTTCACTTTTCTACTTGAATAGAAAAATGTGATAGTCCTCTTGCGCTACAATACACAGTACAACAAAACTGTTCTACAGGCTTAAAGATGAAACAGTACAGAGATGCATGGAGGGAACTTAAATGCCTCAAGCATTCAGGATATGTTCAGCGTGAGGGTGAGTGTCTTGTACGGAGGGCTTTTTAACCCTTTGAGGTGCAACCCTTTCCCAATGCTGAAAAAAAAGGGCAGCCGTTGCCATCGCTCGACTTAACTACCTGCAAGATGGCCGAAGATCGAAACGTTCATCGCGCACCACAGATCTAGAGACCCGTTTTTTGACGGCAGCTGGCTGTGCCGCTGTCGTCAAAAAATCGTCCGCCATCTTGCTGGTATTTAAGTCGAGCGATGGCAACGGCTGCCCTTTTCCCAGCATTGGGCAATCTATCCAGCTGTTCTCGCATTCTTCCATTTTTCAGCAGATGTCAGTGCTGTTAAAAAGAATCGTCACCATTTTTTTACGGGAAAGGACGTGCCGAAAAGTAAAGGATTCTCGTGGAGCTCTGTCACCCGCAACTATTTTTATAGAAATCCAATCTATTCTTCGTGACTGACGACAGTCAATACGACAGAATTGGGTGTTCCCAGAGCGGGATCACTGCGCGTTTAAAGGGTTAAGAGGTTCTAACGCGTATTTTTGCTATACCTGTAGAAAATCTACCGAAAGTCCAGATCGTTAGATCGACAGACGAGCAGTATGCGGGACCTTATTCACACTGCAACCGTGTACCATGTTCTGTACATTATTCACTCGGGCATGGTGGGACCTTGAAACGTCTGTCATCGTATTATAATAGCACATGCCAGCATTACCATATTCCAAATTTTGAGTGGCACTAATCTCATGCACAATATTTCAACCGATTTGGATAAACATTGCACCTGTGAGTGATGTCGAAAATCCAATTATGAGACCACGTTAAATTAGTGATTTATTTCATAATGGAAGAAGCATTTGTGAATGGCATTGAATTGGCAATCAAGTTTAGATTTTCTAAGTCTAAAAATACTGGAAATATAAAACGCTTGTTTAATTATTCTTGTTTATTTATCCCGCTGATTTATAAAATAATACTTTTGTTTTGATTGCTGTAAAATAATACGCAGATACTTTTTTAGGCTTTATAAAACCTCTTATTATACAAAGTAGCCCATAATAACAATTTTTATAAAGCTTAAAGGGAGGTAGGGCACATAATAAAAGGAATGAGAATCGCATATCAATGTGGGGGCGGCTCATGCAGCTGTTAAAAATCACTTAAGAATAAGTGCCGAAATAATAGCGAACTTTCCGACTTTTGTATGTCAAAAGCTAATGCATCTTTTACAGACAATACTTCACTAAAATTGATAGTTTAAAAGTATTTAGTTTCCTGGACGGTACTTTTGGACACACGCCCATTGTTAATAAAGCTTGGTTAACCCTTTAACGCGCAGTGGTCCCGCTCTGGGATCACCAAACTCTGACGTTTTGACTGTTGCCAGTCACGAAGAATAAATAGATTGGATTGCTATAAAAATAGTTGCGGGTGATATAGTTCCGAGAGAATCCTTTACTTTTTAGCACGTCATTTAACGTCAAAAAATGGTCGCGATTATTTTTAACAGCACTGAGATCTGCTGAAAAATGGAAGAACGCGAGAACAGCTGGATCGATTGCCCAATGCTGAAAAAAGGGCAGCCGTTGCCATCGCTCGACTTAACTACCAGCAAGATGGCGGACAATCAAAATTTTTCTTTTTTCTTTTAAAAGTTTTACTAATGCTATCTCCAGTGATTACACTCCATAATTTACCAAAAGTACGCGCAGTAATTATATTGGAACAATAGATACTGTAATCGTTTAATAAATGAACTTATCTCGCAACACGCACCAGATAACTCAAACACTAAAACAGAGATATTTTTTAAGCCTCTCTGAAACTTCTTTCACTACTTTTTATAGTGAAAAAAAAAATATATGAAGAACTTGTGGTTAATCTTCTTACTCAAATGCTTTTTCATTTAGAAATAAAAGACGCTTTTAAGACTTTTTTTTTCCGAAACATTGATCCCTTCCTAGTTACCAAAGTAAATCCCTTCTCATGTTACTTCAAAAGTGAAAAATGAACGCAATTTATTAAAGGATACCAAGAGATGATATAATTGTATCGTATTAGAAACGAAGTTCAGTTTTTTTTGTATTTTTAAACACATTTGAAAGGATTATTTAAGGGGTTTTATGTGTGCTATAACTAAAAGCAGAATGTGACATAAATTTCAGAGATTAAAATAATCGTGTATCAGAAAATATGGTACTTAATATTTATTGGTGTAGTAATTTACATTCATACTATATCAATAATATATAGGAAACAATAAAATTATATAGGGAACATAAAACAGTAGTTTTAATTTCACAGAAGTAAAAATAGTATAACTTGTTTTATAAATGTAAATTATCAGACAGTTTGAATTCTTGATAATTGCAAAGAATTTAAACACTATTAATTTATTTTAAATCAAATTCCGATTTTCTGGGATCTTTGATTTGAAATGTCCCCAAAATCATAAATAAATACACCTGTGCAAGGTCAGGGAATCGTATATTTATTGACACTGTCATCATCAAAAAGTATTCACGTGATACATCGGAACATTATTGTATTTCAACGCTTTATTTTCAACAATTCAATTCACGTTACTAAAAGCACTTTATCACGTATAAACATAACATGACCCCAATTCTCGAATTTTTCGACTGTAAGTTTCAATTCCATTTGATTGATAATTTCGCTGTGTAGCAATATTTCTAGACAAAGTTTTTGAATAATAATTTTTTAAATAAAGAAATATCTCTTCACTTGACTTGAATTGAACTTTTTCATAGAAAAAAACTTTTTATAACAATCTCCAATTTTAATGATTAAATTTGCTTGACTTCCAACACGCTCGATACTTTATGTCAAAAGAACTTGAATTTCTGGCTACAAATTAGTTTTAGTAAGCTAAAAACTTCCAAAATATTTTAATTCCTTCTTAATTCATGGAATTACTCAGGAAAATATCAGGAAGAAATATTAAAAAGCCAAAAACCCAATCCTGTTTTAAAGTGAGAGAGAGAGAGATTAAATTCAAGGTAATTATGTTTTTATTGATTACTAGAAGTCAAAGCTCATTGTGGAAGCAATTACAACGGGTGCTAGAAAAAACATTTGACAAAAAATATGCCTACAATCAATATATGTAGACTTTGACCATTTAAAACAAATAACTCCATGTTCAATTGTTATTATACAGGGTGTACAAAAAGTCCCTGACACATTTCAAAATTAAATATAAAATCAACTGATTGGATTACGAGATTGCGCGCATATGATGAAAAGTTTTGTTTAAGCAAATATAAAAATAGTTCCAAATTTCACCCATAGATGGCGCTGCTTGACCTTGCATTATGTTGAAATGCATATTTCATTTAAGACTTAACCCCTCTTGATTTCTTCCTGCGGGGGTATGTGAAGAATAAATTTTACTCCTCTCCTGTGGCTGATATCGAAGAAACGAATAGGCGAATCACATTGGTAATTCAATCAAAACTACAAGCAATATGATACCAAATGCGTGGAGTGAAATTGAGTACTGTTTGGATGTGGTTAGAGCTACATCAAGTGCACATATTGAAGTGTGGTAGCTAGTTATGCTTCTATCTGCTTCACAAAATAAAAATACTGAATATTTAATCGTGAGATTTGTTTTTACTGTTTCTACAGCGCCATCAATAGGTGAAATTTGGAATTATTTTTTTATTTGCATAAACAAAACCTTTCATCATAGGAAGCATTTTGGTACAAACCGCAATCTCGTAACCCAATTAGTTGATTTTATATTTAATTTTGAAATGTTTCAGGGACTTTTTGTACACCCTATATATCGGAATCCAGAATACATTTTTTTTTTCAAAAACGTGCGAAAACTTTTCGTATTCGAAAGATTTCGTTTCTCTTTGAATATCCCGTCTTAAAATGTTTCATGCAGAGGAAGTCATTTTATCTGTGATAAAAAGAATTGGTTAATTTAAAAAAAAAACTATTTTAAACGATTTGGGATCCTAATTTTTATTTCAAAGCGTGATAACCGCGACTTCAGTGTGACGTAGTTGTCACTTACGACACCTAATTCTGTCACGCAAATTATTAACTTTTTTTTTACCCTTGGAAATGAAATAGAGTTGAAAATAGCGAAAAATTACTTGAAATCTGGGGAACAGATGGATTTTCAGATTTTTTTAAGTAACGAAGATTGTTTTCTTTATTTTTATACATAATTATGAAAAAGTGCAAGCGGATTGTATGAACGGTGTGGATTTTATTACTTTTTTTATTCTTGAATTTTTAATCTTTTTGGAGTAATGGTGGTAAAAGTTTTGTCATGGATTGGTTCAACCGGAATCATTACAGAGTCAGGGATCAGCATAACTATATAGTAGGATAAGTTGGCATTTGAATTGTGATGCTTTTTGAACTCTATTTATTAATTTCATCATTAAAAAAATACAGTTTCTTATTTTTGCTACATAAAACGTGGCTTTATTACCAAAATTGATTCCAAAGAATGTTTCCCTCATAAATCATTTAATCAAGTTGGTAGTAAACAATGTAAAGTGAAACTAAACTAATGACCAGAAACTCCCGATAGATTTCGATCCTACTTTAATTCCATGGCGACTTCACGCGCAGTCAAAATATAAATTAAAACCAATTCCCAAAATTAAGAGGTGAGACCAAAATCAAGGTAATTTGGAAAACAAGAAACTACATACCCATTACCGAACTCCATTAGAACGAAAAATTCCTTGTGGGACTCTGCCCGAGGAATCTGCGAGTGATAAATGGCACATATTGCGGCAATGAATCACCCTTTTAATCGGCAAAAAACTTCAATCAAGTGTCTCAAGGGTAGAATTAAGCAAACGAATTCAGTTAAAATAAGTGATCGCACTGCAAGCCATTTTGGTCTTCTTTTTTCTACAATTTAATTTATTAAACGGTAAAGCGTTTTGGTGTCTTTCATAATGCAGTTCGTCATCAGTATTTAGAAAAAAGAAAATTTTGAAAGGTTTCTTGTAAAATAAAAGCAATTATAGTGCTTTTCTGCACGTTGACTAGCTTAATGCGGCGAGTTAAAAGCGGTAGTTTTACTGGATTCTTACAACTGTCCAATGGCGGTTCAATTTCTATTACATATGATATTACATACTTAGTTAAACTTCACGTTCTTACCGTCTTTTCCGCAATACATGAAAACATTAATCTGCAATAATCTACATATCTCACTTATAAGTTTCTGTTATATAGAAATTGCTTTCCGAGTTGATCAGCCTTTGTTGCTTTCATAAAAATTGTGCAAAATTTTTAATTTTTGAGCTTCCACTCTTCTGCGACACTGTGTGCGGATTTTGCTGAAGAAGGCTGAAAAATGTTTCGGCCGAGATGTACGTACAGTTTCATTAGTACCTTTTATGCCTGTTATTTTACAAAGTTTTAATTAATTAAATTTTTTAAAGACGTTTCTTTTTGAGTGTTCTTCGTTAAAGATGTAATTATTTAGCATTTAACGACAGAGAACACGTTAAAGCTAAAATCGAACATAGTATTAATTTAATAATATTTATGAGTATAAAATTATGATTTATTCGGCATAAGCAGCACTAAGTCATAGACAAAAAACTTTTAGTATTGGAACTGTTCAAAAGTATTTTCATTTGGATTTGTTAAAAATATTACAATGAGATCACAATTTTTTTAATGAAATGCGACATATAAACTTTGAGGGAATTCCGTCATAAAAGGAATACTTATGAGGAATATTGTGCTGAGAGTGTTATTGCAATGCATGAACTTTAAAACAATCTAAGCTTATTCACATAGAAATTCGTTAGTTGAATCAGAGGAATTCTAATTATTAAACACGGAAACAACAGATTTGTATCCTAAATTAAAGTATGAAAATATACCTAAAATGATAGGGGTGATTAATTACACGTTAATATATATTCATAATCAAATTGTGCAATAAATCTGTAATTTAAAGATTATTTCTACAAGAGTATGATGAAACAATATTGTATCGAATTTGCGTTTATGCATGCTAATTTGAATGCAAGATGTTGACTTCGAATTTTCAAACTTTTCAGGATTATTTGGGAACATTTTTAACGATAGTATCATTGTCGCAATTCATTGCATTATGTGACGTTCGAAAATCTTGCAGAGAACTAACATTCTACCATTGATTAATCAACTGATTAAATTTATCCAAAATATTACTTATGAGCAAAATTTTAGACATAATAATTTCATAAAAGAATGATTGATACATGAAACTTTTTTTCTGTCAACAATGCTCGTTGATACACACGTATCTTTCAATCATGTTTACGCAGTGAAGTTTATTTTAAATGGAAATGAATTGGAGTTCAGTCTTGAGTTAAGTGACGGCCACGTTCCAAGACCCCTAGTTTTAATTTTCTCACTTTAAAACCTTTTTATGAGGAGTCTAAACTGGGAAGAAAAAAACAAGGCCACTGACATCTACAAAATAGCTGATGGAACAACAATTTATGAGTCTATGCACTCCCTATAAAAACTAGATCATAGAACGAGACACTTCTGAACCCACTTATCCAATTTTAAGGTCTCTCCTCTATAATCTGGTGCTTGCACCCAGATGAAAATATCTGTAAATATCTGCAAACGCTAGCGGGTAGACTCGTAAACGGTCATTCTAGTGCTCTAAAAATCAAACGATAATTTCTCGTTACACAAACTAGTCATTCTGCTGTGATTAGGCAGAGTACTATGGACTAGAAATTCTTGACCATTTCGACCTTGCATGGCTCTGTAATTCCCAATTGACTTTATATCACCCTTTACCATACTGCCAATATGTTTTTATAACTCCCAGTATACTAAAACTTAAAAAATTTCTATAAACTAGCTTTATTACACAGCAGGGCTTTTAATAACTCTATTTTGAAGTTTATTCTTTAAAGGTTTAGTCATTTCTATTCGAATATACAGACGGCCCCACCATGTCCGAGTGTATAAGACGCTGAACGTGATGGTAGACTGAAGTGTGAAAGTCCCGCATTCGGACCCAACGCGAGGCTGTCGGGCAAACGGTCTGGAGGTTTGAGCGACCTCCTCCAGATGGAACGAACGTAAATACATGTCAGAGCCCTTAAAAAGTCCTCCGCCCAAGGCACGCCCCAGTAGGTAGAGCCCCTTGTGTGGTCTTGCCATAACAAAAAGACATGCAAATCGAATATACAGACGGTCACTGTTTATTCTATTTCCCCAAATGAATAAGTCAACTGTGCTTGGAACTTTAAACAAGTAAATCATGAAAATCTAATTAAAATTTTCAAGAGAAACGTGACTATCATTATTCATTTATTTTTAATGAAAATTCTAGAAAATGAAATTTTAAATAGATAAGCATTACCCCTTTAAGATGAGGTGGGATATATATATATTTCGTTTCTTCTCTTTAAATGCTTTTTTTTATAAATATTTAAATCCTCCATAATTCAGTCTCGTGAAAAGCTCGTGAAATAGCTCTCGAAGTACTATTTAGATTCACACAAAATGAGAATAGGACGTAAAGTTTGTGGCAGATTTTTAATTTGTGACGCCACGTTTTTAGCTGTCTTAAAAGAAACTCCGGGTAGTGGAGTCAGTTCATCTGGTTATATTACAAAGTTTTCAAACGGCGTGATGTTGAATCTTACGATGACGTTCAATTTCTTTTTCTTTGCATATCATCATGGAGGAAACCGTTAAAAATCTACCATAAAACTTACCGTTGAAAATTTAACCGTCATAGCCCAAAATATAGCGCGACCAAGAAATTTTTCATCAAGATAATTAGAAAAATCCTATACTTCGAATTTAGAGCGAGTCAGGTTTTTAAGGAAAATACTCAGTCAAAAAGCATCGCGTTATATTCGGGCCGTTCGGTGATAGGCATACATTAAAAGGACACAGAACCGAATAAAAATCCAATAGGTAACCGTTAGAAGCATAAGGAACCAAATCAATGTATTCATAACAGGGAAAAGGCCCGCAGTGGAGAAATGACGTTCATTATAGGATCGTTCATTCAGAAAACTTTTCACGTAATGTAAATCTCCTTACGAATTCTTTTCGTTTCGAACGACAAAATACGAATCCTAGAACTGCACTTATCCGAATCTGAAAGATGCTGTATCCGACTCAGTGTAATCATTTAAATCTGGGTTTAAAAAAGAAAAAAAGTTGTTCTCAATCACTCCCAAGAGAAAAATCAAGAGGAAATGATGTTAGTATTTGAAAGAGATTGTCTGGAGTACAGAATTTATTCCTTTATTTGTTTTTAAATCATTTTAAGAGCAGTTCACGTTGGGATTGTTGAACTACTGTGTCTTGTTTTCCAGTCCCTTCTAATAAAATAAATGGTTTGATTTAATTTGCGGAGCAGGCTTCTATTTCCCTGTTTCGAAAGCCTAATGCGACTTGCAGCATATGTGCAGGGGTTGGTTGAGTAGGTCTAACAATGCGGTTTAAAATTTTGAAATCTAAACCGCGGAAACTTGCTAGATTTCGTCCTAAACAATTCTTTGAAAAAAGAAAATCAGTGTTTTATACTCAAGAATTATTTTTAAATATGTAAAAATCGCTAAAAGGTTTGATAAATATATTCATTTAAAATATTTATTATCAATTCTATATCTTTAAAGAAAATAATTCAAATAGTGTCATTAAAAATTGTGGCCGTGCTATCTGTAATTTTTTAAGTAATAATTATCACTTAAATATCTGTAACCCCGAGGAAAAAATATGATAGCAATAATTAGGTTATTTTATTTTATTTAAATTAATTGATTGATTAATTAAATTTGAAATTAATTAGTTGATTCATTCATTTCAAAAGAAAATATGTTGGAGTTGATTTTTTTAATGCAAATAAAACATTCTACAATAACTTTACATTAACCCTTTGAGGCGCAACCCTTTCCCAATGCTGAAAAAAAGGGCAGCATCGCTCGACTTAACTACCAGAAAGATGGCGGACGATCGAAACGTTCATCGCGTGCTACAGATCTAGAGACCCTTTTTTGAGATGGCACAGCCAGCTGTCGTCAAAAAAGGGTCTCTAGATCTGTGGCACGAGATGAACGTTTCGATCGTCCACCCTCTTGCTGGTAGTGAAGTTGAGCGATGGCAACGGCTGCCCTTTTTTTAGCATTGGGCAATCTAACCAGCTGTTCTCGATTTCGACCATTTTTAGAATGGTCGATTTCGACCATTCTAAAAAATATATCAGTTAATTTACTTGTTGTCATGTATGACTGATCACCTATTGAAGGAGACAAAATGTTACATTTCTGCAGAAAACAACACTAGCGAATTGCAGACCCAATACCGAGTTAATTACGTCGTCATCGCCTATCTGCCGATTGATCAGAAGAAGCTCATTATGTCAGCATCTGAGCTTCGACTGCTCGGCTTAAAAAGAGAATAACAATGCATGAAAACGAAGGCACACCAGTTCACTGCATTTTTACGCTTTCGGATCTCATTGTTTGCTCTCCATTGTTAATTTTAATGAGCTTTGACGCTAAAGTAAATTAATATATTTTCAAATGAGCGAACGCATTTATAACATTTTTGTTCCCCTTCAAAGCAATTTGATCGCGATAACAAATATCTTAAAACAGTTATCTGAAATTAAATGTGATTCAGTTAAAAATTTAAAAGTATCGAATTTTTAATATTTTACTAAGAAAAAAGTTAATCCGACGTCATATAGTTTGCATTGTGAAATGTTTAATAGTTCTTTTTTGGAAAGGAATTTGTAAAGAAAGAACATATAAAGAGAATACTTAATGACACATTTTCTCTTTCTTATCTAGAACCGCACACACAGTGATTTGTTGCTTACGCTTTAAAAATCTTAAATCCCCATATTTAAGATTTAAATCCCCATATTTAATTTGATAATGTTTGAAATATAGTAGAAACTGATTGTAACATGGTTCATACAAGATTCGTATAATATGGGACAAAGATTGTGATCGTGTTTAAGGGCCTCAGATAACACTCCGAAAGGGCTCGTATTCGTATAACACGATAAAAGAATGAGACATATATTTCGATTTTATCTCGTTTTAGCTCCAACAGTTAATGTAACTGTTGGTTGGCAACACTAAACACTATTCTGGGTGTTGAATTTTAAGGAATCCCCATATTCATAGGTAGTTAATTTCAGTTTGAGATGCACATAAAGGTAGAAAATATGTATTCATACATTCTTATGCATTTCTTGTTTGGAGAAAATAAAAACATTTATTTAAACGACCTTAAAAACTATGGTCATCCAGTGACGTATGCTTGAGTACAACAAAAAAGTTATTTCAAATGTAGCAAGTTAGTTACTCACTCGCTTTGGGCTATGAACAGCTCATATACTTGCATGATCTGACTTGTGCATTCATATGAGGAACGTATCCACCGTGTTATATGGGAGGGGATTACAGTAAATAATTTATAAAGTGAAAGAGTAAAACACCCTGCAGATTATATAAATTTCTGAATAAATAAAAACAGAAATTCGGAAACATTTCAGATTTTTTTTTAACAAAACAGTTCGTGCAAGTTACCATTTGGTGAAAAGTGTCGTAGCCACTTCATTTTATTAACCTATATGGTAATAATCGCTTTCTTACAAAGTGAAATGAATAAGAAAAATCATAGTAACATGCAGTTATGTAAATTCAGTTACAGTTATTTCTTTCATTACTGAAAACGCTCTTTTAACAATAATAACAAAAAATAAAAAGTTTAAATCTGGTCAGTGCTTTGTACGCTTTACTGGGACAGAAATTTACTAAAACAGAGATGAATAAAATTGCAACATTGGTTTTACTTATTTCAGATTGTAGCCCCTGAAGCACCTCCACAATATTCAGTTTGAGTCTCCTCCCACCATGCACAAATTCACAGTCTGTTTATAATAACACCCCCAACAGCAGAACTAGTTCAAAAGACGGTCAAAAGACGTTCTGACTTCGTTATGAGAACGCAGATCATGCTTTGAAATGTATAAGCAATCTTAAAGGGGAAATAAGTTTATTTTAGGTACTTTCAATATACTTGACCATACGTTTTCATTAGATACTATGCAATCTACAAAGTTTCGTACAATCTCAAGCAAGTTTGATGGTTCGAACGAAATTTTCTATTCCTACAACAATTTACCATTGAAACAAAATCCGATGACTCGTTTTATTAAAAAAAAAAAAAAAAAAAAAAAAAAAAAAACATGGCGACTGCAATAAAAATGAAAATAAAATCAGAGCTTAAAAGAGATCCATAATGTAAATTTTTCACAACATTCATATAATAACCCCCAAAATTACTCTGAAAAAGTAGAAAATGTTCGTTATAAAGTTGATAAATTTCTTCCTCAGCGTAGTCAAGCTTAGATCTTTAGAATGCTTTGGCTTCAGTGTCTCACTAAAGATGGTAGATGGGTGAAGTGTGAAATTAAAGGATTCTGACCTCCCCGCGGCTGTCGAACTATCTGGAACTTTGGTCGGTTTTCTCCAGATGCAACGAGAATACGCGTTAGAACTCCGTAAACAGTCCACCGAACAATCCACCCCCAGCAAGATACCCCTTCTATAAACACAAACACTGTCCTGAATCTAAAAAAAGAAATTTGTACACAAGACTTTAACTAAATACCACAGTAACTCCAACCAAGTAGTAAATGAGATTATATATTCTAACTAGCTGAAGTACCCGTCCACGACGGGTTAGTGAATGCAAATTTCCAAAAAGCAAGAACTTTCGTCAGCATTGCAGGAGTTCACAGAATGAATGTAGTATGTTGCCAAAGTAAAGAAAGCGAAGTTATAATTTTTATGTATAGTTAAAATATTACAGGTTAGAGAGTAACTAAGTAATACCATTTGATTCGCTTTAGTCGTAATTACGGGATGCGCGAATGAATATTTACACATACTGAAATAATTTTCGCAAAATCTCAAAATTTAATCAACATTTTGAAAAATTGGAAGCCTAGAATTTAAGTTGAGTGACAACCTATCATGTCACCCAAATTCGTTTCATTCCCTGCAGTCTTTATTTCGTGATGCTGGAACAATTTTCAGCATTTTAAAACGATTTTCGCAAAATCTCAAAATGTAATCAAAATATTTTTAAAATTCAACGCCTATAAATTAAGATTAGCAACTACCTATCCTATCACTCAATTTCGTATCATTCGTATTAGTAGTTATTACGTGAAGTTTGAAGAAATCATCATTGAACGTATTTTGAGATAATTTTCACAAAATCTCAAAATCTAATAAAAATGTTTAAAAAATTGGACTCCTATAGTTTATGTTGAGCAACCATCTATCGTGTGACCAAATTTCATATCATTCGCTTTAGTCATTATTACTTAATGCGGGAACAAAGATTCACTCAGTTTTAAACGATTTTCGCAAAATCTCGAAAGCTGATCAATTTTTTTTAATTAGATGCTTATAGTTTAAGGTGAGTGACCACCTATCATTTCACCAAATATCATTTTTTCACCTTTGCAGTTATTACGTGATGTGCGAACACAAATTTACGCAGTTTGAAATGATTTTCGCAAAATTTCAAAATCTAGTCAAGATTTTTTTTTAAATTCGACGCCTATGTTTTACATTGAGTGAGCACCTATCATGACACCCAATTTCATATCATTCGCACAGTCGTTTTTACGTGATGCTTGAACACAAATTTACGCAGTTTGAAAGGATTTTCGCAAAATCTCAAAATCCAATCAAGATTTTTTAAAAATTCGACGCGTATGTTTTAAGTTGAGTGACCACCTATCATGACACAAAATTTCTTATCATTCGCTTCAGTCGTTTTTGCGTGATGCTTGAACACAAATTTACGCAGTTTGAAATGATTTTCGCAAAATCTGAAAATCCAATCAGGATTTTTTAAAAATTTTACGCCTATGTTTTAAGTTGAGTGACCACCTATCACGACACCCAATTTCATAACATTCGCTTCAGTCGTTTTTACGTGATGCTTGAACACAAATTTACGCAGTTTGAAAGGATTTTCGCAAAATCTGAAAATCCAATCAAGATTTTTTAAAAATTGGACGCCTATGTTTTAAGTTGAGTGACCACCTATCACGACACCCAATTTCATATCATTCGCTTCTGTCGTTTTTGCGTGATGCTTGAACACAAATTTACGCAGTTTGAAACGATTTTCGCAAAATCTGAAAATCTAATCAAGATTTTTTAAAAATTCAACGCCTATGTTTTAAGTTGAGTTACCACCTATCATGACACCCAATTTCATATCATTCGCTTCAGTCGTTTTTACGTGATGCTTAAACAAAAAAAAGCGTCACGGACAGAATGACAGAATGACAGAATGACAGACAGACAAACTTTTTTTTGAGGGTCGCATCGGATTCCTGGGTGCTTGAAACGGATAGAAATCGCAAAATTTTTGAATTCCAAGAAATGTACAGACAAAAGTCTAATTTTATTTATATAGATTCCATGTGACATAATATATGTGTAATCACATTTAGCCTACTTAGTAAAATACAAAATAAGTAATTCGCGTAAGATGAAATGATCCCTAAATAAATTTATTCTCTCAACATTTACTTAATGGTCCAATGAATATATCTTTGTGACACAGAGTGTCAGGGTGAAACTCAATTCATATCTTGTTATCCCTAACCAGTGCATGACTAACCCTGTCGGCATCCAAACTAACGACCTTCATTATTTCTGAAATAGAACCGAGGGAAAAGAGAACGAAATTAAGTTGTTATTCCCTTTCTCTTCCACAAAGAACGTATTTTGCTGGGAAGATAAGATAATTTTAGGTGATGAGCTACCTTGGAAACAGACACCAGTTGCTAATTTTCGTCATTATCTTTTCGTGAAGGCATCGCACTCGCAGCAAAATTAAACAGTTTTTAAAAAATAAATTGTATGATTAAAGATGAAAGTGTGCTTACCAAAGTGTACCATTCATATTAATGTGACTTCTGAGGGCATTTCTGTGAGTGTAAATAACATATTTCTTTAGAACAGAAAAATTGTTTTTTGTAATATTCATAGTGTTGACTTACAGATTTGTTTTAATTTTTAAGTACATATAAAAAATGTATAGAAAACTATAAAACATCCATGCTTGACCTTTAATATTCAGGGCATATTTTAGCTCTTTGTAAATTATTCTTAAAACGTGAAAGCACAGATTAACATTTTTCGGGAGAATAAAATAAACAAGTATAAGAAATTCATGACTTTTATTTGGATAATCGCATTTATTTTTTTCATTTAACTTCATTTTTAACATCATTTAACATCATTTCTCTCTGGACCTAATACTAAATCCGACGCGGAAGAAGACGCGGGTTGAAGCTAGTAATAAATAATTCTTAAAATCATCAAAGGACCTTGATCACCCTACTATTTATACTTAAAAAAATTGCAGCTCAATGTTTCATAAATAATTAGAACAAGTCTAAATATACGTTGAGTTCAGTATATTTGTAACATACGAGTAAATATGTGATTTACAAAATCAAACGAATTGAACAGTTTTACAATTTAGATACCAGACTAAGATTCACTTTTATAAACGAACTCCTTTCACCAAAAGGGATTTTTTTAATACTTCGAAAGTACCCTATAATAATGAAACAAACCCCATTGTGCATGCGTTTTTACTTGTAATTTAGTGCAAAAAATATAGCTATGTAAAAATCCACATTTCTGTACAGACGAATATTTAAGCTTCAATTCATTCATCCTACAAGGTTAATTTTAGAAAATTAATTAATTAATTACCAAAGTAAATATAATGGTTTTTTGTCGAAATTTTGCAATGTTTTAAATTTCTACACTGTGTGGAAGCAAAATAAAAAAACCGCTCTAAAATACAGCTACAGGGAAATTTCCAGAAAATTTTCACATACGGAGTCGCGAAGACTGTAAAATACAATTCCTTTACTTTTATTTTTCGGAATCTTTCCAGATTCCAATTCCAATATCGGATAATATATTTCTTCATATTATCTTTTAGTAATGTCTATTCTGTTACGTTTAAACCAGACAGTGCATTTTTCCATGAGAGAAAAGGAATATTATGATTTTGCATATATAAATTTATTGTTCTAGTTAAGATTTTAACAATTAAGTGTGCCTTAAGTACCTCAATATAAACGTCAAAACACAATTAAACTCCTGATAATAGACAAAAAACGCTTCACATTTGCTTTCTTTTATTTCGTTTACTCTATTTATTCTTGACTTTTATCTTATTATCATCAAGCTCTATAAGGAATTAAAAAATGCATATATCTTTAATCTTAATGACATAACAGTTTAACATAAATAAAGTAACATAGTGAGCAGTGAATAAATGTACTCGTATTAGTACGTTAATGAAAAAGCATTCATAAATGTACCCATTTCGTTTAATCTATTTAGGCTTTATTTTTATCTTATTATCATCTATCTGCCTATGACGTTAAAACGGCATTTAACTTTAATGTTAATTACATAAAAGTTTAATATAAAGAAGTTAAAACAGCGCAAATTGAATAATTGTACTAATTTTAATATTTTTATGATTTTTTTTTTTTTTTTTTTTTGTAATAAGGTGCAGAAAAAAAATCTGAATAAATTCAGTTATCGATGGTGTAGAAAAGAGATAGAAAAATATTCTTTCATTAGATGTCCCATTAACTGAAAATGCTTTTTTATATAACTTTATAAAACCTTTTTTTTAATTTATGTAGAGGGACAAGGGATTTTGAGGAAGTACTAAACGTTGTGTACATTTTGGACGCTTTTTTAACGATTTTTAATTTTAAAAGAAACCAAATAATATGTTAATTATTTTTTTCCCCAAAAGCTTTATGCGAAAGTTCTAACAACAAGCAAAAGAAAACTGAATGCCGTGTAAAGCAAGGAACATGATGTATAACATTTTTATTTAGAATGACCCATAACCGAAACATATTCTAATGAATATTTCCCATCGTTACGTTATATCAATATTGACATGTAAGAAATCACTTTTACATTGCGAACCTTTCCAATTGCACTAAAATTTGAAAACTTTAATTTACAAAGGATAATACTTTGAAATATTTTTATACAATATTAAAATTCTTTAGTAATATAAAGAAATGTCCTTATTAAAAAGCTAGATCTCTATTAAATCTTTAACTCACCTGAATTATATTTTCGAACTTAAGAGGTGAGCCTCCAACCCCATTTTTTGAAAGTAAAATTTTAATGAAAAGTTCATGTTTTTAATTAAAATAGGGTACAAAGCTAAAAATTTAATTACAGATTTAATGAAATTCAATGTAAATTTTGAAATACTGGAAAATTTAACTGAAAATTTGGTAAAAAATTTCAGCTACGTCATACGTCTTCTGATTCTAATAAATATATTTTAGTAATAATTATACAGTACATAACTAACATATTTATCTGTGTTATGAATCTAAAGATTTGCGTAAGTACTAATGGCTATGAAAGTATTGCAATAAAGCTCTGTTTTCTGAAGAAGAAGTAGAAAATTGTCATAAAATCGACAAATAAACTCAAAAATATTTATTCTGCTTCATAACATAGCTAGAATTGATCAAAATACCCTACCAGAATTTTAAGTCAATATTTTAAATACTTTACGAGATGAGACATTTATCGTAAAAAAAAAAAATAGAAAAAACACACTTTTTCAGAAAACACGTTTAAAGATTTCAATGCTGTTCATTATTTCTTGCATAACTTCGTTTCTAGTTATCGTAGAAACAAAAATAAAACGGTTTCGGAATCCTAATCGTGTGAACTATAAAATTAGGAAATAATTTTTAAAAATGCTTGGAAAATTTTAAAAAACAAGAATTTTTTGGCGAAATTTTGTGGGCAAACTTAACTGTTAAATCCAAGTTTCAGGCTCATATTTTTCAAAATCGCAAACGTGTGGTTGTGTAACTCAATAGGACGAATAATATTATGTATATTGCTCTTTCGAGAGCATAAAAGGTATAGCTAATCAGGATATAAAAAAATGAATTCCGCGTGATGAAAACGGATAACAAGCAAACAAAACATATGTAATGTAATTATAAACATATCATTGTGTATTAATAAGTATAAAATGTACATCTATTATAAATTATATTTTTTATTATTTCTTCATAAAAAAATCCTCTTTAGTGTTTCATAATAACTTACTTGATAGAATTCAATCCACTAACAACATAAAATGCGAAGTAATTTAAGAAAATGATTTTTCTGAAACTGAGAGAGCATTATTCACACATTCTATATATAACCCATGTATAAATATCTAATATTAAATTAATACATCATCTTTGCTATCTTAATTAATGGAATATGTAACAAATATATTCTTTATATTTAAACCAAGTACAATTAGGTTCAGACGAAACGCAATAAGCTGTTTAGAAATACAATTTGTTCTGCGATGTTGCTTTAATCATTTCTCGTAATGGAATCTTTCTCATCGGAAGTATTAACTTAATAAAAACAATAATTCTAACATATACTTTAATGCTATTTCTGATATAAAGAGGTACATGTTTCCTATTGTACACAGTTACTTTATATCATATGAAGCTAGAGATTCATTAAATTTCTTATGTTACGACTCCAAGGAAATTTCAACAAATGCCTGTGAAATTAATACACTGTATATAAAAGACAGAGAGAGAGGAGATACGCTTGTACTAAGTAGTTATATCTAATCAAATAATAGAAACCGTTAAAGTAATAATTTAACTTAAATGATAAACTTAATAGCCATAAATAGCGTACTCCTAAAGAGAAATCATAGTTACACAAAAATGAAATATCTATTAATGAAAAAAAATGTATCGCATATATATTATATTAAAAAGATATAAAAATATTTAAAGCAAACAGCTCAGTAATTGGGAATAAATTCATCGAGATCACATTAGATTTATCTAACAGAATTCTGAGACAAGAAATATTTAATTATCGTTTGCATTTGCAAAAGGTCTAAATTTCAAAAAATCCTAAACATGAAGAAGTAAAGCATGAAGGAATGCTATCTTTATGTATAAGCTCACACAAGCAAAAGTTATAAATGTTTTTTTTTTTTTTTACAGTGGAACACCAAAAACTACGTATTTATTGACTAGGCAAAAGTAAGATAGTTTCTTAACCGATTTAGGACCGCTACGTTTTCCATTCTTCGAAGTCATTGATAATGACTTTTAAGACTCACTAATGAAACAATAAGACAGCAAAAGTGTTTTCAAAAATATTGTGATTCTTTAAATAATAAACATAAAGTATTTCTTAGTTATATTTTCTACCTTGATCTATTTAAAGATATTTTTTGTTTCATAAAAAAAAATCGAAATTAAATTTTATACCCATAAATTTCTTTTTAACGTATGTTTTCAAAGAGTATCATCCTGCTATTCGCAAATTTAAAGTCGGGAAGTCGCTAAAATTTAAATCGTTATTGTTTGTTTACAAACACAACGAGCAAGCATTTATGTTAATTATGCAAATATAAGGATAATATTCAATTAAAGGACAAAATGTCTTTTTTTCAAACTCATGATCTTGTTTAAAACGATAGACAATGTACGCGTAATTTTAAAACTGATTTTTTATTTTTTAAATTTTATTCTGCATTATGTCTCGAAAGCGCAACATCAGTCCAAAATTGGTTAAGTCCGAAAACGTCGCAAAGAGCAAGTTTTTTAAAATACAAATTACTTAAACTTGCATCCGTGTACTTCGGATATTTATCCTTTTAAACATGATATAATTCTGTCAGTAAATAAAATATGCTGCTTACAGTGTGTACCATATCTACACAGCATGCTAATAATGATCAAGTAGTGAAATAAGCAAGTAAAAGCACGGGGGATGATTATGAAATGAAACTTTTTATTGTTTTCTTTCATCCTTAATTTAAAGGATTAAAAATCCATTTAAATAACTTGTAACAAGTCATTCGGAAACCTTTTATCAAGATTCTAAATTTGTTTAAGTAGTATTTCACATTTCATAAATTTCCATTTGATAAATAAGCAGCAAGGATAATTACAGTGTGTATTTTCAAATACCCGTTTCCATATTCTCATCTTAATTTAGTTTCAGAAGCTTCCAATTCCGTAGAGCATAGAACAACGCGAAAATAAAGATAAACTATAAAAGAGAGCCGCGTATAGTGCTTTCATTTTGAAATTTCTTTTCCTGAAACTGTGCGTTCTATTTGCGGAAATGTGGACATGATATGTAAAATGGTTTTTTTTTTTTTGTAATTCCCAGTCTGCTATGCTCCTAAAACGTAATGCAGTTCTGAATAAAGAAAAATAAACACCTAGACAGCTTTTAAATTTTTTTTCTGTGTATTTCAAGGAATTCCTTTTATATAAAAAAGTTGGATAGGATTAAGTTTCTTTTTACAGTTGATGCTTTTTGTAAACATATCATAGTTTTAGTTGTTACATTAAACTGTGGTAAAAGCATAAGGGACAGAGTATACTGTTACATAGAGTAAGTAAAAAAAATGTTAGTTAAATTAACGAATAGACAAAATAATGTCACACAATTCTTGGGTTGTTGCATTATATTGCGCTAATGTTTAAAAGGATATATGCACTGGTATACAGAGTAAATAAATTCATCTAATTAATTTAACTATAGTACAGATATTCGTTTAACTTTCGGTAATTTGATTGCTGCCTGGATAATCGCTTACATTTCAACTATTCAATGCGCGAATATAGCGATGCATTAAACACATTTTTATTTTAGGAGGACGTGAGATTTTGTTCCTTTGTGACACAAAAAACCATAATTAACCAAGAAAATGGCCAAGCATATTCGCCCCCTAACTACGAGTATCATAGGAAAAGAGTTGATTTCCGGTTCCGCACCTAACGGCAAACACCACGTGAACACGCGCTGTCATATGGACATAAATTTAAGTTTAATAAGTTGTTATTATTTTTTAAAGATAACAAATGATCATTCACTTCTTTGAAAGCAATGAAAGTCTCATATATATAAACAGTAAACTGACCTAACAGAAGGGGAAGGTGCCCTATAACGATCCTAGCGGGTAAAACGATTCTCATATATATTTTCTAATATACAGGTAGCGCTATCTACTGGGTAACACATAAACTAGTCGTGTCAAGTAAGGAAAAAGCAGTGGCGGTATTCAAGAGAGCATAGTATTACGCATCTAAATAGAATTTTTGAAAATTTGAGTTTTACAATACTTGTTTAAGGATAAACGTTAACTTTCCTATTTATTTACATAGACAGTCTTTCATGTACAGATCTACAGATCTATGGCTTGGTTTCCTGAATGAAGTCTGTTTTTAGATGATAATTACACTTTCTAAGTGCGTTTTGTTCTCAGTTTCGTGCAGTACTAAGATCTGAAATGGGCACCAACCATATTGGCGGGTAACATGACTCACCGGCTGAAGAACATCCGGTACCGAGTCCTAACCATAATGGCAGCCCTTCAATCACTCTCAAAATGCGTGGCTCTCCCAAGTTTATCTCCAAGACCATTATTCTCCTGTACCCGGGCACAGCCAGCTGCTTCAAAAAAGGGTCTCTCGATCTGTGGCACGCGATGAACGTTTCGATCGTCCGTCATCCTGCTGGTCGTTAAGTCGAGAGATGGCAACGGCTGCACTTCTCCCAGCCTTGGGCAATCTATTCTTGCCCTGTTCTCGCATTCTTCCATTTTTCAGCAGATGTCAGTGCTGTTAAAAAGAATCGTGACCATTTTTTGTACGGGAAATGACGTGCTAAAAGTAAAGGATTCTCGTGGAGCTATGTCGCCCGCAACTATTTTTATAGAAATCCAATCTATTCTTCGCGACTGGCAACAGTAAAAAATGTCAGAGTTTGGAGTTCCCAGAAGTGGAACACTGCGCGTAAAAGGGTTAATGGGAACCGAGTTCGGCCGACTGATCTACCGCCGGACCTGCCAAAATCAGCATCGTGCAAATAGGTAATGGACACGGGAATGAGTACATTTAGAAAAGGAAAATAATTTAGTAAATCTAATAGCTTTTAAAGTGAAATCTGGGAAGTGAATCTTGAATGATACTAATTTTTTTTTAAGGATTTTCTCGTTATCACAAAGATACATAAAGGCAGAGCCTACCCTTGCTTCCTTTTTCAATCAATTGACTCCAACACTGAGAACTGAAGGGAAATCTTAGCAGTTTGGTCTTTGGAACAGTTGAAAAAAAAAACAGATCATATTTTCAAGGATACGGATATTAAGTCGCATATCCCATCTCTCTCTTCCATATAAAATCGTCTGAACATAAAGAAAAGTTTTAAAAAAAAAATACTTTTCAGTTTTTGTTTTTCGTTTTCAAGATGCCTCGAGCATTAAAAACAACTTTTAACATGAGTGTCTCTAAAATTACCCCTCTTTCTTTGTTACATACCGACAATTCACTTTTGGTTTCTATATCCAGAGCTCATTTTAAAATAAGTCGATAAAATCGTCGATTATATCGATCAGCATCAGTATCAGTTATCTCGATTTTAAAGCGTGTGACATTGATGATAGTCCAGAAGTCTGCTCTTATAGGAGGGAGCATCGACCATGACACAACTTCAGTGTGTTACGGAATAGATTTTTAAAAAGCATCAGCCTCACATTCTGCATGAATTGGTACGATCGTTTCAATGTAACACAGGTTTCAAGTTATTTTATAACCTTTCAATTTGGAAAGACATATCCAGAAATGTCCGATTTCAGAGGCCTATCATTTCAGCTGAACGACGATGAGATATATGAAAAGAAAATAAACGTAGCGTTTCTAGAAAAATCTTTATTTTTTGTGGAAAATGAAAATTTTTTATCAATGCAATTTATTGAATGAGTAAGGTGAATAATAGAAAACTTTTGTAGTTAAATAAATCTGTGCCTCATTAATATTTTAAAACAATTTTTAACTAATTGAACGTTTCGTTCGCTCCTGTTTTGTGTAATAACTCACTTTTTATACCATTTATCCTATTAAAAGCAGTTCAGGAATTTAGGGAATATCAGGATAACAGTCTAAGGGGACTATCCTTGGACGAAGAACTTTTTAAAAGGTGGTTATTGATTGAAAGCCGTCCTGATTGTGTTATCTTCATTTTCTTTATTTTAATGCAAGATTACGCTACTCCATAACTGTCCTAATTAAAGGAAATAATCAAGATCATTGCAAGTTATAATATTACTCCGACAGAAAAGTAACGAACTAACTGAGATTTGCTTTATGGCAATTAAAAGCAAAACATCATAAATAAAATTAAAAAATATTGAAATTAGTAAAATTTCTCGAAAAATTCACGTCATATCAAAGTAAATTTGCAGTTTGTGAGATTCCAAATAGTCCTCCAGATTACACAGATTACTAAACTTATTCCTTCTGCTGAACCGTACCTTCTGAATACATAGGATACCTTCCTACTCTAAAAGCACGTAAATGATTTCCTTAATATTATACAGTAAAACATAAAAGAGTCAAAAATTACTAAAATCATTGAAATTTCAAATGTTTGAGGTCTTTGAGGTGCCTGAAGATGATATTTGATCGAGCCCCGTTTGGGCTGATTGATATCAATGGCAAAAAGCTAGTTTTGTTCATTATTAAGAAACGATTCGACAAAATACATTTTTTCATGCTAATCTTAATGGACGTAGGCAAAGGGAGAAACCTGTGCGCCCTGAACATCCCTGCAATTTTAATTTTTGTTAATAAAATGAAAAAGAGAAAGAGTTTTAGTGAGAGTCACTTTATGTGACCTCTTTCATTTTTTTCCGACTACCTGCCTGAAGGGATGCATAAACTATATGAACTATGAATAAAATTACTCAGACATCCATTGCTTATGCATTTATACTGGGGAAACAATGTTATGTAATAAAAGTTTTTAATATGTCAAATGCACCTCTGGGGGAAGTGGCGGATGTACAGGGGATGGGGAAGATTCTATTGTTTTCCGAAAAAAATCCCTGTGCGTGAAAAAATTCCCTGGTGATGTGGAAAACTAAACATGTGCTCGAAGAGATCTTTTAATGCATGAAATTTATAATTAAGTTTTTTTTTTTTGTGAATTAATAATTTTAGTCTTATTAACTGTCAAAATAAATAACTTTTAAATCATAAGCAATAAAAGACTGATGTTATAAGAAATCAAAGTTGGATTCGGGGTCCAAAGGCTTCTTAAACATTTTATCTCCGGGTACCCGACTTCTATCTTTGCATTTTTGGGACGATCTAGCAACATCTTGACTCTGCTTATGCACGCCCATGCTCCTGACCACCACATCAGGCGCCCTTGTAATGATATACAGCCTCACAATGAATCAGATATTTGTAAATGTCAGAGATAGTGATTTGTTAAAAATTGGCGATACTGACCTTTGTCGTTTAATCGAATCCAAATCTTCAGATTATGGATTCTTGTCGATCCTACAAATCTGCCTCAAATTTAATGCTTTAATTACTCTCGTTGAATAAAGTTTGTCATAGTTTATTGAGGCTAGAAAATAGGGAATCAAATCTATTACGAAAAACAAATTTACTAAAATCAAAACTACAGTACTATGCGAAGAGTGATTACAAATTTAATAGTTTTCCTTCCAAAATGGAATGCTGTTCGTAAGTATTTTCAGTATTACCAATCGAACAGTCCAAGTCATCCGCATAATAAACAAATGACACATACACATTCTGACAAAAAAGAAAAGAGCATTAGGTAAATTTCATTTAACATTCGGCGTATACTTACCATTCCATTTTGTGAAATCCATCGCTATGTAAAATATGTTTCGCAAAAGATAATGGAATGCATTTTTGTTATACGTTGTGCTGTTTCGCAATCTCTATTTTCAAAACAAAAGTTTCCTCATCTCAAACATGCGAAAATATTTTTTTTTTCATTTTGTTCGAACACCACTTTGAAAAAGAACAAAACTTAGTTTGCGACACATCAAATAAACGTCAGTTCAGCTTTTAGAAGGCATATGACACATTTTAATGTATTATTTTCGTGGGATTCTTTTGTTCCAGATGTGCTTATTTTGTGAGAAAGGATTGATGCATTCCTATTTAGAAGCTCAATACGGTTTCAGATGTTTGAAAATGACTTCATTTCAGTTAGTGCGTGTAAGAAATGTGAGTCCTTTTTCTATCTTCAGCTGACTGATATTTGTAGTGTATTTCCGATCTTGCGGAAAGTTATGTATTTACTTACATTTCTTATTAAAGTTGAAAGATTTTACGAGACGTTATATGGAAAATAATTATTTTCGTGGTGCTTATTTCAGAGTTTTCAGAATACACATTTTTTGGGCTATAATAAATATTCATAAAATTTGTTTTAGTTCATTTTCATATTTTTTATGAATGTTCAACGCAATTTTGGTGCATAAACATCCAAGCAATTTGATTTTCTATGCACATGAGCTGTCAGACTTTCATTGTTGAAAATGTTAACGAAATTTAATATCCAACTGTTAACAAATATTATAATATAGCACATATGTAATTTAAGGTTATATATATACCTATATGTTTGTCTGTCTGTCTCTCAATTTCTCTCCCTACATATATATATATATATATATATATATATATATATACACGCTTTAACTCTTTATCCATTAGGCATAACAGCCATAATGCAATTTATTGCACTTATTATGATATAATGCAAATTGAAAGTAATTCAAAATCAAGTAGGGATAAAACATAGGAAAAGCCCTAGTGGTGCTGTGTTTTTTGAGGGTATCAGACGCCAGCAGACTTGTGTTTGCGATTTGCCAGTGGACACTTGAGGTCTCTCTCTTTTGAGCAGGATCAGAAGGTTTTAAGACTTGCACCAAACTTATCAGGCTTCCACTGAGCATATTTTAAATTGTATCGATTTTAAATTGGACGGGGAGTTTTATAAACCTCCCTCTTCTGTTTTTAGACTCTGGATGTTTTGGGGCTTATGGAGTTGGTTTCATATTGTCATGCCAAATAGGGGTTCAGTAACAACAACACTACAAGGAAATAACATTAAGTCTGATTTTTCTCTCGTTAATTTTCAAAAATTGACACATTTTAAATTTTTACACTGCCGCCGGACAAAGAAAAATTCCCATTTAGTAAAATATGCCCCAAACATCTATGAGGTGATGGACAAAATTTCACACTTTGATCAAAAAGCGTATCAGAGATAACGACACAAAGATGGTCAGGGGCTATATATACATAAATTTGAATGCAAAATTTATTACTAGAATGCAAAAAAATATTTTCATTTGTAACTTCTGTACGACTCCGGAAATGCATTTATCCTGCGATATATTTTTACATCGAGATCGAGTAGTTTTAGTAAGCATGCTTATCTTCGTATCTTTTTAGTACATAATTCTCAAATTAGCGTATGAGGCACATTTTACTAATCGAGATTTTTTTGTATGGGGGGGGTTATTAAAATTTAAAAAGTTTCATATTTTGAAAATTTCAGAGATGTATGTTTTCATAATGTGCTCTTTTTTTCTGGAAGCCAAGTAACGGTTAGAGCATTGTGGTGCCGTGCCGCAGGTCGGGGGTTCGAATCCCGGGATGGGCAAGGTACACTCAGCCATTCATCTCTTGAGTGGGTCGATAAAATGAAGACCAAGGTTGCTTAGAATTTAAACACTGGGGGCTTCACGTCAGGCTGACCACCTGGTCGAAGCAAATGTTTCCTCACCCCAGAGCCCGTGGTTGGGCAGCGCAGACCTTGGCCCAGCAGTGGGCAGTTCTACCAATTTTCAACTTTTAAAACTTTATTTTTAATCTCATTTTGAACATTTTTTTTTTCAAATTACACAGCCCAATTATCTCGACTAGCAAGAGCTTTAAAACGAGTTACCAGTTTTTTGGAAGCAAGTCGGAAACAAATTCCTTTGACGGGATTTCTGAATGAACCAAGCGTTCGTTAGGGGAAATCATGGTCTCTTTCTTTTTAAACACTTCACTGTCGGCGGGACGTTTAAATCCAGTGAGCATGTTCAAATCACCCTCAGTGATCGCACGATGGCGTTAATTCCACTACTTCGTTTCACCCTTTACATTTTTTTCTAAATCACTGTGTCCCTGGGATCTGCATTTCGAAGATCTTAAATTCAATTGAACACCTACCACAAAAGAGTTCATTTAATAGGGAGTTTGTGCATACCGGTTTCACTCATATTAACGCTAACGTTAAATGCCATTGGGCAATACAGAGCACGCGCACATATAAAATCCGAAACGTGGTTTGTCGAAAATACACCATATAAGCGGATAACGTTAGCTTCAACATTGGAAGAAACAGTATGCGCAAACTCCTATTTTAAAGGCGCCTGACAGTTAAGTCCCTATTTCAGTAGGTAGTACGATGGTGTAATCAGTCCTCGTCATTGTCCATTGATTGTTAGAGAGACTACGAGTATTAGATTAAGACAGAGGAGGTGTGCACAGAAATTGCCTACCGGTGCTGGCTGCCTTCACTATAAGTTTTAGAATTTCTGTACCAAATTCCAGATTTTTCTTTAACTGCACAAATGAAACCTTCCTTAACACTTTCATGTCCAATAACTGCTGGCATTCTTTCAGGGCTTCTTTCTGCTTCTTGTCTTTTTCTTTTGTCTTGTCTAATCTTTTACTTCGACTTCTTTTCGGAATGACCATCTGCAGCTCACTAAACATACTGCAATTCGCAGTTCGCATAAATAAAACAGTGTGCAGATAAGAGTGCTAGGAAAACGAAAAACAGACTACTTGGCTGGGGAGAACTATACCAAAGAACGAATGACTGGCCGCGCCACCGGTTGCCATGCACTACCCTACTAGCAATTTTGCTCGGGCTACCACCAGCCACGTAGCCAGCCGATGATGGCGCGAGCAAAATTGCTAGTAGGGTAGTCATCCATTGATCACCGGTGGAGAAGCTGGTTGCGTCGTCTGGCGGTCTAGTGTAATATGGTAGGGTGTCTCGGAAAATACGAATGTCTGAAAATGTTTGCTCCCCGGGGTTTTTCTGGTTCCTTTTGGTGTGAAATTACAATGTATGAAATTTTAAGTCTGTAGGTCAACGTTTGAGTTTGCCTGTAAGGGCATAAAGATATAATTTTTTTTAGAAAATTCGTCATTTTCGGGTTAATTGAATATTTTCCAACATTTCCCCTACATTTGAATTAAGTTTTTCTGAGTTCTTAAGTTTAAAGAAGTACGAATTTGCATATACATAAGATTCATATAAATTTTAATCACAGCAGAAATTACTTATTCAAGAATGAAAATGGAAAAATCAACTCCCTACATTATTGAACTTTTTTCTCGAACTGACTATAAATGTAAATTGATATAACAATATAATTCACACTGAAAGTATTACAACATTGTTATTATGTACTTTGGCATAGTAATAAAATACTACCTGAAAAAAAAAACCCCGCAAAATATGCATTTTACGAATACGGTTAAATTTTAAACTGAATAAAAATCCAAGTAATGTGTTGTAAAGTAAAATGAAATTCCTATATAAGTGAACTTAGCGCTTAAAGTCTTAAAAATGTTTTAAGCAGGATTTAGTGAAGGTTAGTGTTGGTTTCCTAGATTGTTCAACCGACTATAGCAAACACTGCCTCTGTTGTTCATCTTTCGCATTTTTCTGAGAAAAATCCTGCACCGGCTTGACTCCACGTTCTGCTATATCATCTGTGACTCTTGAGTTTTTTACAAATAATTTTATTTCATTATATATTCAGCATTCTCTTCCCATGTCAATGGACATTTTTTTTTCAGCCAGGATCCATTCTGCTTAAATATTTCAAAACGCAGCCATGAACTGGGCCCTACTAGCTGAAATAATTTTGTTTTTAAATTTAAATTTGAGAATAAAGGAACGCCTTTGGTAACGTTATCGATTCATTCTTGATTTTTAAGAATGAAGAGGCGATTTTTTTCTTCTCGGTTTCAAAAATCTTTTTTGAAAAGAGAGAAAATGGTATTGTCCCCTCTGCCAAATACCACAAGTGTTGCCACAAGGGCTGCCAAAGCAGCCTGAGTAACCTCAGGATCGATAGCTTTATAGCTATCAAACTATGCCAAAGCATAATGTTATTCACAGGAGCATATACAGCTTTTGGAGCATTCAACCTGAATTTAATATAAATAAGAGAATTAAAAAGGCATATTTTACGCAGTTTTTCAACTTTTTGGATCATAACCCAATTGCTTATTAAATGCGTACATTTTTCAGTTGCCCATCGAGATTGAAGCTTTTTAAAATAGATATTATCTGGACTTATAGACTGTTCGAAAATTGACTTCCACACTACAGATTCAATTAACTCTACCACATGGTGTCGACAAGCGAGGTAAAATAATTTCTTTTCCAAAAGTGTTTATAGCCTTACACGTTCCATTTATCCATCCACTATTGGATGCAGTTGTGTCAAAGGAAAGTCCAATTATACTTTCTGATACACCCCATTCTTGAGTCAATTGAAAAACTCTTTCTGCTTTTACTTTAGCAGTTTTTTCAGGTATATTTGGCACCCTTAACATTTTTCCTTCCATATACTAGGACTGCGTGCTCTTGAACTGAAAGCAGGGGCTAAAAGTTATAATTAATTAACGGGTCAAGCAGAAGTCTCCAAAGTGGGTTAAGCGTACAAAAGAAAATTATTGGAGTATGCAGAAAATTGTAGGAGGTATGCACACAATACAAAGCACACACACATACACACGCACACACACAAATATATATATATATATATATATATATATATATATATATATATATATAGTTAGGGGGTGCATTTTACGATTATTTTCATAAAATGATCACAAAAAGTACGTGATCAAAAGCGTTTGGAGAATGATTTAAACGCATAGTAGGATCGCTTGTTTTTCTTCAATTTCCGCATAAATTAACTCAAAAAAAAAGTCTTATCATAAATAACCTGCACATGCAAAAAAATTTCTTTATCAGATAAATTAAAGCAAATAAATAATATCAGAATTCCTCTATATTTAGAAAACTGATTTTACTTCGGGGGGAGCAGTGAAGATTAAAGTTTTGGGACATTTTGTTTTCCGTCCCATGTAATCCTATAAAAGGAGAGATTTTTAGAGACGGTCTTATGGGAAAATATGCACGTGAAAACAGGAAAATAATCCCTTGTAAATGTCAAATCGAGATTTTTTTGGAGTATTATTTTCTGAAATTTAAAATTTACTCTGTGACCTTTAAGTCGTATGAAATATAATTTTAAAATATTCTGATGACTCCAGGTGTTTTAGTTTATCGTATATTTATTCAATTAAAGGTCACCGTCTGTGTTACCATTACTTTTATATTCAATATTCCATCAATATTTTGCAGTAAGAATAACAAATAAGGTTAGATTAAATTACAGATAAGGTGCAGAGTACTAATGTAGTATAAGGTCATTGCCTTTTTTAATTGTTCATTAAGAACTTCCTTGCATACTAGGATGGATCTTTAAAAAAATGAAATCTTTCTTTCTTGAAGTTTTAAAAGTTGTATATTGACAGAAATAAAGCCTAAGTAAAATCTGCAAAATTTGCCTTTCATAAAAATCAACCAAAAAGAATCTTCTTTGGTCTATTTTTATAAACTTTTTTTATAATCTTTTAAAATTTTAAGAAATATTAGCTTCTTTAGCTTTTAAAAGATGTTAAAATTTTTAATAAAGTATATGCAAGATTTGGAGAGGGCACGACTTCTGAACAGTTTTCATGTCGATTTTGATAAAGAAATATTTGACAAATATGCTTTTTGAATTACGTAGAAATGAAACGTTATTTTTCTTAGTGAATGGGTCCAATTTTTTTTAAAAATAATCTGAAAAGTTTTCTAGTATAGGCAACAATCGTTACTACACTATCCGGGACTCAACACGCGCGGCGCAGGCCGTTACGATCCGAGTTCCACCCGTGCCCGCCCAGCCAACAGCCATTTCAGCATGTGTCTTACTATGCTACGAAAAGTCCAACTTCAATTGTAATTGGGGAATTTTCTGTCAGTGTAATGATATATCTCGTATGAAACCATCTGGAAAAGTAATGGATAATATCAAATTCCGGAATGGCAGTTAGTTGGTGCAAAGCTGGCAAATTCACCATTGAAGAGGTCGGCAGCATTCAGTTAATAGATTTCGGATGACGCTCTTGTTCTTCGGATGACGCTCTTGTTGTGCGCGGGCACAGCCAGCTGTCATCAAAAAAGGGGTCTCTAGATCTATGGCACGCGATGAACGTTTCGATCATCGGCCTTTTTGCTGGTCGTTAAGTCGAGCGATGGCAACGGCTGCCCTTTCTTCAGCATTGGGCTATCTATCCATCTGTTCTCGCATTCTTCCATTTTTCAACAGATGTCAATGCTGTTAAAAATAATCGTGACAAATATTTTTACGGGAAATGACGTGCTATAAAGGAAAGGATTCTCGTGGAGTTATGTCAGCCGCAACTATTCGTATAGAAATCCAATCTATTCTTCGTGACTGGCAACAGTCAAAACGTCAGAGTTTGGTGTTGCCAGAGCGGGAACACTGTGCGTGAAAGGGTTAAATTATTATTTTACCTTGATGACTTGAGGAAGGGCTTCTTCGAAAGGGGGGGGGGGTTGTAAGTACTGTTTTCAGTATTTTGTTGAGTTTTTCTATTTTATCTTTCTTCATTTTCTCTTTCCAAACCAATTAGTAAAATTGGGCACACAAATCCGAACTTTTTCGCCTTTTTTTCCGCCATCAATCGCGAAATTGATTTTTACAACATTTCAGTTTTCCTCTTACTCTGCAAAATTCCCTTCCTATCAATTCTACTGATAGTCGCACAACTCGTCTACCAAGAACTCCCGCTTCGTATAAAGCGCGGACTTCTCGGAACAAAAAATGCACCAGGAAAAATCGGTGCATTTGCAAGATTCGATATCCAGTTGCTCAATAAGAGAGTTTTCCCCATTCTTCATAACCATTATAGTGTACGATTTATTTAGCTGTTGAACACGCAAGTAGCATTTCTAATTATCTTTTTAATTCTTCAGATCGTCTTAGTGGTATACGGATCTTGATCCAAATTTCCAGTATTTTAATCGCCGCATCTAAGGTTATTTATTTCTTCTTCCGGTGGTTCCGGTCCTTAAGATTTATTTTTTCCTCATTTCGTACAAAACAATAATAGTAACTATTGTTATATGAACAAATATTATCAAGCCTCATCGGCTGAGTAACTTGGTGCAAGTTGATTCTTTCGGTGCTCTCAGCTCGTCTAAGAACGCCGGGATTTTTTTTTTTTGGTGTCTTGTAACATGTTCCCAATATATTCAAAAATGTAGCAAAAATGTAGCAGGGCGCAAGGCAACCCCTTCCTTTAGATCTTACAATAGTAAATTGTAAAAGCCAACTAGCTCAACCGCCAAACTCCTGCATGTTGAGTTTTTGAAATATAAAATTTGCGACATAAAATGTCTGGTAATTTTCTGTAACCGAATATACTTGGGTTGCCAATGATCGACGCGCAAATTCGAGGCAGTAGTCTGCTGCACTCTCTGCGTATTGCGTCTAAAACAAAACAACAAGATAACGTGCGTATAGCATCACACTATCCTAAGACAGTCATAAAATTTCATTTTATGGTATAAATGTATTTTGAAGCGTTGGTTAGAATAAAAGCAGAAGGTCTCGTAGCTTCTCTTTTTGTTGTTGTTAGTGCTGAATTGAACTGTATGAAGAAAAAAGTAAATAAATAAAAAATTAAATAAATTTAACAACGCGCTAATGCGTAAATATTCTTAAAAAGTTTAGCATAGAAAGCGTAACAGTTTAGATAGGAAGCAAGGGCAGCAACAAAAGGAATATAGGAAGCAACAAAAGCTCTAAACAGTTTAGATAAGAAACTGTAACATAGTTCTACAAATTGACACTTACGGGTGTCCAAAAAATGACTGATGGATTTTGAAAGTCAATTAAAAAAAAAGACGAAACGCGATAGATATCTATCGTTTGCGGTCTTATGCTTTGGAAATCAGGAAATTTTATCCCACCCAATTTCAAATTTAGTTAACATTTCTACCAAGAGATGGCGCTGCAGGCGATCTCTAAGAGGTGTAGTTAAAACGAGGCATTTCAGCTCGCCATTCCGTAGTTCGTCGTCAAGCTGATAGCGTGTGCTGTTGAGTTTGCTAGTCCGCTCTACCAAAATGGTTTTTTTCCGTTGAACAGCGGGTATTTATTGTGTTAAGAGTTCCATCGCCTGGAACACAATTTTGTTCAAACGAGGCGCAGTTTCCAAAGAAAATTTCATGTGAGAAACGGACCGCCAGGCAATGCGATAAGGATTCTATACCAGAAATTCGAATGAACGGGGAGCGTGAATGATGACCGTATTGGAAATGTCGGCCAGCCACGCTTTTCAGTTGCAGAGTCGAGTGCTGAAGCCGTACAGCAGTTTATCCAACAGCGGACCTGGACTTCCGTACGGCATGTTGCATCTTGTGCTAGACTCCGAAGAATGAGCACTCACCGTCTCATGCGCCACAGCCTTCACATGTTCCCGTACAAAATTCAGACTCACCAACCCTTTAGTCCAAATGCCATTAATGCACGCTATAATTTTCACGAACGCCATGCTGCAACTTGTGGATGACGGTGAACTCGATGCTGGTAACATATGGTTCTCAGACGAAGCCTATTTTCACCTCGATGGCTATGTCAACAAGCAGAACTTGCGAATTTGGGGAAGCGAAAATCCTCATGTTGCTGAACCTTCATCCCTGCATTCACCAAAAATAATGGTATGTGTTTCGGTTTCCTCCAAAGGAATAATAGGGCCATTTTTTTCGAGTGCAACCGATATATGCTGTACACTATCTTGGGATTTTGGAAGAATTTGTGGGGATTTATACTGCTTTGGAGGACTGCTCGAATGCCTCCTGGTTGAAGCAAGATGGTGCTCGTCCACATCGAACGTCTGCAGTATTTGATTTATTGATCGAACATTTCAGTGAGCGGGTAATTGCCTTGGATTACGACACGCATACAGGAAGTGGCATGGCATGGCCTGCTTATTCGCCAGACTTGACGCCTAGCCACTTTTTTCTTTGGGTGTACCTGAAAGATTTGGTATGCTGCCAAACTCCACAAACACTTGCGTAGCTGAAGCTGGACATCTGTACTGCATGTGAGACAATTCCAAGTGACATGTTTGAACGGATGTCTGGAAATTTTTTGCCTCAGACTGCGTCATGTTGTTGCAGCAAATGGGGTTTACATTGAAAATGTCATTGTTTAGTTTTTTTGCAACAGCCCTTACAAAATTTTCATACAGGTTTTTATTTTTTCTTTGTTTTCAGCGCCTTCTGTGGGTGAAAATGTTAGCTAAATTGGAAATTTGGACGGATAAAATTCCTTGATTTCCTAATCATAAGGACGCAAACGATACATATCTATCGCATTCCGTCTTTTTTTTTATTGATTTTCAAAATCTATCAGACATTTTGGGGACACCCAGTATGTTTATAAGCTAATGTTAGCTAATGTGGTGAAAATTTTACAATATGTGTGGAACAATTTTGCAGTTTTGAAAATTCATGTCCGATCAAATTAACCATAATTGCATTTACAAAAAAAAAAAAAAAGTTTGATTGTTCGCATACGAACATAAGATACTGAGTTGGTGTAACATAAAGAACCGCTTTTATCGAACGACTTTTTATACCTTTTCGATAAAGGGTGCTTTTAAAAGTAAAAAAAAAATAACATAGTTTTATATCATGCATACTGAAAGAATGGAGATATTCTTTTAATATTACATTATTTAAAAAATAACGTTATTGTAAAATAGTAGAAAATACAAAATTCGTTATGTAGCTATACACAGGTTCCATGCATTAATTGCATTAGAAAAAATACTTAAAATGTTGATGTAAAAATAAATTATTAATGAGTAACTTTGAGCTAACAACCAAACATTTAATTGGTTAAATATTTTTAACTAACCACATCTCAGCTGTAAGAAGAGGGAAGTTTAAGAGTGTAAGAATAACGTTCTTCAACATCTTCCATTAGTTTTATATTTACCTAAGATTAAAAAAAAATCTTTAGAAATGAAATATTCGAAAATTTTTAACTTCTCCTATTTCAAAGAAAATATAGACACTAAATAAATATATGGTTTAGCTAGTGTTTTTTTTTTTTTTTTTTTTTTTTTTTTTTTTTTTTTTTTTGAGAACCAGTAGCAAATGTAAAAGTAGGTTTAAATATTTTATATGCTAAGAAATATGTGCTTTTATTTCTAAAATAAAGGTTACATTTTTAGAAAGATTTTGAAACTTGTGCTACTTGGAATATACAAAAATATTAAAGGGGATGGGTGAAAGGATTTATTTTTAAAAAATTGCCTACAGGGTATGTATTTTTATGTCAAACTTAGTACTTTAAATATGAAAGATGTAATATGATTTTAGCATGCATAAGAAGCTTCTGCGTTTGTTTGGGAAAATATATACTTATTTTAGGAATTTTAGATTCTACTGACAAACGTGTAGAAAATTTTATATTTAGAATAAAAAAAAGCTTTTTGCTTACATAAATATGTTAGGCCCGGCTAAATTTTTTAAAATAATGAGTCTTCATTCATTAGAAATGAACTCGTATAGTCAAAATCAATGCTACAAAAAGATTATGTGTAAATTTCAGATTTCTAACATGTAAATAATCTTAAGGGTATTTATATCATATGCAAAGTGTGACATTTTTAATAAATAGTGTGTTTCATTAAAAATACAAATAGATATATTATTTTTGTGCTACCAGAAAAATTTTGACCTTTAAATTCAGCGTAGATTACCAACAAATGATTTTCTCATTCTCACATACCCAAAATTTTACTGTATTAGAACGTATTATTCTCCTTAAAATAAATACATATAAGCAGGTAAACAAAATTACGGCAGAGCAGTTGTTTGTATTTCTTTATATTATCCAGGGCTCAGATTTAAGTAAATATATCATTTAACTGAAAATATTGAAATAGACTTCTAAAATTTTATATAAATTTGTCAGAATAAAATACAGTGTATTACAGACAGTGCGTATGGGGAAGATTTTTTTTTTCTGTTGCATGAGATTTTTTAACAGATCTTAGATCTTTACTCATCGCTGATTTCAAATCTGCAATAGGTTTCTCTCTGCAATCTACAATTTTTATTCAATTTAATAATTTAATAATATAGTCCGTAGCAAAAGTTTTGAAAATTCATATGAGAGACTACTGGATGTTTCCATTTCTCTGGTATTTGGAGTGTCCCTTAACAAGTAGGCGATAATACTTTTCATTTTGTGATGCGATAAGGTAAAGTCATACGTTTGTTTATTCTTAAATGTTATTTTTAAAGGAGCAAACAAGTTGGTTCACATCTATATGCCCGTGGCTTCTACAACAAGAAGTAAAATGTTTAAATAGCTCTGATTGATTTTGTTATGTATATATGGCTGTTAAATACTTGTTCATCTAAAGCACACTATTTCATGTATTTAGGGAGAGCGCTTCCATCAAGAAATCAAAACGACGGAAGAGCGCTACCAAGGGCTCTGGGACAAGCATATGATGCCATACTAATGCTGGAGCATCAAATGAGGTTCTCCTCGTCAAGTTTACAAACACAAGAGTTACATGTACAAATTCTTATCTAAATAATGACATTAACTCAATAGTACGTGAGTTTTTTGCTTAATTCATAACTGCATCCTATTTGCAATATCAATTTATTCACTTGTAAGCGAGTTTTTGTCTACGCCACAAGTCCAAGTCATTTTATATGTATAAATACAAACCTACATGTTTTTTATAACCTCGTACATTCATCCAAAAATGAACTAAATTAAACTAAGAATGGCGTTTTGAAAAAATATCTCTAGCTTTTGGAACAAAACTAATATTAGATCAGCAAACCCGAATTAGGTAAGATCAAGTACTTGTATAAATGCAACAAAATTTGTTTAAAGTGTTATTCTTAGTTAATATTTGCAATTTAAAATATTGTACGACAGGTATAAAATTTTAAATTTTAAGTTACACAATTACATAATTCAATTTTAATATCGTTTCTGTTTTTAAAACACCACAGCCTTAATTAATCATTCCAAGGAGAAGTACTTCAAGAATGTGTGAGAAACTGATCAGCGAAATAAAATTATGGGGAAACTTTAGTCCACAGAAAAATCGCTGATAATTTAGACCATTTTATGGTGAAATTTTGTACTATTTCCATTAATAGTATATATGGGATGTTCCTGCAGCTCCGCAACATCTCCTGCGGCCTGCGAGTAGGGCTCCCGTCACTCTTGGTCTTTAAAGATCTCCAACTGTGGTCAACTCCCCGTTCCTATCTTAGGTGTTTGTCACTGCCCTACTAGCAATTTTGCTCGGGCTACCACCGGCCACGCAGCCAGCCGATGACTGCCCGAGTAAAATTGCTAGTAGGGTGAAGAAGGGAAAACAAGATTTTGCTCGCAATAGCTGTTTGGCCGTTGAAGTAAACTTATTTTATCCCATTTTGCATCTTAACCTTTAAAATGACTTGCTCTGCTGAATTAACTCTCCGGTTTAATATTTGATTAATACGGCCATAGCTACAAATATAGCCTGTATTTTACCACACAGATCTATATGAATTGCGTTGTTTATAACGTTTGCGTAAAAGGAGTACTGAACCTTGTTTAGGTAAATAAAAAATCTAAAAAGAAAGCTGTTTTTATAGCCAAAAACACTATACCTTTGCATAAAAGAAACATAAGGCAATTAAAATTCGTTAAGTGAGTTTCAGTAGAAACACAAATCTTACATTTGTCAGCATTACGATATTTACCAACCGACACTTAGGTTGGTAAGCAAAATGATAAACTAGATAGTCAGAAGTTGTGGAAAAAGTTCTTATTACTTTTTTTAATTTACCCTTAATTACTCTTCTTTTGTTTACCATTTCAGTCATACGAACAATTTTACTGTGTTCAGAGAGTTCTAGACTTTTAGACCCTGCGTCCACAATTCAGGTCACAGAAATTTCCTATAGTATCATCTAAGATGATTCTCTTAATTTATGCACATAAAGAAAAATTGTCCTCTAAAATTTAATAAATCAGTACTTTATTTTATTTTATTTTTAATTACAAATGCAATATGTATTTTCAAAAGATAAACATTCTTAATTCAAATAGAAATTATTCAAACAAGTCATAAAGGGTCAAGTTAACGTTTAGTTCTGTTTAAAAGAAAATGCTTCTGGTGAATTAAACTTAAAAACTTCACTAAAAAAGTAAATAAATAAATGTTTTCAGTAGCATTTAGCATGCTCTAATGCATAAATAAAACTTTTGGATTTTGTACAAGAAATATGTGCCTTGACATTAAAAAAAAAGCATATTTTCAAAAGCTTTTAGGAGATAAAGGATTTATTTTCGAAATATTGCTTACAGCGTATATATTTTCATGTCAAAAAAGTATTTAAATATGAAATATGTAATAACATGTTCGCATGCTGAAAAAGATTTTACATTTATTTAAAAGAAGTATACTTTTATTTAGAACTTTCGGGTTGTACATAAGGAGAAAAAACTAAATACTTCATGTGAGATAAATTTCTTTGTGCACACGCGTTTTCCCTTAAAATTTAAGTAGTATAATAAACCCTAATTTTCTTAAAAATATGTTTCCAGATTTGAAATTGCATAAGTGTGAATTCTCTTCATTGTTGCTTATTATGCTCGTGAATTCAACGTGCAAGTATAATTTATTTTTGTTCCTAATATTGTGATTTAATTATATTACAGATTAACATCATTGAATCAGTATCCAGTTCAGAAATAATGACTATACGTTTTTGTGGTTCTCAAACTTTGAAATCGGGGCTCAGTCTACAAATGTAGATGCACATAACAAATTTCTGAGATTGTTTAGAAAGAAAAACTGACACGAGATAAAAAATCAGTAACAATATATACATTCATATCGTTACTGATATATATATATATATATAATAAAAATATGTGTGATATAAATATACACATATAGGGTAATTTCGGGAGTTATGCCGCATATTTTTTGGAATTTGTGTAAAAAAATTCCATGTTGCACGTACAATAAAATAAATCATGCTGTGCTATTCAACGTAGAAAATAAAACATGTATACAGAGACAAACATATTTTTAAAAATAATTAGTATTTTTTTTTACAATTTTTTTTTCTAAAACATTGCACTGTGGTGCGTCACCCGTACATTACGAGTGAGACGGCGCTCTTGTGCGGGAATTATGTTGCACCTGTCATAAGAAGAGAATGAAATAATTAATAAAAAAAATATTCAAATAAATAACCATATCTGAACCTATGTAATAACAAAAAGAAACTACATGAGTGCAAAGAGATATACTAGAAGATTTAAGTCAATAATAATTTTCTGACTTAATTCACTACTAAAATTAAATACTTGGTTTTTTTAATTAAATTTTAACTGTAATTTCATCAGCAACGTAACACCAGTGTATTTGAGAGGGAAAAAAGAGTAAAATAGTGTTTACATTGTTTTATTTGTTTTAAAATTGTTTTATTCTTTTATAAAATGTAAGAGTTTCTAATAAAATGCATAAACAAAATCCGATTTCTAAAAACAATATTTCATTTAAGCCAGAACGTTAAAATGTAAAATTATTACACTTATAACGACTAATAGCATGACCAACTTAGTCAGTCTTTACAAAATGATTAGGAAAAACAGTTTTTTTTATAACACTTAATTAAATCCAGCAAATATACTTAGTGACATAACAGTAAAATAGAAAAATTCAGTAGTATAAATAATAAGACACGGAGAGTTAAATTAGAAGTTTACGACATTCCATACAAAACAAATTGTGGCATGTATGTCGGAATGCCAGTGCTGCATCTATCCCATTTTCTATGGCAGAGGGCCCACACATTATTTCATGGGCTCAAAATTACATAATGTTTCCCTCAACTGTTTGGTCGCACAAACAAAAGTAATAATTTGAATAAAAATTGTTTACAGAAAGTGATAATGAAAAGACTGAAAGAAAAACTTTGAGCCATTCAACCCCACTGAATATGCTATTAAATGAAATTTTAGAAAACTATTAATTATTGAAATTAAACTTTTTTAGAATTAGAACAAAAAGGTAGAATAGCAAAAGAGTGAAAAATAAGCAGTTCACTATAGAGAAAAATTACGATTATTCCCCAAAGTAATTAAATCAAACGTCAAAGCTAAAACTCGTGAGGCGATCATTTTGAAAATGCTTCTTTGGTTGAGGAAGGATTTTCTTAACCTGATGTTCATCTATTTTAGCAATGTCATAATCTGTTGGCCATTTGTAACAATCACTGGCTATTTTACGGGCAAACTTTACCCAGTACGGGCAAATTTTACCAAAAACTTTGGCAAAGTCCGTCAGATGATTTTTGATGAATTTGGCGAATAAAAAATCTTTGTGTGGTTACATTGACTCTGCCAGGTATGAAGAATCCAACTATTAATATTTAAGTCAGTTTCTGTAAAACTGAAATCTTCTCTTTCACTGTTTCCTTTATCTCTCTTAGAATGTTTCCTATTTGAAGGTTAGAAAATCTGTTAATTAATAGTAGACCTACAAAATAATTTCTAAACATTGAATGTAGTATGATACAATTCTTTAATTAATAGGTACAATATGTTTTACCTATAAGTAATTATCACAATCTAATTGTATGCTAAAACACATGTATAGCTTTTTGTTTTACATTAAAATCAATAAGTAAAAATAAAAAGTTTCAAAGTTTTATAAAAGTCTTTTGGGAAAAAAATGAGATTGCCTGCTTAATTTATCATTAATTACTTTCTAAATAGTTATAACAAATCTATAAGAGAGATATAATCTATTCCTTATGGCCCATTCATTACCACTCTTTCGCAATTAAGGTATGGCTAGGTTAAAAGGGGTACGGAATTTCATTTTGTTCAAAAATATAAATATATTGTTTTTAAATGTTATTCCTGTTTTAATCTGTATGTTGCAAGATTTACACACAACATGCAGATTTGTGTGTAATGCAAGAATTGTGTGTGTGTGCAAGATTTACACACACACACACACATCTCACAAAAATAGCATAAATGAATTCAGAAGACGTCAAGACATCAAAATCTTAAAGTCAAGTTTTTCCATAATTACATTACTTACCTTACATGCTATGTGTTCGGAAAGTAAAAATATTACTCAAGTAATACATCACATTCTTGCGAAACTTAACAAGCATCTAGATTTGATATTATTATTATGCAAAATATATTTTACTTTTCAAGATCGTCTTGAACATTGCCTTAGCTCAAGCAATCCACTTTAAAAAATACTCATATTTTTCAACATTAAAGAACTATGCAAAGTCTGAAGCTTAGTGCATTACCATTTTTAAAATACATGGGAAAGCTGCAGAAATACATATGTTTGAAGAGTAACGTTATATGCAAAAATGGTGTTGGAATAAAATCCAGAACGTGGCGGTGCATATGAAATGAAAACAAACTGCGAGCTCTTCCCTTTCTTTCCTCGAATACAGTTCCACGACAGAAGCTTCACGCACCTTTGCATTCGTCACTTCTGCACTTTCCCGTTTAAAAATGTTGTTACAGTTGCATTTTCCTAAGTATACAGGGAAAAGTGACGAGCTTAAGCAGGAAAAATGAAAACAAGACAGGTACTGCAGTTTTTATTCATGAATCGTTATAGAAAGAACAAATGGAAATAAATTTTGGAAAAGATAAAAGGTATTTATTTTATCTGCCATAGTCATTTCTAGTGTGTTTTTAAGAATGTTATTGTGTGTAGCACACTTTCCCCTGCCCCTAGCCCCAAAATTTTAGATTTTAATATAAAAAATTGTTAACTGGTAACTAAACTATAGTATTCTAACCAGCCTATTAAAGAAGTTCAAGAAATTACTAGCGATAAATAGATATAGAACTCAAACGTCTAGAAAATGATATTTAGGAATAAAAGAAAAGAAAGATTTCCAAAAATTTATTTTAGACATATATTAATTTAATTATAAATGTATTTTTCCTCTAATAATAAAATACACCACTAAAATTTCAGTTTTCAAAAGTAATTTTTGCAATTTGGTTAACTCAAAAAAACTATTTCAAACTAATTTTTCCAATCAGTTAACTTTTCAAAAATAGCATAACAAAAAAGCATTCTACTACCAACTTGTAGATTCGGGTTCCTGTCTCTCGGCAGGAACTGAAAATCCTGGAAAATAATATTCCAGAAAGATCGCAGCATCACATTATTTTTTTCCCGTTCCCAATGTAGTCACTTTCTGGTCACATTGTAGGGTCATAAGGAGACTGTCACGAGAGCAGAACATATCCATCTCACTGTGACTGTACATCGACGTCGCAATGAATGCTCGCGCCTGGATTGTGACTGTTTCTTAAGGGTCACTTGCGGTCACTGTGTTATTAGGGCGTAGTTGCTTTTCATGAGCTAAATGAAGTTTCTTTAGAGTAATGAGAAACTTAATATCAAAAAATGTATCGGAATCAGATTTTCAGAATCTCTTGTATTATGGCTCAAATACATACAAGATAATTTACTTAAAACAGCATATTACACATAATTCGTATATCAATGCACAGATTTTTATCCAAAATCTTGTGTATTGCCATGTCTGAAACACTTCACCGCTTTACTATAGGCATAAATTTATTACTTATTTTTTCAAAATTAAAATATGTACGAATTCTACGCACACATTAATATCGTTTCAGTTTTCTGTACTATATAAACAATGATTTTAGAAATAATCAGAAAAACCACTGAGAAATATCCTTGACTAATTTTATTTGGGATGCTGTGTGTTTAATAAAACTTCTTACTTCATTATAATCAGCCGTATATAAAAATTCCCCTGTTCTTCATTTTGCATTTTAAAATGCATGAATAAAAGAAAATACTTTTACATATTCTTCAAAAATAAAGTGATACGCCACGCACCTTGGAAAAAACACTGAGACGTGGTTGTGCACACGAAATGAAAACAAACTCCGAAATTTTTCTCTTATTTTTTCGAAAAGCAGATCTCAGAGGAAATTTTCATGCACCTCTGTATTCGTCACTCCTGCGTTTCCTCATTCAGATTCGTTGTTGCAAATGTATCACTTAAGTAAACTTCCAAATATGAAAATTTCAAGTTGGAAGTCAAGGAACAAGCTAACTATAATTATGTTTTTATTACAAAAAAAGTTTTCTTTTTTTAAAAATAAAATAAATGTACTTAATTAGGAAAACTGAATAATCATGTATATTGTTGTGACGCCAATGTTACTTTATAGTTTTGTGTTAGTTGTTTACAGCAAAATATGATGTCTTTCAGGAAACCTTTTCTATATAGGGAATCTAAATTTCTTCATTGAAAAAAATCTGAAACTTTCGCAAATTTCGGCGTTCAAATTAGAATACAGAGTGTAATGTTATATCTTCTTCTTCCTCCTTTTTTTCGTTAGTTAAATAAATGGGATTGTCAATTAGCAATTCATCATGTTTTTTTTCTTTTTTTGATTTATCCTGAACGCTCGTTCATCATGCATACCATAGTAAGTATTTCAGAGATCATGTATTGGAACAGCTTTAGTATTGGTCTTTTGGCGATTTTTTGGGCTGGCGACAAAAATATTGTCGCCAGATTTTTGTCAAGTTTGGCTCACCGATACCAATTGTAAACAACGTAGCAGGTGGTGGATCGGATGGTTCTGATTTCCGAGATGTGTGACAATCCTCGCTCGTTAACTTGGCTTATGATTTATTTTAATGGCTTTTAAATATTTTTATGTAAAAAAATTATTTCTTAAACATATTTCAAGCTTACACGTATAAATAAAGCTTTGGTTGAGTAAAATTTAATTACCTTTTACATGAGGGGAGGCACTGCCCCCTCAACCCTCCGTTTCAGATTTTTAGCAAAATAAATTTAATAATGCAAATAAATATTACTCTAAAGGCTTAATACCTCACAAAAATAGCATAAATAAAATAGACATTAAAAAATTAAAATATATTTTAGCATTCTGACAAAAGTATACGTATACAAAAGTAAAGAGCTAGTTTAAATCACAACAAATAAAAACAAACATTTCTTATCTCATACCTTGATTAAAATTGCTAAATGTTTGCAATATTTAAATAATAAAATTAAAATATCTCAAATTATTTCACGGTATAAAATATTAATAACAATTATATTTTGCTTGTACCCTTAACAAATAAACAAAGGAATACGAAAATATTAACTTAAAAAATACAACAAAAAGAATGTTAATTCATACAAAACTGTAAATAAACAGTCAGTATGAACCTAAGCATTCATTTTAAATTTAAAAATAATTAAATAATAAAATTTAATTTTTAAAATAAAGCCATACGAATAAAACCATAAAGTACGTTGCCATCACCAGTGAGCAATCATTTTCCGGAAAGAAAAAGCCGGCTTCAGGATTACCTATTATCTTAACTTCCGATCGTCAAACGCTTACCATAAAGGCTTCCTTTATCAAGCCAAGAAAAAGTCGCTGAAGCAAAAGCGTGCTAAGAAGGACTAATACTATAGATATACCCATATATTTTACAACACACACAGTGTCTTATGTTCCGCCGACCACTAATAAGCATGTCCGGCCCACTCTTGTGCCTCCCGCCCTCTTTCGTCATTATTTTCCAGTTTAACAATTGAATTTTGTAGTGTATTTTATCTAGTGTGCTGCGATGCCGACCAAACTAAAACACACGACTTTAAAGTCCATGTCAAAAACAAGAGATCTTGATAATCCGGAACTTTTCTATAATGCAGCGGTAGTCCGGTCCCATATGTGTCGGATTATCAAAATTGTAATGTGTATCGCATGCGGTTTAGTTCTTTAACGACTGGAGATAAGCAGGCAATGCAAATTGAAAAAAAAAAAAAGTTGAAAATAACGTACGAAAAAAAGACTAGATTAAGAAAAACATCCTCTCTTTCATTCTCAAAAAGTGACACCTTTTTTAATTTGTATAACACCCCGTAGAAAAATTTTCCCAGTTTGTAAAATCTTCATCTTGCACCAATGAAATGATGTACAAAACATAAAACATCGCCGAAATATCTTTGACCCTCCAAGTGGCTGTGAAGTAAAATCCCGTCAACTTCATTCCAGTTTCCACTGCAATGCATGTATAATTTAAATTATTTGCAAAACACAAAATATGTTTTGTTATTAAAGCTTGTAAATAATTTAAGAGCTTATTTTTTAATAATTACAAATCTTCCTATCGAAATGTTTTTATTTTTTTTTAATTTTAAAACTGCTTGAAAATTTTACCGTGAAAACAACTTTGCATTATTTGCCCATTTCCAAGACGCTCAGAGGGTTAAACAAAGATGATAGGGGCTAAAAATGAATTTTAATGTAAACGTTCATTGTTAAAGTTCATTTTTTTCTTCGTAACATCTGTACAACTATTGCAACACGATTTTTCCCCCTTGGAGAGCCATCGAAAAGTTTTGAAGTCAGGATATATTTATTTTCATACCTCTGAGACATTATAGGCACATTCAAATTTGCATATCAACTCATTAATTGTATGGAGCGCATTTCACTAAAGTGGAATTTTTTTGTAAGGAGTCCGTATACAAATTTAAAAAAGTATCACTATTGAAAGCGAAAGAATTTTTACTTAACTTACTGATGACAACGTGTGGACTTAGGTGATGACAACGTACTTTATGGTTTTATTTTAGTGGCTTTATTTTAAAAATTAAATTTTATTATTTAATTATTTTTTAAACTTAAAATCTACACATAGTTTTAATACGTAGATATTGTGATTGTAACTAGCGTAGAAAAAGGATCAAGAACTAATAAAAGATTCTCTAAGATTGTCATGAAATCATGTGATTTAAGAATATAATATATTGCCTTTGGCATCATCCGCTACCTCTTATTGAACCAAAATGTTGGTGGTTGTGATTCTCCTTCCCTGATCGTCGTTGCTTCCCCATTTCCCAAACGCATACGCTGTGTTTCAGCTGCACCAAAGACTCAATATGTTGGTGCTGTCCAATCTTATTTTGAACATTTTGCACCCCCCCCCACCATTTACATTGCCTAATTGTCTCTAATAGATATAGAGTCAAAGCGTGTTACCATCTTTTGAGAACACCCTGTATAGGAGTAGTTATTATTTGTACCACTACACTGCATCTTGAGAATAAAATAGCAACGAAGCATCCTCTACTCAGCGAATGGCCAAGTAGATAACAATGCGCTCTAAGGCTGGAAACCGACGCCAAAATATATTACCATTTGAGGTATACATTTCTAAATAATGAGATAATGAAACGTGAGCGATTTCTTAATCGAAAATTTCCAGGCCTTTTCGAAATTAATTTTAGTCTTCTGCTGCAGCCATGCGTTCGCTCTTCTGAAATTTATCATTCATCCGGGTAGCTCGTTAATGGAAATCCGTTCCGGAATATCAAAATGAACTCGGGATGTGACTAGTCGCCGGTCCAAAATTTCGCTCCGCGGTTGTAACATAAATTAACGAAGATGCCAGGAAAGTTTTGCTTTCATTTTGCAGTTTTGTCTGTAATACACGTCGCGAAGTAAATGGATAACGGGGGAGCCAAGTTTTTAAAAATCTAACAAAGGAAAACACATCCCTCGTAAAACACATATATATTCGTCAAAACATGCATAGATTGTTTTTACTCTGTGCAAAGTAAAGAAAGTATTGTGATAGCGAAAATGTTTGGCATTAGGATTTTCGTAAAAAAAAAAAAAACGATTAGGACCATTCCTACATTTACTTTCACAAGTTTCTGCCTCGTGTCTTATTTTAAAGGTGTCATTTTGTACGTACTGATGCTTGCACTATCTTTTTTGACCTACCATGAATTCGTTTTATCTAGTTTTGTCTTGACGTCTGTTTGTTAATATGATAGTAATATATTTCGGTTACCGGAAAGTAACGTCGTTTATCATATTAAATTCAAACAAATAAAAGTTTGCCAAGTTTTTAGCTGCTAAAAAGCTGTATCTGACATAGAAATTTTTAAACTTGTACACGACCCTGTAGAAAATTTTCTCAGTTAATAAAATGTGCCCCATACTCTGAGCTGATCTACAAATTTGAAAATTATGCCCTAAAATATGCCAAAGATAGGAAGATATATAAATGTTGACTAAAATCACTCTCTATTGGTTCTCGAAGGGGAAAAAAAGTATTTTGGATGATGACGGTTCAGGAGACATACATAAATTAAGGGAAAAAAATTGTTGCACTCTACCAATAAATGTTTACATTCAAATTAACTATAATCCTTAACCTTTTTTATTTAACGAACTTGAGACTCTTGACAGTATATTATCCACTGAAAAAAGGGACGAATAAAATTACAGTCATACATTTAGCTCTAAAGACAGTATTATAAAAGAAGTGTCGTATTTTCTACCTTCACTGAAAAACCTAACAATGGCTAAGGTATCTTTTCTGTGCCTGTCGTAATTGTTACCAACCACGGGTATTTAAAAGCACTTCTATGGCTCAGTGCATACGCTAACTTCTGCGACAAAGCGAAATTGTTGAAATTCGCTATGAAGGTAAATAAACACACCTAAGAAAAATTAGAAATTTGTTTTTTATACCATTGTGAGTTTCACGTGCTCTACCTTTCTTCTTAGAAATGTACGTTAGTACTGGTACTTAGAAGTTTTTGAGATAATTATGTATCGCTGGAAAATAGGTATCTGCAATATTTTGTACGGGAAGAGAGTTAGCTCATGCTACTAAATTCATTTGAAGCTAGGATAATTTACGAATGCAAATTTTCGGTGTTGTAATAGATGGGCGACTAAATTCTCTATCTTGACAAAAGTTAACTGCTTTTTTTTAATTTTAAAGCATAGAATTTTTACCAGATTTTGTCCTAGGAAATGTTACGTGATTTTGGCCGATATAAGCAGAACGATGAGTGGATATAGGTAAATTAAAACATTTCCAAGCGATGTAACATATGGCAACTGAGCAAAACGGTGCACACAATGGTGTAGGAACATTTGTCATTTTCACCTTCTAATTAACGTAAGACCGAGGTTTTGCTATGATAAATGCATGCATACTCAGATTTTATTGATAATTTCAAAATAGTGTAATTTAGTGATAACAGTTATTTACGAATGTTCTAGTGTTCAAACCTCTTTAAAATTTATTTCGATACAAAATATATGTCATTTCAGTAAGTACTTAGTACGCGCGGTGGGGCCTTTTTACTAAAATTAAAGCTTTCTAAATGTACTGATAGACCAAGTTTCTCCATTAATATTTTACGTAATGAGCTATGTTTAGAAAATAATACTCGTAAAACAAGGAACACCTCCATTCATATATTAACAAAGTTTTAGTTCCTGTAATCATTTTACTAATACAGGGAGATAATTTGAAAAGTACTTGCAGTTTTACTTTGTCAACAACGTTTTGCTAAAAGCCATCGAAAGAAAAGCAGTTAAACAATTACTCCATATTACTCCAACTGGAGTTTCAAAATTATCTTTAAAAGGTCCCCGTTTTCCTTTCTACCTCAATTTTCTCGAAATATTCTGAAATTGAAAAGGAAAAGAAAAAAAAATACTAATACAAAAAAAGAGTTTTCTAACAAGCACTTTATGCGTTTCTCCCACTGTGCTTCACGACAATGAAGGCAAAACGCAGAAATAAGACAAGATCCACTTAACTTCGAAAAGAAATTCTTTATAAGACAAAAGAAAAAAGAAGAAGAAAAGCAAGGCTGTTTTGAAGTGCTCCCTTTTAAAAGTAGAGGATATCGCACTTATATTAGACGACTCCGAAACTTTGTGATTTAAAGTGTTGCTACTTGCTTTTCAAATGCAGTAGCCCGTTCCGTATACGCATTGTATGTTTGTGTTTCTTCTTTTTTTAATTTAGATGATTGTTTTCCAAAATTTTGCCTGTAACTGTCTTTATTTTGAAAGCTTGTTTTCTTGATAATGTTTTTTGCTTGTTCTTAATAAAGCTTTATGGTTACACATGAATTTAATAAAATATTTTCTACAAATGCAGAGTGAATTAATGAATTTAATTATATTTACTGTACAGTACAATTTCCGACGTTAATTTGACGTCTTGCAAGCGTTATGTCGATTTTCTAAGTATCATTTTTTAAAAAATGTCTTTGCTTTAGAAGCGGAGAACTGAAGTCATACTTCATTGTCATTTGTTTCAGTCTATATGCTTTACTCAAATCAGTATTGTAAACGAAGAAACAAGTGATAATCAAGAATGCGCTAGTTTCTGGAGAGTATGGTGGTTGCGGTATAACTTTCCAGTCTATTTAAATATTTTATGACTAATCGCGAAAGCAGTGTACGTTTTGGTACTATCGCATGTTCTTGTTTTCTAGTGAACATTGCTAAACTCTTTGAGGACTTTGTGCAAATCATCCATTTTCTAACAGTATCTATCCAAATTAAATCAAAGAAGATGATATTCTTATATAAGAATACAGCATATTGTATCATAGTAAGACCAGATCACATGCTGCTTTGACGACGTCTTAGAAAATTCTAGAACTAGGGTAGGGAATTCTGTATAGCATTAACCGCACTACCCAGACATGGCACTTGCATGCGTGACATTGCGATGTGTTTTTCTGCTCTGTTTTGGTGAATCTTCAATGATTAATGTTAGTTTTATTCCCTTGCAATCGGCTAAACTGTGTTTTTCAAAGAAAGTGGTGCGTAGAAACCATTTTTTCTATATTCTATTTTCTTATATTAATCAAGAAAAAATATGTATTCTCCAGAGAAGAAAATAAAATAAATAAAGGAATCTCTCTCTTCCATTGGTCCTAGTTACGTTCCAAATTGGATTAATGATTGCTTAACCAAGAAATATTTCGAATACTGGAACTACAACTACCTTAAACTGGGCTATCCTGGAACGCAAAATTCTTCTTACTTCCTCCCTGAACTCAGAAAACTGGCATTTTAAAGAAACTGGCAACATTGGATTTTCTACACCAAAACTGTACTTTAGTTTTTTTATTTATTATTAATTCAATTTAATTTATTTTTTCCGATTTGTTTTTTGTTTGCTTGATAATTATTGTACAAAATTAATCCTGTAATGTAATAATCATATGGTGTCTCTCCCTAGGGTTTGGCTTGCCAAGGCTTACGGCTAGAGTTTCACAAGTTTGTAGGAGAGCAGACCCCATATAAATAGTAAGCCAATGGGTCAGTGAATTGATCGCAGGAAATCTGTGAATCTTTTTACGATTGTACACAAACAGTTTAACTGACAAAAAGTATAGAGTGACCTCAGCACTTGACGAACACGCCATTTTTAGGATAGAAAAATTGTTTTGTGCGGTTTTTTCTATATTGACTTGAACGGACTCGTTCCTTTACAGTTTCTAGAAACCTGGCCTATAGATTTATATTCTCCTGAATATTTACATACCTGTGAGCACATTTAAAGTTTACATAACACAATTATTATTAGTGTTACTTATTTTTTTTACAAATTTGATTTTCTAATAAACGTTTTTAAACATTCGTTTTAGATTTTTTGAACGATAATAATTTATTTTTATCCAACAGAAATTTTAGAAGTTTTGATGGAAACAATAAAAATTATCTTTCTTTAATACGTAGGAAATGGAGATACCTTGAAACGGCATTTTAATTTTTAATGTACTCTTTAAAAATGGAAAGAGATAATGGAAACTAAACACACTTAAAACCAAGTATACATTTTTATATATTAACAAAGTGTTGGCTTCTGTGATCAAATTTATAGTATGGAACTATAAAATAAGCATAATAATAATTTATTTGACACTGCCTAATATTTATTTTTATAAGCATCAGCCTCCCCCTCTAAAAACATACAAATAAATAAACAAAAAAATGTTAACTATCATGCCTTACGATAACATCCGAAAAATTTAAAATTATTCTCAAAATGACTTTACTTTTCACTTTCACAACTTCATGAAATATTCAAAAATTAAGAACGGAAAAGAAAAACAAAATTTGGAACCGCTTTCTCAGAGAGACACTTTATGCGTTTGTCTCGCTCCGTTCTACAACAAAGTAAAACACAAAGATAAGACGGAATCCACTTTACTTGGAAATAAATTCTTTGTAAAACAAAAGAATGAACAAGAAAAGCGAAACTGCTTTGAAGTGCTCCCTTTTAAGAGGAAGCAAAGCCTATCGCGCCTTAGCCTGGGAATTTAAAGTGTTATTACTTGATTTTCAATTTCTCTAGTCCGTGCGTATGGTGGTGTCTTTTCTTTATTTCTTATTTTTTTGTGTGTGTGTTTGTGTTTGAGTGCGGGAGGTTGAGGGAACTATCGCTTGTAAAAGTTCTGCACTATTTTGATTTCGAATAGTTTCTATAAACACTTGATAATTTTTTATGCTATCTTTGAAAGTTTATGAAATTTGAATTTGCGAGAACATATATTGTGACCCTTCCACATTGTTCTGATGTAATGCTTGTTAATATTATTGATAATTTTCTGAAGATTTTGGATAACATTATACTGGTGAAACTTTTTTATGATAGCCTAGAATATGAAATATTAAACAAAAAATTTTATCAAAAATTAAAATATTATAAAAAAAAATTTAGGATGTTTTTGCGTTACATATTTTATACAAATAACGAATACAAGTTCTACATGAATACTTTTGAGAGGCTTAACATTAGCTTCAGTCAGAATAGTAAATGATATTGCTGCAATACTTTGTAAATGACGGTAATTACTAAATTGCATCCAATACCATATCAAATTAATGGTTTTCTGTTTTCTCTAGAACAACCTCTATCACCTCTTAATAGAATAAGTTAGTTTAAATATTTTCTAGTTTAGTGTAAACAAGTAGTAAAAGTATTTCTGTATATTTTAAAAATAACTGTTCAAGTATTATTTGAAATCTATCAAATAGTGTGTAGTTGGATACAGCAAGCGATGAGTATTACAAAAAGCTTTACACAGCAATTATTATAGTGATGTTGACTTTCATACATACATGAATAGACCTAACTATTGAACAAATCACAGACAAAACTTTTTGAAAAACAAGGAAAGGAAATATTATCTATTTCCAACTTTAAAATTCAGTCACGGTACAATTCCATCTAACAAAGCATAACTTTCTAAGAATGACCCCAAAAATATGTTATTGCGTTAACGGATAATAACATCAGTTCTTGCTTGCTAATCCGCCCGACTTTTTAGCTTAGTGTGCCAGTACCAAGAACACTATATTGATAAACAATTTTTAATTATATTAAAAAATGGACTCCGAAACATATTTTGTTGTTTTTACTATGAAACTTAAGAATGTCATTTTGTAGGAAATGCCACCGATGCTTTCGAGAAATGTGATAACTTTTCTTAAAATAACAGCAAAAAAATTTAAATATAAAATATTTTCCTGTATTCCATTAAGTGCCGCACTAATACATTGTTGATACCATTTCGAATCTTGTGAATTTTTCTGAAACTAATAAACTGAGTAAATACACAAATATCGATATTTTTGTAATTTTCTCAGATCTGTTTGGACTTAAAGGAATACATGAAACATTTGAAGCCTAAGATCGTTTAATAGTTTTCAAGTAAGTTTTAAAAGAGGAATTAAAAAAAAAATGAAGAATAGATACAGAGTGTCCCAAGAATGCAGCAATAAACATTTAGGGGAGGTAGCAAGATATAACGGCCTAATATAACCGGTGTGAATCCTTTTTATGTAGCCGAATATGAGAAAGGATTCAGAATCACATAGCATTGTGTGGTAAAAACGTTGTTTTCGTACTCCACCGATTAGTAGTCACTCAACAGAAGGTGTTCAAGCATTACTTAAATTACTTCATCAAACTTTATAACAAATACTTTATTCTCTGACAATTGCACCATTGAAATTTGAAATATTTTTATTCAAATTAATTTTTGTTTAATGATTATACAAATAATTAATTAAATTATGCTAAAGAATGGTAGGAAATTTTCCTAATACTTCAACACTTTTTGTGGAGTGATTATTAACCGATGTATGAAAACAACGTCGTCGTTTTGTGCTATGTGATTATGAATCCTATTTAAGTGCCCTACTTCACCTGAAAGTTTGTAGTTACATTTTTAAGACACTCTATACGTTCATACACACACACACACATTATATATCTATGTACACACACACACACACACACATATATATGTAATGTATAAAAATGACGTCTCAAATAGCCGGCAGGATATTTCAAGTAAAGTTTCAGAGTTAAGGCAGGTAATATGGGTTATTGAACATTACATTTAAGTTACAATTTAGAATGAGAAGAGGGGAGGGGAGACGGGTACAAGAATCAGCGTGGACTCATTAAGCAGTTCCAGTGGCAGAAGTCTCTCGATTTTCGATGTGCGGGAGTATTTACGCTTACCACACCACGTGGTTTGCGAAGACATAACTCCGCCTCTCTCTTATCTCTGATCGAACCACACACATTTACCAACATGACCCGCATCCGGGGCTACAAGGGCGTGAGGACACGTGTACACCCAGCCAGCCACGATACATCGAATTAACGTCGCCGTCGACGTAGTTTCGACGTAATCATCGACGTTAAAAATCCTTGCATATGTCCACCTGTTTGCCCGTCGAGCGCTGAACTTCTCGACGGCGTATTACCCGCGAGGGGAGACCGTGAGAGATAACAATCTCGCTTAACTACGGCGTAAGAATGGAAAAGGGTGACCGCCAGGAAGAGAAAATCCCCGATATTGGTCGAACACTCGTCGCTATAACGGCGAAGGGAGACAGATTCTCGGAATCCGTTTATAAAATTCAGCTCATAGTGGTTGATTTTACGTTATACGTTGTCGAATCGCTCCAACAGGACAGAGAAAACCGGCTTATATTCGTCTAATAGAAGTCGTTCTTTAAAGACTTCGCAGAATGTGTCGAATTCTGGCCATTTATAAACGTAGTAATTATGCCGCAATTCCAGACATTCAGAGAATAGACAAATACCATTTGCATACGTCGTGAAGGAATGGAAATTCAAACTGTTCTGATCTTGTGAACTTTTGCCGTTTAAAAAGGAAACATTTTATATTTCTATATAATACATTTTAATATTAGTTTGTTAGCTAATAAAAAGTAATTTTTAATTAAATGTGCAGAAATTACAAGTTTTAAATTAACTTCTAGTCGTTTAGATGAAGTTGTAAAATATACATTCATAAAAATTTGAACAGAGAGAAAATACATTAAAGAAAAATATAATCTTGATTTTTTAAATTTAATTGATCAGTAACTTGCATAAATAGCTTATGTCTCTATTTTACATTTTAAAGGGTTTACTTTTTCCCCCCGGTACATTTTATGAATTGTTTTTACTGTAGGTATATTCAATAAAAGAGGGGTGGGTACGCTGTTTAATTCAATGTTATAAACAATCTAAATATCTTCATATATTGGTGAAAGATGGTGAAAAAGTAACTTAAATATTAGTAAATTATAGTAAAAAAGTGTAAAAAAGTATAAAATATTAGTAAATTTAGTTAAGTAAGGAATACAGTTTAAAATGCAATTTTACTAACAGTAAATATAATTTACTTATTTTATATAAAAAAGGTTACTTTTTAACCAATATATGAAAATATTTAGATAGTTTATAAGAGTAGATTAAATAATTTTTTGCACCCTTTTATTAAAAATACCTAATACAGCCAAAACGATTAATAAAATGTACTGGGTGAAAAAATGGAAACCCTTCAAAATGTAAATTAGTGACATAAGTTGTTCGTGCGAGTTACTTATCTGTTAAATTAAAAATCAAGATTATATTTTAACTTTAATATATTTTTGTATATGTTCAAACTTTTATGAATATAAATTTTATAACTTTATCTAAACGATTAGAAGTTAATTTAAAACTTGTTATTTCTAATCATTTAATTCAAAATTGCTTTTCATTAGCTAACAACTAGTAGTATAATGTATTATATTTAGAAATATAAAGTGTTTCCTTTTAAACGGCATGTGCACCCGACAAGAAGTATGAATTTCCATGCTTTCACGACGTATGTAAATGGTGTGTGACTGACATATTCTCTAAATGTCTGGAATTCCGGCATAATTACTACGTTTATAAACTGTCAGGATTCGACGAAATCGTCAAGGAACCACTTCTATTAGACGAATAAGCCTGCTTTTTTATCTCCATAGTTTATTATAGTTTTCCTGTAATAAAATATGAACAAGTTTTCTATCTACAAATCCCCCCCCCTCTCACCCTCCCACGAGAAAAATTCTGTCTATTTCATTACACAAACAGTTTTTTATTTATCTCTCTTAATTCTTTGATTTGTTCAATTTTACTACTCCAAATAGGTTTAAATTACATACTAAATGCACACATATTAGTATACAATTTAAAAAGAAAAAAAAACTTTGCATAAAGTGCTTTAATCTGTTTCATTGTAAGTTATGCCATAATGCAATAATAAGTTGACTTTTGTTATAGTAAGTTTACATTAAGTAAATTCGTGCTTATAATGAGAAAAAATATTTCATATGCTTAAGGTAAACAGTTGATTTTATGCCAATTGTACCTTTATATTTCACTCTATAATACAAATAAGAAGACTTATAATTAGCAATTAAAAAGAAAATGAATAAAAGAAACAAAGCACATAATTATTAGTTAAATAATTATTTAACTCACCTCTAAAATTTTGATGGCTGGAATTAAAATTTGTAGTTACCCCGATAAACTTTAATAACATCACCGGCCAACACAATTTAAAGAGAGCCAGACAAACTTATTAATATGCCAAGCTAACGATAAATCGTGTTAGCATTGAACTTGAAAAATATTCCAAGAGATACTTGAAAAATATCCACTTTTATAGTTAAAACTATGGAAATTTTACTTTTCTGTGTAGCGCAGCTGAGCTCAGCCATTGACTACACGCTGGAGCGAGTTCTGCCCTTGCATAAAAAACTGCGAAGTACGAGCCACGCGAACCATGAACGAATATACACACAAAAAAGAAAAAAAAAAGCATCTGTTTTCTGAGAAAACGGTTGGGGTGGACATGTCAAAGGTCGTGAGAAAGGACCCCATAAATTCTGTCTCCCCTGCACTGTTTATTCGACGTTCAACTGACTATTAACTAAGCTGAAAAAATTTCTCGATGCTCCATCGTGTTTCTTCTTGGCTGGCTGGGGGGGGGGGGTGTCTCTCAGACCGCCCAAGCCATGAGCGGAAAATCGGCGATGTATTGACGGATCATAGACCTCCTGAGGGCGACCAACATTAACAGTCGAAGATAGCCGCCTCCCTGACCAAAATCGAACGGCGTTTTATAACGTCGACAACACAATGTATGTTTGATCTCTTTTAAACGCTATTTTTTGCTGTAATTTTTCATCGACCTATTTTCGACATTTCGACATCGGGAATACGTAATTTAAACGTGTGTGCGCTTGCTGGGACATCTAAAGAACTCAGAATCGACAGCCTGATTACTGACAAATAACAAAATAAATAAAACATAGCTCCAGAGCGCGCGTGGCAAGTATGACAGGAAAGCAAAACTTACAGTGAAAGTACCCGCTTGAACAATACCCAAACTAGTAAAACCTAAATTACCTTTTTATACATTACATATATATATATATATACAACATGTACATATAAATAATTTTCAAAACTTCACAGCAACGGCATATGAGCACAATGAACTAGACACATTCCTGCACGGAAACAAAACGGGAATTAGTTACTGTTTTGGCTGCAGCTAATGTTTAATTAAGTGTGAGAGCGATGAAAAGTTTCAGCTACTGACCGCTTCCCCCCTATTTCGGAAATTCTAAAGCTGATTTCAGTTAATGAGTTGCCCAGATAAATGGTGTAAATTCTGGAAGAATGAATAGATACCATGACAAAAGACTGAAATTAGCGAGGAGAGAAGGAGAATGTTGATTAAGAAGTCTGCTCACGTGTCATTAAGTGATTGTTATTGTGTGAATATCTCATTTCAAAATACTCTAAGGAGCTGTTTGCAACAAAACAAGCTACTGCATTGAAATAGTAATACTGTGTTGCAGCTATTTTGAATTACTTTCTCATGTAAGCTGCGGAGTACTGTATAAATGCTTCCAATTTCTTATCACAATGCACTGTAAGAAATACCTGTAATTTTACCACGCATATTGCTGTAAAACACTACAGCAAAAGTGCTGCAGCTTTGAAACATACAGTACTGTGTGTTATAAATCCACTCACGAAATGACGTAATGATGTTGATAAGCCAATCACGAAGAACCTTGTACAACAAATTAACACAGTCTTTACATCACAACAAGTTGGCATTACGTTTACCTACACATTGGGCTGCAATCTAGGAATAAATTTTTTGTAGTGTGCAATATATTTCTTACTTAGAGAAGACATCCGACCCTTTTGAGTTTACGGCTGCGTGTCCTCTTGGTGAGATCCCACAGTTTGGAGTATCCCCAGAAAGAGGCTCATTTCCAAATCCGCACTTTCCTCTTACCTACCGATCTGTTCAGCAAGAGAGCATAAGACCTTACAGATTTAATGTGCACAGTCACCGTATGTTCATGATAGTCACCCAGGATACGAACCCCGAACTTTATCCCTTTGAAGCGCAACCCTTTCCCAATGCTGAAAAAAGGGCAACCGTTGCCATCGCTCGACTTAACGACCAGCAAGATAGCGGACGATCGAAACGTTCATTGCGTGCCACAGATCTAGAGCCCCTTTTTTGACGCAGCTGGCTGTGCCGCACAGCGTTATTACACACACCGACATCTGCTGAAGCACTGACGTTAATAAATCTCTGAACTTTAATAAATGTTCAAAGAATATTACTGAATGTTCTACGAATAGTCTTTCCGTGAACATAGTTATGTTACCTGAGCGTATTACTTGAACTTGAGTGTAATGCTGTTCAAATGCGAACGGTCAAAGCGTTTTTCTGCACGACAAAATAGGGGCATTTAAACAGTACTGTAAATGGAAAATTGTTAAGTCACTCTTAAGGCTGAAATACCAGCCGAACCCCCCAACGTCTCCAAAGATGCAGATAATACCTAATATTTCATATGCATGTAAAACATACGGGCTTTGTTGTCGTGACTGCATGTTTCATATTATGCACAACGCGTTCTATTTCAGAGCTTGTACTTTTGCAAATTCAGCTTACTGTTCTCATACTCCTTCTTAATGTTGTACTATCACGTATACAGAAAAAAAAAAACCTGCACGTTCTACAATAATATAGACTGCATATCTTGACCACGTTCAATGTAGTATAATTATTAAAAGAACCTCTAAAAGACCCAGCTACTTTTCCATGTAGAAATGAATCAACATGGCTAGGGTTACTGCGTAAAAGATTTTTGAAAAACAGGGCTTGTGTAACAGACACTCAAATATACTTTGAAAACACAGTTCTTTACATTGTTTATAAGACGCTCTATACAAGGGCTTGTGCAACCTCTTTTCGACTACTTTCCCGGACACAGTAACGTAAGAAACACCTTAATCCTGTACAGTATGGAAAGACATGCTGATCGTACTTATAACGGCTTTGGAACAGCAAATCCAAAACGCCATTGATGTCTATTAGCGATGTAGACAGCGTTGATGGCGACACTCAAAATTCATTTCCTCGTCTTCTTCACTTCAGCGGAGGAGTGACTTCGCTTCGACTTCACTTCGTTCCCATTTGGAGCTTGACGAGGCCACGTGGGAACGAATCAACATGTAAGACACACAGGCCAAATTTGGTTCCAAAAATTTTTCTTTGAAATTGAACACATCTTAGTGATATTCCCTGCACTTATCAAGAAATCGCCGAACAATGTTATTTAAATGAAATTTCAAAGATTATCGCGATTTAACTAATTGATTATTTACATGCAACAAAATGCAAAATTTTGTTATTTAATGAGTAGAACGCTAACTTTCGACTAGATCACGCCTAAAATTCATAGCAAAATGTACTTATATTTATCTAATTTTAATCCGAAATAATCTAAAAGATTAAAAAAGAAAAAAAAAAAGAAAACCATTGAAACAAAAAATCAACACGAGTAAAAGTGAATCTATGCACAATTTACTAGATTTTGCATCATTGTATTGGTTTTTGCCCATAATTTGAAGTATTTTAAAGATCAGTGCATGTAATACTACTAAATCTTTTACTGTAATCATAGAAAAAATTTCATAAATCTGTAATCATAAAATATATAAAATTTACAGACGCAGGAGGAAGTCATGTGGTGTCCACATCAGAATGTTTACACTCGATTTTCTAACCATAATATACCTTCCGAGGTTGCTAAACATGATTATGCAGGTGTATTATGATTGTAAAATGCTTATTTATATATTTATATTTTTAATACATCAACCTATGTTCAAACAAAATTCCATTAAAACTTAATTAGTTGTTTAGGAAACAATCGGCCAATCCTAAGAGTTACATTAAATTTGAACAACAGCAGTGCGTATGAAATTCATTCGATATTTTAACATCATATTCAAGCAGGTAATGACACCACACGTCGCATCATCGCCATATTAGTTGACAACGGAGCTTGCAAAATTGAGTAAACGTTTCTCTCAATGTAGATTCACGCCTATAGCTATAGTTAATGAGTTGCCTAGATGTTGCTGCAGAAATGGGGGCATGCACAGGAAAGACTACAGGGAAAACGATGTGACAAACATAATGAAGTTGATATCGACTATGCCTTTAAGAAATGTTTAATTGCTTTTGACTTGGGGTTCATGCCATGCCTAATTATGCAAATTGATGCTTTGAGAATGGTGAAATTTCGTATTTAGGAATACAGCATCCGATATCAATTTTTAAAGTAAAGGTTTAGCAAGAAATACGTTGCAAATTTCAGAGGGCTACAGAATGTTTTATGTTGATTCAAACTAAAAATAAATAAAATGATCTCCTAAATAGTTATTAAATAAAAAAATTAGTACCAAAATTCGCCAATAGCACATAAAATTAGTACATAAATTCAATTTATAAAACATACTCACAAAATTGCGCGCTTATATAGAAAAAAAAAAAAGAAAAAGTTTTAGGAACAGAAAATACGACTTAAAATTCCAAGAGAATACAAGTATAGAAAAAAAGCCTCATGCAGGGAAAGAGAAATAAATCAAATAACGCTGTTTTTTTATTTAATCAAAGAAAGAGTACTTTTTACTACGTTGTAAATAAATCATTTATATAAAGTTATCTGCTAAAATACTTTAAAATGAGAGTGGTTAAAATCTTGTCGAGTAGCTAAAAGCAAAAATCTCCTGAGTGCGCAGTTTTTTTTAAGTCATTCGGATCTGTTAGGGGTGCTACGTGTTAAATGCGTCAACAACCCCTTTCCCTCTCTTCGACGAGGCAGTTCAAGTGTATTACGAAAACGTTTGAATTATTTATAGAAATTTCAAGAGAAGAAGAATTATTCATTTGAGTTTTCTACTCATTCCATAAAATTTTCAGAAAAAAATCTAAATAGTTTGGTTTTAAATTTTAATTTTATCTTAATTCCTGACAATATGCGTGTTAGTATGTTTTGGATTATCCATAGTACAATTAATTTGTTGACGCGCTGTTGAAATTTAAGGCGAAAAATTCAAAACATTATCGATTGAAAAACATTCAGCAGAATATCTTTTTTTTTTTTTTTTACTTTATGCAAATTAAAACAGCTATCAATGAGTACAGCTATCGCTTTCGATGAAAAAGTATTGAAATTTTTCATATCATCCACTATATTTTTTTCTTGTAGGAAAAAGCACTTAGACACACCAGAAACATTTAATGCAAGTGTGAATTAATTTTTGTGATTTTAAATAAGAGCTGTAAATGATATACATAAATTTTCGCTCGCGAAACACCACGTACGCAGCGTGTACGCAGCAATAACCAATATAAATTTCTTGTAATCCAAAATTGCATAAAATGGATTGAAGCACGCTTCAAGCGATTGTTTGAAAGAGTTGGAATACATTAGCAGACTTGTGGGTTTAATCATTTTTCGAAAACGAGTTTGTTAAAAAAATGTGCGAGCACGTACGAAATTCCCAACATGGTATTCTCATTCAAAAGGCAAATGACATGTCAAATGACATGTTCTCATTCACTAGATTTTGGGATCGAGGTGGCAGACTTGCTTCCAAAAGAGGAAAATTGCTCTTACTACAACCAACTCCACTGAAATCGTTCCATCCGAAATTTATTCCACACACAGTGCTAAAGCAAATACTCTTTAGAAAGTACCTCTAAACCCGATACCATGAAAATATGCCTGATAATACGGCAAGTCGTCTTGGTCTGTCTGCAGCCCAAGGCACAATATCCTCCCAGACTGCGTAGTGACAACGCCTCCTAAATATTAGGTTGTGACGAAAGTTTTCCGCCACTCCAAGTATTGCCTGCACAAGCAGTTCGCGTTGGTGTCTTTGCCAATATTTTGTAAAACGATGATTTGTTATTTGAAAGAAAAAGACTTGTTTTAGAGCACTGTGTTGTGAAATCCGTAAAACAATATCGTTATGATTAAGTATAAGGCGTCTGAAATGGAACTACCACGCTACCAGATGGATCCATCATTGACTCTCAGTTCTCAGTCGCAAAAAGTCAGCTACAGAATGACACTGAATCATGTGTACAGCTTAAGGTACTACTGTTGTATCCTATGACACTGTGAAGATTTGGTACCGAAAGTTCAAAAACGAGGACTAGGATATTAAAGAAGCAGAGCGCTCTGACCAGACTACTGATGCTGATGAGGCTCGCCTACGAGAATGTGTGGAAGAAGATAAAATATTCATCCACTCGAGAGCTAGCTAAAAGAGTTAGACTTTAGTGCCATGTCCATGAGTCGCGCTAAGCATCGCATAAACTTGACATATAAGGTCAATAGCTGGGTACCGCGTGAGATGACTCAAGCAAATCTGGCGGAAAACTTTCGTTACAACCTGATATAAGTCTTACAACTCCTACGTCACAAAGCTCTGACGTCATCATTAAGCCTACATTTAAGTTTTATTTTCATAAAAGAAAACTATTAAAAATTTTCTTATGAATTTACCCATGAATAGCAGTATTTTAATAATTTTCGATAAAAAATATAATTACACGACGAAAAATATAATTACGAGTTTTAGCCATGACTAATTAGATAATAGTATAAGGAAATGGATCATGATGAATAATTTTCCACGAGAAAGATATTTAAACCCATTTATGCCTAGCGTCCCCTTATTGGGACGGCATTTTCGCTATCATTCGAAAACGTTATTTATTTTTCCTAGCCCTTATTCGCGAGGATTGAACCTCAATTCCACAAAATATTTTAATAAGGCCAAGTAGGATGTTTACATTTCAATTTTTATACATAATGTTTCTAAATGAAATCATCCCTTGTTCAAAAAGTTGACATCAGAAATGTATCAATGACTGCTGGTGTTAGCAAAAATCGAAGAAAGTCGCAAAAATATCCAGGCACGAATGGGTTAATTTAAATGTGTTCTACTAAATGCTGCATTCACCAGAAATTTTAAATAGTTCTAGTTATTGAAATTAAAACTGTGATGACGTCACTTTCGTGGGCCAATTGATAACGTCAAAGCTCAATGACGTAGGATTTGTAAGGCTTTCTATATCAAGGAGGCCGTGACCACATCAAATAATTTAACCCATTGGTCGGCAATTGAGAGAATTTTTCGTGTTGTATTTTCACCTGCTCTGCTATTTTTCCTCTCACCTCATCGGTTGTGTTAATTCTTCTGTGGACATGTGGAATGAGGGGAGTCACTTCAGGATTTATTTTAGTCACATGGTCTTATGGACCTGATCTAGGTGGTTTGGGCCAGGGGTGTGTGAAACTATAACAACATTAACAATAGCTGAAGTACTAACCGAAAATACTCTCTATAGAATGATACGGAACATTACCTAACAAAAACGGCACGTTTTCTGATAGTCTGTACGCCAACACAAACCACAACCGCTCTTTAAGTTTCGTATTGTTTTTAAAGTATTGTATTAGAAGCATATAAAAAACAATGCGAAATTAATGCTGTATAATTCACTGAAATTGTTAAGAAAATTAACTTTTACTTTGCTTACTTTTCGGATGTGTTCCCTCTCTGAAACACTTAACAATTTTCCTACCCTATTCTTTTTCTTTCGCTCACAATAGTAGCGATCTCTACTTTCTTGCTAGCGGAAGGATAGAAGTTATGTATCCGACAATTTTCCGTTCTTTGTTTGAAGTCGAAGCTTCGACATGCATGCTATAAATTTCCTCCATGTTTTTTCATTTACTTTATCATTTGTGTAAGGCATATGTAAATGAATAAATGTATAAAAGCTCCAACAAATGGAAGTTGCAGCTCGAGGTAATGCAAGGTGGCATATTTGCAATTGATTATAATGCATTTGATTTTAATTTTAGTCCAATAAACTTATGCTCATTATGTCTGCCTTATTATTGAGACCTCCTCAATACACTGTACTCTGCTTCTGATTTACGCTATCAGAAATAAAATAAAAGTAATAATCAAATTAGTGTGACCTTGATAGTTGATTTACAGGATGTTCCTAAATTATTCACAGTATATAGATTTATCGTAAATAATTCATATTAAGAAACAGAAGAAAAATATATTCTGGCTTTTATTTATGAATTTAAAAAATTGTATTAAATATGAAAACATATCTAGAATGGCTAAAACATTTTCTTTCTTAACTCGCGCTTTACCCGCTCCTTTTCGACACAAATCATATTCTGGAGCTTGAAAGCGTTTTAACCTTCTTTTGATTGTTCTGTTGAATTTATTAAATTGTTGAAATTTATTAAATTCGAGTCTGAATTGACTCTGGACTATTTTCGTTTATCATACCCAGAAATCACAGATTCCCTTTCACTTCACTAAGCCATTTTGCCTTTAAACAAATACATTTGCCAAGGGGTATTCGCAAGTAACGAGAACAAGTTAACTTCTTTAAAAGTAAGATGATGGTTGACCAATTTCGGACTGGATAAGACCCAGGTTTCGGGCCTCTCGTGCGACTGTCGATCGAACGGTCTTGTGTTCTGGTCAGCTTTCTCCAGATGCAACATGAATACGCATTATAGCCCCTTTTAAAAAGTCCTCCGCCCAAGACAGTAGCGTCGCCAGGATTTTATTTCGGGGGGGGGGGGTATCAAGATGCAAGCTATAAGTTCAATTGTAAGCTAAATATCAAATAGTAAGCTAAGTAAAGAGGCCCGTTTCGGAGGGCTGCAGCCCTCTCTGACTGCGCCCCTGGCCCAAGATATGCTCCCTAAAACATAAAAAAGCGAACAAAGCAAACAAATAACTTAAGATGTATCATATATATAATTTCTTCATACTTTTCCAAATTACTTTTAAATTAAAGATTATTTTGCTCTCCATAATTTACGAAAACGCTTTATTTGAAAACACGATGTCAATACATAACCAAGTATTTATTGAATAAATTTATCAAGTCTACTATTAAAAGAAAACATACAATATATGTATGCCAATTTTTTTCCAGTAAAATTTCTCAACATCAATTAAATTCTTTTTTTTAATGTATAGAGGAAGTTCCATCCTTCTTGTCAGCTTTACTCTAGATATCATTTAGTTTCCCCTTTAGGAAACTAAATGCCTCATCTCATCAGCGCCCTTGGGATTACAAATCTTGGAAGTTTTCCAAGACAGAGCAAAGTTTCCCATGATTACACTCTGCTAATTCAAACTCACGTTTAAAGCAGGATAAAAAAAAAAATGGGAAAATATCTCTTACCCCCTTGTATCGCCAGCATTTTTAATTTAGTTAACAACTTTCTGAGTACTTCGACATACACTCCCGAGAAGATTCTTCTGAAAAATAAAAATTTTTGTGCGAGGTTTTGAAGCACGTGTTCGAAATGACACATGGAATTAGGAGTTTGTTTTTAAGTTCGAGTTGTTGGAAGTTTTCCGCCTTTGGCGCATTTGTTAAGAATTGGATGGAGTAAGACGCGAGAAACAATATGCTAATACTAGAAGATAAAGGCCGGTGTGGTGGCAATGATTATAACGGGAGCTAGAAAAGACATTAAATATCTCTACACTCAATATGTTTAATATGCGTAAACTTAAATAACTTTATACCATTTTTATTACGTACCGGAATCTGAATTGCATTTCCTTCTAAAAACGTGCGAAAACATTTCGCATTCGAAGATTTCGTTTCTCTCCTCTTATATCAATGTTTCATGCAGAGGAACTCATTTTATTTGCGAAAGTATGTCAAACTCTCTGATCTGGAAAAAACTATTTTAAATTATTGGAATCGCATTTTTCCTTCAAAGCCCGATAAACCCGACTTCAATATGACGTCATTACCACTTGAGACACCTAATTTTGTCAAGAAAATGATTAACTTTTTTTTTTTTACTCTCGGCAATAAAATACAGCTGAAAATAGCGAAAAATCGCTTGAAAATTGGGGAACGGGTGATTTTCAGATTTTCAAAATACACAGATTATTTTTTTTATTTTTATAAATAATTATGAAACATTTCAATCCGATCGAAACAAATGTAGATTTTATTTGTTTTTTTGCTTAACATTTTAATATTTTTGGAGTAACGGAGGCAAGAGTTTTATCTTGGAGAAAATACCCGAAATTGATACAGAGTCAATGAGTCTTAAAATTTAGATGAAAGCAAAAAGGTACACTTTTTAAATTTTATACAACGCCTGTAGAAAAAATTTCCCAAATAGTAAAATATGCCCCATGTGCTAATGAGGTGATATATAAAATTTGAGAATTATGCCTTAAAAAGTGTCAGATATCTGAAGATAAATATATGCCGACTTAAACCACTTTTCAATGGCTTACGAGAGGAAAAAATCACGTCGGATAATTGCGTTTCAGGGCTTGTAGATAAATTACGCAAGAAATGTATCGCATTTTAGCAATCATTTTTTACATTCAAATTCACATGTAATCCCTAATCATATTTGTTTGAAAATATCTTAGAAACGTTTCATGCTGAAATTCTGAAGTTTTGTACATCATCTCATTAGTGTAAGGGGCACATTTTACTAATTGAGAATTTTTTGTACGGGGATCGAATATACAAACTTAAAAATAGTAAATTTTGGAAATTAACGAGAGCAATTTTTTCTTAGCATTTTATGTGTCAATCTTTAGCCATTATACACTGCTGGCCATCGTAAATGCAACACCCTGAAGGAAGCATGCAAATAATATGAAATTTACAACATGCATTAGCTGAGGTGAGATATGCAAATGATTAGAATTTCAGCGCAGACGCACATCAAGCGCGCCTGTGGCGCCACCTCAAAGCGCTATTTAAGGCTTGGAGATTTCGACGGTTTCAAGTACAGCAATTGTGTTTTTCTTGCTTTTTTTTCAAAAAAACGATAAATTATGCCTCGTAGGAAACAACGATCATCTTTTGATCAAGTATCCGAGTTTGACAGAGGAAGGATAGTGGCATACCGAGATTGTGGGTTATCTTTCAGGGAAATCGGTCGTCGTATTGGACGAAACCAAACAACTGTGATGCGGATATGTGATCGTTGGGTGCAGGAGGGTACGACGGACAGACGTGATCGACCGCATCGACCTCAGTGCACCACGTCACGTGATGACAGGCAGATTGTACGCATGGCAGTGACGGACCGCTCAGTCACATCACGAACCATATCACAGCAGATTCAGTCTGTAACGCATCATCCAGTGTCTGCGCGTACCATTCGACGTCGTTTACAGCAGAATGGTCTGTCCGCAAGACGTCCGTTGCTTTGTCTACCTCTGACGCGGAACCACAGACGTCTCCGCCGCCAATGGTGCGATGAAAGAAGGATGTGGACGACAGAATGGAATGAAATTCTCTTTACTGACGAGTCACGCTTCTGTATGCAACACCACGACGGTCGGATTCGAGTCTGGAGACACCGTGGAGAGAGGATGCTGAACAGCTGCATTATGCACCGTCACACTGGTCCTGCACCGGGTATTATGGTATGGGGCGGTATCGGATATCTCTCTCGCACTCCTCTAGTACGCATTGCCGGTACTTTAACCAGCCAGCGCTACATCTCCGAGGTGTTGGAGCCAGTTGTCCTTTCTTACCTTCAGGGCTTGCCAACAGCCATATTTCAGCAGGATAATGCACGGCCACACGTGGCACGCATTGTCCAAGGGTTCTTCGTCAATCACCAGATTGAATTGCTTCCCTGGCCGGCGCGCTCTCCGGATCTTTCGCCGATAGAAAACATGTGGTCCATGGTTGCTCAACGACTGACCCAGAGTTCATCCCCAGCTGTCACACCAGATCAACTTTGGCAACGTGTGGAAGCTGCTTGGTCTGCTGTACCCCAAGAACACATTCAAAGTCTCTTTGAATCAATGCCAAGGCGTGTGGCAGCTGTGATCTCCAACAACGGCGGCTACTCTGGGTACTGATTTTGGCAGGAACCACGCTTCATAGAATGCTGTAAATTTAATCATTTGTTACTTGGTCAACATGTTATCTACACAATAAATTTTGTTGTGATATCTCTTGTTTTTCTTGGTGTTGCAATTTGGGTGGCCAGCAGTGTATATTAGTATTTTTACCCACCTCATTATCAAAAATTTTTCGTTTACATCGCCCATCTCTAATAGCTAAAGAATCAAAGGCCGTTACCACATTTTTGGAACACCCTCTATAACTTTTACTATACGATGAATAACGACCGAATAAACAACAAGTGTATCTTTCTTTTTCTTTTCTTTTTTTTTTTTGGAGTTGTACTTCTTAATACATGTAAGTGTTTAGAATGTGTAATGTTGCCATAAACTTATTTTTCGTGAAATAAAACTTCGTTAGTATAATTAGAAATTATTTTAAGCCAGGCCAAAAAGAAATGTACAATTTAGATCTACAAGAAGCCACAATGCAATGCAGTCTTATTGCTATGCATTAAGACTGCATTGCATTCTAAATCAAGTAAATAAATAAAAAAAATAGATACATAAACAATAAATCTGAAATTAGGTGGTGTCTATAACTGTATCAAGAATTAGCTCTACTATTAAGAAGCTTAACTTGGAAATGCGTAAAATATAAACTCGACCCTTTAAAGTTAGATTTCAACTGACGGGTCGATAATTTTAAAACTATTAATCTCAAAACTACTAATAAAATACTGAGTTTTGTAATTTGTTGATTTTAATTAATAGAAAATTTATTTATGTTCTTATTCATGACTCGTTAGTTATAGTTTATCAATTCATATTTAATATAAAATAAATACAATCAATAAAGTGACGTTATGACTACTTTAGATAATTTGAGTGACGCGTTGAAAATCTATTTACAATTGGACTTGGTTATATTGACCTCGTTCATAATGGCAACTAGCTGAAAATATAAAAAGAGTCTATTGTTCATGAACGCATTCATGAAAAAAGAAACCTGCTTAGTACTTATAACGCACACTGGGTTATTGCGTCATGAGTAATGTTGTCTTTTCCACGACATTGTTACACAGTTCAACAATATTTAAGGAAAGAGTAGTGGCCACATTAAACGGACAATGCTCACATTTTTGTAGTTTTATTTTTGAGTAAAAACCTTGTTTTAGATTTTGTAGCTACTTACAGTATTTTACTTACATCATAAAAACTACATATTGCGTAGATATACCTTATTTCCTGTATAAAAGTAATATTTACAATGAAAGTCTTGGAAAATAATCTTACTATTTGCTGATGCTGCCCTTTGATGTGATTAGAGCCTTTATAAGGAACATACTGACTACACATATTTTTGCATGTTGTTGAAGTTTAGTATTATGATGCCGTCAGTGGCGTAGACAGAAATTTTTCATAGGGGGGGATACGAATACTGCAACTCATATATATGTATACGTGTGTGGGATAAGGGAGTGAAAAATATACACTTTGTATGGAAAAAATTCCTCAGGTGGAGGGGGATTATGACCCCCTACCCCCCCCCTTGGATGCGCCACTGGATGCCGTCCTCTGATCTGAGTTTCAATCAAAGTCGCTTGATAATCAGTCTTGGCTATCGCCTGTTTGGTGAGCTTTCAGATATTCTCTATAGGGGTAAGCTCGGGACCATCGTGATTCTACCGGGCCTGCTTGTGCACTCTGATGAGTCATCCAAAGAGGCCGACGGATGCTCACTTATTGGTTCCAGCACTTAGATACGTCATCTAACGGCAGAATCTAACCAATGAGGAAACGTCAGTAGGCCTCTTTCGTAGTGCACAAGCAGGCCCGCTAGAATCACGATGGCCCCGGTAAGCTCACTGACCATGCGCACCTTTAATACGCACAGGACGTTGACGTAGTGTTGACACTTATCGAAAACAATACTAATGATACTAGTGGCTAAATACATGTTAAAAAAAAACTTTATGAGAACACTTTTGCATGCTCGAAAAATTCCTTAAAACAAAAATTTGAGTAACGTCCCTGATAATCTGGCCACTACTACATACAAGTGTCTTTTCGTTCGATGAACTCTCTAAAAGTGTTTAAAAAGTTTCTTTTTTATTTGAGAAAAGGAGTACTGTTCTTAGTTTAGCTTTACTAAAGCAATTACTTAAACTCCTTTTAGAAAACTAAACGTTATTTGTCAGCTACTCCATGCAAAAATAGGTTTTGGAAGTTTTCAAGAAAAGAGGGAAGCTATCGTAGAGAGAGATTGCACTCTATTTATTTTGAAAACTTAATGCTAAAGCTAAAAAAAAGCGCCACTCAATGTAGAATGTCTCAATTTAGTTGACAAATTTCTGAGTTCTTTGACACAAACGTTGGAGAAGATATAACTGAACGACAGAAATTTACGACAGGATTCAGAGCACATGTTTGAAATGAGTTAGGAGTTAGCTTTGTGAAATGCTTTAAGTTGTATACACAACAGGATATAAAAAATCTCGGCTGTTCGAGCCTCGTCAGGCGGAGATCCCCCCTGAACCCCCCTAATTTTTTTAGTTTCATTATTGCCATATTAAAACGATATTCATTGACTTTGTCATTTTATCGCTCATCTTTCGCGTATTTCACCTGGTAACCCTATGTTGAAATTTTTAGGAGTGTAACCTATTTACAGAAAAATACATGGGATGCCTATTCTGCAGCTTACGAAATAGTGTAACAATAGATGAAAGCTGTTGTGAACTAATAGTATTTAAATATATATGTAAAAAATACATGGGAAGCATATTCCACAGCTTACGAAATAGTGTAACAATAGATTAAAGCTATTGTGAACTAATAGTGTTTAAATATATGTAAAAAATACATGCGATGCCTATTCTACAGCTTACGAAATAGTGTAACAATAGATTAAAGCTGTTCTGAACCAATAATATTTAAATACATGTAAAAGTATGTCGCTTTTTATGTCGCTTTTTTATGTCGCATTTTTGGGACACATTTTTAAATAAAGGGTGTTGAGAGATAAAATGACATAGTCATTAAAATGTACTACGGAAAGTGTAGGGTGCCTCAAAGTTGACGTAAAATTTGAAGCAAATAAAAAACTAATCAATTTAGTGTTGGCAACCAAAAAAAGAAAACAGTTTTGACAGCTGACAGTTTAGATTTATCAAAAATGCGGCAGTATAAGAAAGAACAATGTGTTTTCACTATTGAACAATATTTCAGAAATAATGAAAGCTTAATGGTGAATGATGAGAAAGATCATGTGATTTAACACCATTGGATTTCTTTCTATGGAGTTATTTCAAGTCAAAGGTCTATGTCAACAAGCCCACATCCACCCGTGCATTGAAGGAGGATGCGCGGAGGACTTAACACCGCATCAACAAAATTCAGTTGCCTTAATTCGAAATGGTACTGGAAAATTTCGACAAAAAGTGCGTATGTACTAGCACAGCCATGGGGTCATTTGCCGATAGGCTATTCAATATATAACCGTATCCTATGTATTAGGTTGTAACGAAAGTTTCCCGCCACCGCAAACATTGGAAGCACACAGTTCGCGTTGGCGTATTGGCTCATATTTTGGCATTTGAAAGAATGATTTTTGGCATTTGAAAGAAAGAGACTTGCTTTATGACACTGTGTTGTGAAATCTGTAAAAAATAGAGTTATCATTAAGAACAAGGTGTCTCAAATGGAACTATCACTCTAGAGGATTAGAACCATCCTTTACTTCCAGTTGTGTTGCAAAAAGTCAGCTACAGAATATCAACGAATTATGAGTACAGCTTTAAGAACTATTGCTGTATCATGTGACACGGTACAGGTTTGGTACCGAAAGTTCAAAAACAGGTATCTAAGGAGTTAGAAGTTAGTTTTTCAGGCAGATATGGCGGAAAACTTTCGTTACAACCTGATACTTTATGTTTTAATAAAAAATATACAATTGGAAAATCAAACTGTTTTCTAAATTCAAATCCTGCCTCAATTTTGGGACACCCTATAGTATAGTATAGAAAAGTGTTTAGACATTTATATTTGATGCTTATGATTTTGTATCTCATTAATATGTTTTAGTCAGTTTTATAGTACCTCTAAAGAAGCTAGTTATGAATTCTCACTGCCTACTTTTTTTTTACTTTTATTTATATTTGTTTACTTTTGTCCCGCATTAGCCAAGTCACCAATCTCCGTTCCCATAAGCACAGGGAAAGTAAAGCAACACTGGTTTGACCAGTGCTTCGGAGGGTGAGAGCCTATCTCGGATGGGCTGCTGTGGAACCGTGTGTTATAATGGGAGCTGATGCACGTAAAATCTGCTCGTGGTTCCAATGTCCTACACGTGGAAACGATTCCTCTGGAGGTGTCGATTTCAAATGCCATTTGTCGCATCTGGAATTGGTTCAAAATTAGGCAACGTAGGCCTGCCCCCATAATGAAATTACCAACATCTGCTGCCCTAGTAGTGGCCAAGCCCTTAGTAGGCCGCTGACACTGCCATTTGAATGAAGACACTGCCATTTGAAAAAGATATAATTCCTGTTCTAAGAAGTATATTTCGAAAGTTTCTTAATACAATATTACAAAAGTTTTAAAGTTTGCGGTACAGTTATTATCAGTCACGTATATTAGGCGTTCTATACACTAATGACTTTTTATACAATTGTAGGTTTGCAATATTTTTCTATAATCTGTTCAAACGATACTCAAACTTCGAAAGTGCAAGGAGAAACGGACTAGACATACCTAAATAGACTTCTCCAAAAAGTTTTGAAACGAAGCTGTGTTATGTTTGAATATTTATAGAAATAACACTTTTACTGTTATCATTTATTAAAAAAATAAGAGTCTCAATAAAAATAGACTTTTTCCAGTCTCCTAGAAATTCTTCAACAGTAATTAAATTCTTCTTCACAAAAATGCATCGCTCTTGTCAGCTTTACTGCAGACATTATTTAAGCCCCCTTTACAAAACTAAATGGTTTCTTTCAGCTAACCCCGTGGGAAAACACATCTTGGAAGTTTTCCAAGACATGGAGAAAGTTTACCAAGATTACGCTCTGCTAATTCAAACTCACGGTGGAAATTAAATAAAAGAGGATAGAGAAATGTCTTTTACCCTTCTATCGCGAACTTTTTTAATTTAGTGAACAGATCTTGAGTACAGCGACATCGAAGAACGTTTCAAATTTAAATCTACTCAGAATTTTGAAGCAAGTGTCCCAAACGACACACGGAATTAGGTGCGTGTTTTTTAAAATGCATTTTGTGAGTGCATTTTCAAAGATTTAACAATTACTATAATTTTAGAGAAAATGATATTTAATCATTTATTTCTTGATGATTTAAACTGTTGAAAGTGGTTGAACTCTGATGTCTGTACATAACGACGTAAATCATGCATGGTTCGCAAAGAATGTTATATAACAGCATTTGAGAGACATGTCGTCTTAAGATAGGGGCAGAAATAAGTTGACCTTTAGAAGAATGCGAATAGGTATTCAAAAGTGTAGCATTTCTGAATTCTCAATAAAAGAAAACTAAATAAATGAATGAAAACAGAAAAGGTTACTTCATTCTGAATCAAGAGTGATGAAATGGCATAGAGACATTCACCAAAATTTTATTGGCAAAGTGGCAACATCGAACTGCTCAACTGCTGGTGGTAGAATCAACTGCTTGAAAACTACCATCAAATTGGAGTAGAAAAACACTGTACAAATGCAGACTGCTGGCAACCTGGAAAATTGCACTTCACATTGAAGGAAGACTGAGAAGATCCTCTCGGAGATGTCATCGAAGCTTTCATCAAAATTGTATTGACTAAATGGCAATAAGGACAACTGGCTGTCAGCGAGGCGTCCACTAAAATTGTACGGGCAAAGTACAGGGTTGTCCAAATTAAACTTCCCCAACTCAGAGGCCTGTGCAGGATGTTGTATGGGTCATAATGGGATGAAATTTTGAAAACAGACACTTCAGATCACGCGCTCGAGATTTATTTTAAGAAAATTATTTGTACAAGAAGTTGCCGATAGATGGCGCTGCAGATCAACAAGACGTTCTACAGATGTTCTATATGTGTGCCATGGTCGAATAGGGCATATCAACAGCACGAGAAACAGTTGCCACACTGACAACACCATGTGGCGATTGGTTAGTGGCGTCCACGACCGCCAAAGCAACGTCTTGTACGCGCGTGCAGAATCCACAACATGTCGTCCTCTACCTGGTAAAATTCCCAGCTGTCCAGTTCTTTCGAACTTCTTCATCATGTCTCGTAAAGCGCGAGGTGTCATTGGTCCTCGGAGTAAGTTCTTCAGTCGACGGAATGCTCTTATCGCAGCACAGGAGTTCTCGTCATTCTGGTAGAGAAGTTACAGTAACAGAGCTTTGTCCTTCAAAGTGGCCATTGTGCGTCAGCGAGCGGGAAACAACTGCCTGTGCAGCGCCTGCCTTCCACTTTTGTAGGGCTCGTCTTTTGGATACGTTGCGTAGAAGATTTATTTCTGCAAATCACGTTGTCGCAATATGCAAATTACTAGTGTTACAGCGCCACCTATCGGCATCTTCTTGTACTAATATATTTTTTTAAATAAATCACGAGCGCGTGATCTGAAGCATCTGTTTTTAAAATTTCATCCCATTATGATCCATACAACATCCTGCACAGGCCTCTGAGTTGGGGAAGTTTAATTTGGACAACCCTGTACAACTTCGATCAACTGGCTGGAAACTACCACCAAATTGCAGGAAAAAAACCAATGTATGGATGCAGCCTGCTGGCATTAGACTAGAAAATTGTGATTCATGCTGAAGGAAGACTGACAAAATATCATCGAAATGGTCATCAGAGTTGTATTGACTAAGTAGCAATAAGGGCAACTGGCTGAAAACTTTCACCATTTCTTCCAAACAAAAACAACGCGCAAGTGCAATTCGGTGGGATGGCATTGTCTGGTGCTTAGCACGGAATCACTGAAAAATTTACCATTTAAATTTGATTAGATATCGGCTAGATCAAAAATGCTTTTGTATCGTAAAATATATTATATTTATAAATAAATCTCCCAACCAACCTCCAGCCCCCCCCCCCATTTTAGAGTACACAACAAATTGGGGGGAAATCAGAACTAAGAATAACATAGCTGAATTTAGAGGAGTCCAGAAACAAAAAATCTGAAGAGGAGTACTGTTCTTAGGTTTCAAGAGCAAGATCTAAAGAAAAGAAATTGCCAATATAAACGTTACCTCTTCTGTGACAACTGCACTACCGATGCTCTCAAATGCACGGCCTTGGCTACGGGTCTGTTTAAGTCTGAGTAAATATACATAATCAATATCTGTACCACTGGAAATTACATGAGTTGTTGGTTTTGCCATTCAGCCTTGATTTTGAAGTAATTTGCATCGTATTCTATTCATCGTATCTATACGTAAATAGTTGGAAAATTCGTGTTAATTAGTTCTGAGCATTAATAATCTATCCTATGTGTTTAATACATTTGCTGAGCCTATGGGTTAGACCAGAGGCCGTAAAGTAATTGGATTATCTTATTGGAAACTCACATTAACAATTTTAAACTCTCTTAAAGAATAGGCTGTCAGTTCTTCATTAACTTGAATCTGAACCTCTTTTACTAGTTTTGGCAGGATATCTTTATGTCTGTATGTACGTATAAATGTATTCCAAATAAATCAAAAATAATAAAGCCGTAAAAACTTAATACGGGCCAGTTGTAACATCTATTAGAGCTTTCGGATTACAATCGACTGATTATTTTAGTTAAAAGTTCCCTCAAAAGATATGTTATGCATTTATGGACTGCCATTGTTTGGTTCATGCCCTAAAACGCGCAAATTGCCGATAATATTCGAGATGTTTTGTTAAAGTACGCCAAATTTGGTGCCAAAAAGAAGCTTCCAAAACTCCACTCAACATGGCGATATCTCCTGTATTTGGCGAGAAATCGTCTTAATGTTATTGAAATATCGGATCGCCTACGCAAATGAAATTAAATGAAGTGCATCAAAAATGTGCATGATTTAATAGACGTACAATGAAGCCATGTGGTGTCCGCATTAGAATTTTCAATACCTTTTATATTGACATAAATGCGACGCTAATTTTAGCAAAATACATATTTAACGACAATGCAAAATTTCTGATCATCTCTTTAGATCTTGGTAATAAGTGACATAAACATGTGAATTCTAAATTAAAGGTTCAAGCTTTTACCAGCATTCTCATGAGACCGGTGGTACACATTGCACCAATAGCGTGCATTAATTCCTTGACATAAATATGAAACTGCCTCGCACGAATTTTCTCAAAATGCGTTATCCCTTTTAATGAAGACTCAATTTATAAATGACTTTTCATACCGCTACCCAAATTACCATTAATTCATATTATAACAGCGCTTACTCCCACACACCTAATGCTATGGAAACACCCTGCACACTCACTTAAATGAATGCTGCGAACTCTGGTAAACATGAATATTCATGTACACGCGACCGGGTCCTGCATTTGTTCATTTAAAACGCTCGCTGACCGCAAAAGCTTGTCCAGAAAATTAAAGTCCAAGACTTTATACTCCTATGACATAATTAAACAGCGAGTCAAGGAGATGAATGCAAATCAATCCGTCTCGAATTAAGTAGCCGCGCGCGTGCGCAGATTGGAAGAGGGGAGCGGAATATGCGATTATTGAAAAATTTCCCAGACTGGGTTAACTTAAACAGTGCATATATTTTCTAGTTAAAACGTGTTTGTAGAGTAAGTGGAGGACAGTGCATTCTCTATCTTTTGATTTAAATTGTGAATGAATGCTGCAAAATTTGAATACACATTGGTGGGCTCTTAAATGTGTGATTCCGTATTTGAGCAGAATTTGGGTATTTTGTACAGACTGCATTTTTATTTTTATTTTTTTGCTTAGGATTTGTATAGATTTTTACGATTATATCAGTATCTTTCATCTTTAAAAGCTTTTCCCAGATGGCCTTTATTTATAAACATGGCAAAATGTTCTCATCCACAGAATATTACTCTTGGGTGTTATACTTTGTTACAAGAGGAAAAAAATTCATAATAACAATTGGATTACAAATTTGTCTGCATGTGTTTGTTCTTAATTTTCTTGTGTACAGGGGGTTCCATAACTACTGATACAAAATTTGAAGGAAGATATAGAACATAGTAAGAAATCAAAATCATGTACCGATGTAAGGTCAGAAACGCCGTTTCCACTTATACGTTAATAACCACTTTGGGAAAAGGTCTGAAGTGTCCGTCTAATTTCTTAACTAAGTTCCATAAAGCATGAGCTTGTCTCTAAAAATTTCATCTGTGATATGATATAGAATTTTTAAACTATCAATTTTAGTCTTGTCTTTTCTTTGAAAGATGCATTATTTTTAGTGAACAATGGTCGGAAAGTTCAACATTATTTTAGCACTTGATCTACTAATGTGAATATTGACATCTACATGAAAACGATCTATCCCACCCCACATTCCTGACTAAGCTCAAAACCTGCTGCTATAGAGCTGCTTTTAAATTTTCTGAATTTGCACTTTACTTTAATAGAATTTCTTAAAATCATTAACAGAATAATTTAAAGTGACTTGAAAGAATCATTTTCCTTTGTGTAATTGTGTGTGTGTGCGAAATATAACTCTAAATATTGGCTTTCATCATGGGCGCCGGCAGCATAGGGCAAGGGGGATGCCTGGATTTTTGTATCCCCCCTGGATCTCCCCTGGATTTTTGTATGCAGTGCTTTTCCTTCCTTTTTTGCTCTTTCCAAGATGGTAACCATTCGTTTAAGTAGTTTTTGCCCCCCCCGCTGGGAAATATTCTGCCGGCGCCCATGGCTTTCATTTTGAATTTCTGTTGAACATCCAGTATATACTAAAATAAATTTTTAGTTTTATTATACAGATTTTCCCATAATGATTGGGACAAACATTAAGTGGAGGTAGGGCACATACTTAGGAATTCATATCACTTAGCAATGTGGCATCAAAAACGTAATTTTTACTTACCTGTTAACAGTGGCGCAGCCAGAAATTTTAATGGGGGGGGATAATACGACTGCAACTCACGTATATGTATACGTGTGTGTGATAAGGAGTGAAGAATATATATTTTGTATGGTAAAAAAATTACTCATGGGGGTAGTGACCCCCACCCCCTTGTCTAGGGGACTGCCTGTTAATAATCATTGTCGCCACTGCCTGTTAATAATCATTTTGGGGGAATTTTTGAAGCGTTTGTGTAATTCCTTAACCTGGTTTTAAAACAATGTCACTGGCTCCAAAAACTTCATTCACGAAATGCAATGGAATTTTTAAACTATTAGTTTTAGCCACGTGTTTTATGTGAAAGTTTCATTACTTTCGTCGGATAGTACGCTAATATTAATTTCGTCGGATAGTTCGTAGCATGGTCGGATAGTACGCTAGTATTTTAGCTCTTGTTTGTGATTAGTGCACGTGTTAGTAATTATTAATAGCTAAATGAAGACAACGTTTCTTAACTTACATAGCTATGTGATTCTGGTCGCTGATGAGACACGTTGTATAAAGCGAGAGTGTGGTTCGAATTTTTCACTTTCTTATTAGCTACACGAATGCAAAAGTAACTCAGAAGGAAAGAAATATAATTTTTGAAGCGGTAAGATACGAATACCTTGCAGTTGCAGAAGTAATTAAGCAGAACCTTTTACAAGCGGTGGCAAATAATGTTTACGTAAAGCACAAAATACTGATTAGAGTTAAAATTATGTTGTTCTTACACAAGTTTTGTGACGGTTCAGAGTAATCAAAAGATATGTTCCCCGGTTATTTGTTACAAAAATTACTTTTCCTTATATAGTTAAAATAAACTTTTACGGGTTCATTTTGTAATCCATGTGGTTTATTCATATCTTCATATACAAAATTATCGTTGCGAGATCCAATTGTTAATTTAGAACAGAACTATATAATGTGATTACTCGGATTAAAGCAGTATACGAAATTATGTCTTTTGACTCTCGTGTTAATTATTGAATACTTATTAATCTAAAAGTTTTCTAACACATGTTTCTTTGCTCATAATAATTTAGAAAATCAAATCGAAATGGTTTAATTATCTATTAAACATGATTATAAAGCGCATCCACATATAGAAAATGCTTTCAGTTTAATAATAAGTTAACAGCGTGAAATCCATTCAAAAATATTAAGGTTCACTTTAGGACTTGTACAGGTACAGTACTGTACAGAAGATGTATTTAGATTGGTATACCAGGAATAGAGTTTTCTCTGCGGGGAACTATTTAAAAATTCCAAGCTAATATATATACATATATATATGACACGTCGGATTTTCCAGTAAATTCTCAGATTTAGGGTGAGTTAAACGGTTTATTGAACATTATCCGTTTCATTACATTATAGAGTGAGAAGAGGGGAGGGAAAACGGGTAAGAAAATCCGCGTGGATTAATTAAGCAGTTTCAGTGGCAGAAACCTCCCGATTTTCGAGGTGCAGCCGTATTTACGCCCATGTTACCACGTGGGGCAGTAGGACAAAACTCCGCCTCTCTCTCATCTCTAATCGAATAACTTACATTATTTTACACGACCTGCATCAGGAGTTACAAAGGCGTATGCACACGCGTACACTGGAAAGAACCCAGAATCGGGCGAATAATTAAATAATAAAAATATAACTCCAAGAGCGCGTGGCACGTATGGCAGGAAAGCAAAGCTTACAGTGAAAGTACCCACTTAGTGACCAATACCCAAACTAGTAAAATAACTACCCATATATAAATAAATATATTTATATACACTACTGGCCAAAAGTATTGCAAGTTTCAGAAATCAAACCTTTTTCAAGACTAAGCGGCCACTCCCCCGTCAAAAAGAAAAATCAATATAATTGATATTTTTTAATGCCAACATGTCAAATTAATGACTTCAAAGACAAGATAGCATTAAGTTAAAGGACAAAAAAAAACTATTTAATTTATTTAAAAAATAGCATAAAAAATACATATGTTATTATAGATATCATAATCCATTTTGGCCTGCCCGAATAAAATTACGTAAAGAATTAATTTCAAGGTCTTCTGCAAAAAAAAATGGATAGTAAATAAATGCGATTGAACTACAGATCATTTATTATGTTGCTGAGCAGCGTTGACTTTGCTCACAACAGCCACTCATTTAGATATGGACTCCACAGCTCTCATTCTGTTTTTTGGTGATTTTCAGATGTATTCTTTCCAATTATCGTACATTAATTCTCAAAAATATTTAGATCTGGCAAATTTCCTGTCCATTTTTATCTGGGCTTATTCTTGAAAAGATGGTTAGATTTCTCAAACTTGCAATACTTTTGGCCAGTAGTATATATATATATATATATATATACAGTGTGCCGGCAAAAGTCCGTTGTCACTCCAATAATTTGTCATCGGCAAGAGCGTTAGTTATAAAACTGGTGTCTAGGTATAGTAAAATAGCCATAGCAAGAAACACCTCTTACAGCGCCACCTGGGGTCTAAAGTTTGAGTTAACGCTCTTAAGTCAAAAACGTTAGGAGATACGGAAAAAAAAAGTGTATTACAATGTTGGTCAGCATCACCAATGGTATAAAAAAGCCCTGGTATGAAAAAGTTTAATTCAAGCAAGCGAAAGCAAAGATGCCCCTAAAATGTTCTATAAAAATATAAACGTTCATTTAACGCTAACTTTTGACGGATTGGAGTGAATTTTCCAATAGTTCTGTTCTATTTGATTTGGATTTTTTTTTTTCGGGCAATTGATGGTTTTGTCTCAACTAATACAACTTTTCACATGCGCACGGTTTTTCCTGCAAATTTTAGGCATAAATAAAGTGTTTCTCCCGAGATTGAAAATCTACATGGTTTCACATATTCTTAATGAACTATCACAAATACATTGAGAAAAATCTTATGGAGTATAATTAAAGACTACAGAAATAAATTTCTTTCACTGCATTTATTTAAAAAAAAATAGCCGTTTGCGACATTTTCTCAATCCTATCTCACTCCCTAAATATTGAATACTTGAATATAATTACAATTACACTGAAAAGTCCCGACTTCAGTGCATAAAAAGGAAAACATTTTTTCCTCCACGTAATTGTTTTTTCGGTAAAACTATAATTATAGACTAATTAAGAAAAAATCAATTATTTTATTTAAAAAAAATAATTAACGTTATCACAAAATTTTTTTTAAATGGCATTAAAAATTCCGATATTTTATGGAAAGTATTTTGAGATAAACAAACAAACAAAAAAAAAAACAGATTCTTATTTTCATTTCTTATGTTTGTTTTAGATAAAAGTACTTTACCGTAAAGGCATTCATAATTTTAACTAATTTACAAGAAATTACTTCTTTTTGTATAATAAATATATAAATGTATGTACTTAATTATTAGGGTATGTTGAGGTAAAATGGTTGCTGGGGGGAAATGGTTACGTAGTTCTTTTGATTAAATATAAAAATAAGTTTTTTTAAATAACATTTATTTTTTATCCTATTTTTTCAGACATTAGTCAACAAGTTTTATGCTCATTAAAAAGCTTATTAATTGCTTTTGGAAACATAATATTAGTTTTATCGGCTTAATAAATCGCAAATTCTTTTGTCTCCAAAAACACTTTCAAAAAACTAATACATTTCTGAAAATTTGAGAAGATCTGTTATTATTTTCAATCTGGAAAATATTTAAACAATTATTATCGGTAAAAAGTAATCATTAAAAAAGTAATAATGTTTTAGCGTGTTATGTTTTAGCGTGAGGTAAAATGACTAAGCAATTAGGCTTAGTTAATATTATGTTTCCAAATACTTCTAATAAATTTTCAAATGAGTATAAATGTTGCCTACTAATGTATGAAAATATAGGCTAAAAGAAAAATCATTTAAGAACAAACTACTTATATTTCTAATCAAAAATCTCTCCAATCTACTCATTTTACAAACCCCCTTTTACACTTCAACAATTAGATGTTGGAACACAATGCTTATTCAGAATCTACGTCTAACAGCCTTGGATGTGCTATTTTTAAATTTGAATAATTAGTGCGTCATGATAGGAAATAAGCAAAATTTCATAAAGTATGTTAATTATTTATTTATTTATTGACTTATTTATTTATTTGTATATTTTGCATTTTGGATTTAGAAAAAAAATTTATTGCTAATTTTACCCCACCTGCTACACATTTTACCCCATCTTTATGGAATAAACTACTCTTAATAGCATTTAATATCTTTGCATTTAAAACTAATATAACAGCAAATTTTTTTCAGGTGTGAAGAGGATGAATACATTGCCTAAAGTGATTCAAAAAAGTTGTTACTTTTATATTATAAGTAACAGAAAACAGTTCAGGAATGCACGAATGTCCATTCTATACCCGTTTTACCCCTATCACACCCTATTTCATGAAATATTTCAAAATTTAAATAGTTTTCTATGGAGAATTTTAAGTAAAAAACAAAGTATATTGCGTTTTGTAGAAATTCTCTCATTTCGTTGGACAAGCCTGCTGACGTACATACAAAAAAAAATATTAAAATAATATTTCTAAAAAGGTATTAGGTTAATGTAAAGATGAGGATTCTCTCACAATATTTATTTTAAAAACATTTCATAATTTAAATAGTTTTCTATGGAGAATTTTAAGTAAAAAACAAAGTATATTGCGTTTTGTAGAAATTCTCTCATTTCGTTGGACAAGCCTGCTGACGTACATACAAAAAAAAAATATTAAAATGATATTTCTAAAAAGGTATTAGGTTAATGTAAAGATGAGGATTCTCTCACAATATTTATTTTAAAAACATTTCATAATTTAAATAGTTTTCTATGGAGAATTTTAAGTAAAAAAACAAAGTATATTGCGTTTTGTAGAAATTCTGTCATTTCGTTGGACAAGCCTGCTGACGTACATACAAGAAAAAATATTAAAATAATATTTCTAAAAAGGTATTAGGTTAATGTAAAGATGAGGATTCTCTCACAATATTTATTTTAAAAACATTTCATTGAACGGATTAGCAAATTGCTTGAGACAAGAAAATTCACGAAATTGATAGAAACAGGACCCGAAGTGAACGCTATAGTAATAAAACAGACAAAAGCATTTAAAAATCCAGCTATAAAGTTTGAGTGATATTTGAAAAACGCTTTGAGAATAATAGAGAAATAGCTTTTTAGATAATGTATATTCTTCAAAAATGGCATGTAAGTTTAAAAAAGAGGTCCAGATTTCTTAAAGATTGATAGAGACTGAAATAAACTTTAACACGGCAAATAACATGAATACTTTAAACATCATTGTAGCATTTTAAATATGGTTAGCTAAATAAATTCAAATTATTGAATCCGTTAACTGCCAACGACAGTGACCATTGTATAAGCACCCTGAAAATCATGAAAACTGTCAAAATGTATTACAGCCTTTCGGCGACGACCACCAGATTTAGAGAAAAAAAAATTAGCGATGCCCAAAATGTTTAAGTAAAATAAAAAGAAGACGACTACTAAATATTTCCTAGTGATTAATATAAATTGATATTTAATGCGATTCCTTTAACTCGAGCAAAATAATACGCTCTCAGATATTGAGTATAAACTCTCTTCAGCTTAAAATAAGAGAAAATCTTTAAAAATAGGGAGCAGGGTAGATATTCAAAATTTTGCAGTTGTCTACGGTCTTATCCATATCATTCACGAACAAAATTTAAAGCCGATAGGTAGAATTATGAGGATCTGTAAGCATAATTACCGTAAAATGTTTTGTTTTGAAGTGGTGCAACACGAAGTCTCCATATCTCTGGATTTTTACTCATATCCTGACATCAAAATGACGTAGATCTCACTTACGACATTTCACTTTCTTCACTATCGTTAAACCACCGGATATTGAGGGAGGTAAAATTACGGAAAATTGCTTAAAAATCAGGGACCGAGTGGATTTTCAAAATTTTAAGACAGCGCAGATCTTTTGTTCTGTATTTGCTTACTAAGAAAATTTTCACGCATTTTCAGTATGGATGTGCAATAAGATTTTCTTAACCAGTGTATAGCTTGATTCCTTTTTAATGTTTTACCTGTAATTAGGCAATTCTTGTTTTGATATAAGCGCACGATTTCACTATAAAAATTTTCAAACACGTTATGATTAAGTACTTTTTTTTACACTAATTACTGAATCTATACATGATTTCGGAGTCAAAACTAAGCGTAGAACCTGTATAGAGTACTGTGTATATGGTTACGTCATTTTCCTTTTGCGAGGACAGGCAATTGTGATGTGTTACGTCTGCACCGTACAATGAGATACATAACGCACTGTCATTCCGGTATACATGCCGCACTTTTTTTTTGTACGAGACGTTACAATTAGTGAAAGTATAATTTTTCTTCGTGTCTTATTTTGTATATTACTCAATTTATGTTACTGGAGTATATTTGCTGAATTTGATTAAGTGTTATTAACATTTTTTTTTTCCTTTTCATTTTACGCAAACTGACCAAGTTGGGTATGTTATTAGTCTTTAATTATAATTGCAATAATTCTGCATTTTAACGTTTTGGCTTAAATGAAATATTGTTTTCGAAAACCGGATAAATTATTGGTTCGTTTACAGATTTTATTAGAAACCCCCACATTTAAAATAGTAAAAGAATGTTAAAACAAATAAAACAATGTAAGCACTATTTTACTCTTTTTTTTTTCATCTCGAGTACACTGATATTACGTTGTTGATGAAATAGTTAAAACTGAATTAAAAAATATAAGAATTTAATTTTAGTAATGAACTAAGTAGGCAGATTGATATTGATTTAAACCTACTAGTACGTCTCTTTATACTAATTTAGTATCTTTTTGTAATTAAATGGGTAATTAAAGTCCAGATATGAGTTTTTTCCGAGTACTTTTTCATTTATTATTTCACCCTGTTCTTATGACAGGCGCGGCATAACTCTCGCACAAGAACAGTGTCTCACCGGCAATGCAATGTTTTAGAAAAAAAAAATATTGTTACAAAATTATAATTTGTTTTATAGATTTTTTTGTCGCAGCACACATGTTCTATGTTCCACTATAAATAGCATCGTACCATTTATTTTACTGTATGTGCAGCCTGGGAGTTTTTACACAAATTAATATATATACTAGCTGCGTACCCGTTCTCCGCACGGCAGGGAACGAAACTTTTTCTTACATGTATAGTTCGAATTGATTCCAGTGATATGGGATCTAAAAATAAGCAAAATGATTTGACTCTTGGCGTAAAGTTACTCATTAGTTATTTGTAAAGTTAGTATAAGTACTGACCTGAGACTATTGTTAATATTATGACGCAAAAAACTATGTCCGTGTCATTCACGATCAGCAAAGAAAAGCGTGACGGTTCGCAGTGAAAATTCCTAATATTCAAAATGTCTCATTTCTGCATCATACTTTAGATTTAAGTTAGATTTAAGTTATGCCATTACTACCATGCTTTTTTAGATTTAAGTTATGCCATTACTACCTTAGATACTACATGAAGTGGAGAACCGTTTTATTTTATAATTAAATAGTTGTGTACCCGCTCTCTGCAAGGCAAGAAGAGAACATTTTCCTAAAAAATGTGATCATAAATACTTGTGAGAAAACAGAATCTCCAAGAAAAAAGAAAGTTCTGTTGAAACTACCGCGGGATATATTAACGCGACGTAGAATTACTTAATGTTTTGTTAGCTGCGATGTAATACGGCTGTTAAAAAATGAATAGAAGACATACAAAAAATCTATACACAAAATATTTATAGTGTACACAAAATATTTATTAATGCGGTATATTGTGGTTTGATATATTTTATGACGTATTTTATGAAAAATAAAACAAATTTCATAGATGGAGGCCAAATTCATTAATGCCCGGTGTCCCTGTTTGCCATAATCAGGCCCTGTTTAATACCGCATTATATTTCCTGCTATTCGAAAACTTGACCCGTTTAAAATCTCAATCGAAAATAATGCTGTATAATTAATTCACTAGTGAAAAAACAGCATTCAATTATTTATCTGGCAACGTAAAGTAAAATATAGAATTATTTCATGCGTGGCGTATGTTTTGCTTGTGAGTCCGTTATTCTGATTGAGTTTCGAAAGAGGTTTTAAACTAATGACATCAAAATCACGCACTTTTCACATGCGAAAACTCAGTTATTTTAAAGTAATTTTTTTTTTCAACTGGCAATTTTAATCATTGTTACTGTCTCCAAGACAACCAAAACGCAAGATATAACACCGAAAATTTTAAGCTGCTGCAATTGAAATGGAAATTGTTCTTTACTTAAAAACTCGTAAAAAAACTCCTAATTTATATTTTTCCTCCGTTCTTTTTTTAAAAGCGGGCGAATTGTATGCTCCGTCATTTGAGAAAATATAAAAAAGTTGTGACGGATAGAATTCAAGATGCAGCAATTTTAAAAATATTTTACGAAACTCAGCGTCAAATTTAATTTTATTTGAAAAATTCCCAAAAATCTGCCAATTATGTTACACAGTCCGAACAAACAATTTTTAAAAGAAAGATTTCTCCTCTATCCGATGATGTAAATTTCGTTTTCTTGAGAGTGTAATTACCGGCGTTATTACGTATTAAGCGAGAAAAATCGCTAAAAATCGCACAAAACATAAAATAAAACATTTTCTAATTCGAATTTCGAAGAAATCGCTTAGAGGCGTGTTAGGATGTGTCCTAGTGAAGCCGTATGCAAAATTCGGTAGATCTGCGACAAACCGTCTCGGCGCAATGCGATCCAGAGACGCGCGCAAAAAGATCGGTGGTCACAAACTTGTCTACAAACCTACATAGCTACATACAATGTTTACTCTCGGATTTTATTACGTAAGATGTTAAAGTGAAAACCCGAAATCAGTCAAAATCCAAATTAACTAGGGAAAACGCGTTCTGACTGAGTGCATTAGGGAAAACCCGAATTAACTAGGCAAAACGCGTTCTGACTGACAGCGCTAGGCAAAACCCGAATTAACTAGGGAAAACCCGTTTTATTGGAGTAGCGGTAGCACGTTTTCGAGGGGCCCCCTACAGCGTCGGCATATTTTCCAGGGGGCCCCCTACAGCGATGGCCGGACCCCCTGATTTTTTTCGGGTCTCGCAAAGGGCCAGCTTTAGCATATTTTCAATTGGGCCCCCTAAAGCGATAGCCGGACGCAGTAATAGGGAGTTTGTGCATACCGTTTGTTCCTACGCTAACGTTAACGCTATCCGCTATACGCAGTATTTTGACCAACCATGTTTCGCATTTTAAGTGTGCGCATGCGCTTTATTGTCCAATGTCATTTAACGTTAGCGTTACCGTGAGTGAAACCGGGCCTGCACAAACTCCCTAATGTTTTTTGGGTCTCGCAAAGGACCAGCGTTAGCATATTTTCCAAGGGGGACCTACAGCGGTGCCGGACCCATTGATGTTTTTTGTGTCTCGCAAAGGGACAACATTAGCATGTTTTCGATTGGGCCCCCTAAAGCGATGGCCGGACCCATCGATGTTTTTTTGGGTCTCGCAAGGGGCCAGCGTTAGCATATTTTCCAGGGGGCCTCTTAAAGCTATGGCCGGACCCAGTGATGTTTTTTTGGGTCTCGCAAAGGGCCAGCGTTAGCATATTTTCGAGGGGGCCCCTTGAAGTGATGGCCGGACACACTGATATTTTTTGGGTCTCGCAGAGGGCCAGCGTTAGCATATTTTCCAGGGGCCCTACATCGGTGGCCGGATCCACTGATGATTTTTTGGGTCTCGCAAAGGACAGCGTTAGCATATTTTCGAGGGGCCCCCTAAAGTGATGATCGGACCCATTGATGTTTCTTTGGGTCTCGCAGGGGGTCAGCGTTAGCATATTTTCCAGGGGGCCCCTACAATAGTACCGGACCCACTGATGTTTTTTGGGGTCTCGCAAAGGGCCAACTTAAGCATATTTTCGAGGGGGCACCTTGAAGTGATAGCCGGACCCACTGATGTTTTTTTGGGTCTCGCAGAGGGTCAGCGTTAGCATATTTTCGAGGGGAACCCCCTACAGCGGTGGCCGGACACAGTGAGGACTTTTGGGTCTCGCAAAGGGCCAGCAATAGCATATTTTCGAAGTGAGAGCAAGATCCAATTTTTAGTGGATAAAGCATTAACATTCCTGAATTCACATGGGAAAACATGAGGTCCGGCCACCACTGTAGGGGGCCCCCCTTTCGAAAATATGCTAACACTGGCTCTTTGCGAGACCCGAAAAAAGTCAGTGGGTCTAGCCATCGCTTTAGGGGGCCCCCTGGAAAATAAGCCTCCGCTGTAGGGGCCCCTCGAAAACGTGCTACCGCTACTGGAATAAAACGGGTTTTCCCTAGTTAATTCGGGTTTTGCCTAGCGCTGTCAGTGAGAACGCGTTTTGCCTAGTTAATTCGGGTGTTCCCTAACGCACTCAGTCAGAACGCGTTTTCCCTAGTTAATTCGGGTTTTGACTGATTTCGGGTTTTCACTGTAACATATGTATATATATATATATATATAGGGTGAATCTAAACTCTTGGGCAAAACTTTAAGGGGTGATTGGGCACATAATAAGGAATAAGAATCACATAGCAATGTGGGGTCGTGGGGTCAAAAACGCAGTTTTCACTTACCTGGTCATAATCACTTCGTGAAAAGTATTAAAGTGTGCGTGTAATTTCTTAACCAAATTTCAAAAACAATAAGCTCGTCTCCAAAAATTTAATCCGTGAAATAAAATAGAATTTTTAAACTATGAATTTTAGTTTGTTTTCGGAGAAAAGTACATTAGTTTCTGACGAACAAGGGTCGGAAAGTGCACTGTTGTTTCAGTACTTTTTCCAAAGTGATTATGAACAGCTACACGAAGACGATGTTGCCGACCCCACATTGCTATGTGATTCTGATTCCTTATTATGTGCCCTATCACCTCTTAAAGTTTTGTCCAAGAGTTTAGATTCACCCTGTATATATGTGGCATCAGTCCCGGAAATACCCTTTAAGAAATAATAAGTTTGTATGGTTGGGTTACTGGCACTAAGCACCATTTTTTTTTAAATCCTCAGAACGGGCTGTTAATACTGGAATGCTTATAGTGAAAGAATGCACCTAGAAATAGCTGCAACTTGTTAGAATAATGCGGTAAAGGGAATTTATTATCGAAAGTCTGTCTTTTGCGCCTTTCTGTTTGCTACCGCTTAATTTTTCTAGTTAGTGACGAATCATTTTAAGAGTTTGCTAGGAAAGGTATAACTTACTACACAAATGAAGAAATATCCGTCAAATTACGCCTGAGTTTCACTCACGATTATGTGCAGAGATCAAGTGCAGTTTAGTTAATTAAAAAAACAATAATAATGGAATTCCTGCAAAACATCTTATTATACAGACTCTAAAATGATGAAGCACAACCCTGATTAATGATGATATATTCATAACATCATACTATTTTCAGTTTAGCATATGCACAGACAAATCTGTATATTTCTGCACATTTCTGATGTTGGATAGACGTTTTCGAACTTAAGGCATGTTGATTTATATATGTGGCTGTAAAACTTGCAAGTAAACATTCATATATTTAGCGCCTGCAGAGTTAGAAATTATTTTTATTGCGTGATTCTATCTCTTTAAATATTTATTCCTGTTTCTTTTTAATTTGAAATTCCTTTAGTATTTTCTAGTTAATTACACTACAAATTTTGTAAGATTTGGAAAATTTATATTGATCTGCATGACGCAAAGGAAAAATAAATTTTACTGAAATTATTAGACAAGTATTTACATTTAAATGCACATAATGAATATATATATATATATATATATATATATATATATCTGTGTATAGAAAAATGTGTATAAATATTTCTCACAACAAATAACATATGTTGTAAGCGTAATTTTCAATTAAGAATCCAAACTGATGCAATGTTCAGCTTGTGGCAGCTTGTTGCAGTTTCCTAATTGAATCTGTAATTGAAACTTTAAAAATACTTTATAAGCCTGAAGTAACCGAATAATTTATTATTTTTTAGAATATACATACTATGTTTAGAAGAATCCAAAGTATTTTATTTCTTTAGGTCCTTCTGTGTATGGTTTTTTTATGCCATTATTTAAAGCTAATATATTCATTAAAACAGAAAGCTACCCATTTGGAAGCATGCAAAAGGATACTCTACAATTAAGTAATCGCTTCAAAAATTCGTTGTACACTCGAAGTTTTAAAAGAGAATAAATCCAATTAGGTTTATTGCTATGTTTAAAAATTTCATATCTCTTTTAAAAGAAAAAAAGAAGTTGACAAGAATAAAGGTTTTTTTATTCTTTTACATTTTATGAAGATTTCTTTTTAAATGTCGACTAATTAAAAATAAAGGTTTAAGACAAGCTTTGAAATTATTTTTTTAAGTTCCTCTAACTGAAGCTTCATTATAAATGCTGATATATATTTTTACGTATTATAATTGAAACTCTTTAATTTTTAAATTATGCTTTCAGGTTAAATCTCCGTCATTTGAATAAGTTTTCCTGAAAATAAGGATAAAGATTTTCCCTTTTGAAATGATTTAATTCACAATTAGCACTGAAATAAAAGTTGCATTCGTTTATAAACCTAAGCAGGAAATAGTTATTTTGTGTATGAGACTAAATTATGTGCATTTTATTGCATGTGTTATACATAAATTGAAAAAGACAATTCCTATTTTAACATATCTATCTTGGTATAACTTCTGCAAATCACCATGAAGATAGCCAATGAAATTTAATCGAGGTGGAAAACAATTCACGTATTTTTAAAACTATTCACTATGTTAAAAATTATTGATTTTATTACTTTAAAACTGCTCACTAATCAGACGGTGTTTGTACAATAAAAAAATTAACCATCAGGGTATTTTCAGTTCCAATTAACATACAGACAAAAGCAATGCACCAGTAAATGTACTCTAATATTGATTGCTTTAGTGAATTTTGTATTCAGAGTTCATCTTGGCATTAAAACCGAACTTATTTTTTTAAATTTCAGTTGAAAATTTAATATTTTAAATCATCAGTCTAAAAAATTAAATAACCCTTTCATTTACTTTAAGAAAGAATAATGTAACCACTGAAAAATGTTCTGAATAATGTTAAACTAAAACTTTCAGCTTTAAGGGGATGGTGGACACCCCAGTTAAAGCTTAACCATGGAGAAAAAACCGCGTATGTCTACAGGAATTTTTTAAAAAGATATTAGGGTTTGAAAAAAATTAAAGGGACAGTTCAATGTCCACAAAAATGCAAACGAACGCGTCCATAAACAGGTCACAATTTTTATTGAACGTTTTACAAAATAAGCTAATATTCGAATGAAATTATTTTAAAAATATGTTTTGTTAAGGTAAAATCATAAGTAAAATTATTCAGAAGAGACGGTATTAAAGGTAAATGGAAAATGACACTTTAAACTGTATTTTCTCCAAATCAAGTTTTTTGTGATTTTCTTGCCTTCAAAATGCTCCATGCGACTTAATTTTGGTCGGAATTGTACAACATTGACTATAAACATTCTTCTCATATATTACAATAAATCTGTGTATCCTTTTTAAATAGGGTCGAAATTTCGATTTTGAAATTTCACTTTTATTTACGAAAACTGAAAAATTTCGAGAAAGTTTGGTAAATATCCATGAAAATATTTCTAAAAAATGAACTACTCGGTCGAATCAAAAACCGATACACAGACTTTCTTTAAATATATTTGTTACAAGTCGGGTTCTTTCCCATGTTCGGAGACGGGGTGATTAACGAAGCAGACAATGTTTAGTCCCAATATATTTTTTTTTTGACACATGGTTAAAGGGACACAAAACACTTTTTACACTATAAAACATTAAACTACAACATTTCTTTTCAGCTCCCTGGCATGAACCGCCAGCTAGAGCTCCTTTTTCGGACCTCTCTCCTCTCCCTCTCCTCGAGCGGAGCTGACCGTCGCTAAAACAAATACGGGGTTGCCACCCGTAGTTCAGGGGCAAGGTTACCAGGATTGGCGAACCTAACAATATTTTTATGCTATTATAAAACACAATTACTAAAAACAAGTTAAAATTAAAACGCAGGGAGCAGTTTTCCGAAACTAAAAAATTAATTAATTTTTAATTAATTACTTATATTTTTTAAAAAATTAAATTTTTTTCAGTTGTTTATAGTGCTTTCAGTTTAATATATCAAAATTCAAAATTTCATAATCCTATCGTATTAAATAAAAAAAAGAACTTTTTAATGTCCACCATCCCCTTAAATCGTAACATCTAAAATAGTGAATGCATTTTAATGTACTATACTTTAACTTAAAAAAATCTGATGTGTCCAGCACATGACTTTCTTACACGTCTATTAAATCATAAATGTTTTCTACGCACTTCCTCTAAACTTATTTGTTTGAAAGAGATAAAATATCAATAATAGTAAGGTTTAGCGATTTCTAGCGAAATATTTCGGTATCGCCAAGCTGAGTTCAATTTGAAAGATTTCCTTCTGACACTTTATTTGGCGATATTTCACCAGAAGCCGACAAACTTGAGATAGTTTGCGAGATTTTAGGGATAGCCAAAGTAGTTATTGACCAGACTTTCAATGAATTGAATGGATCCATACACCTTAATGTATTTAAAGTCATTTGGTTCACCCTGTAAATAAATTCCCAGTCGATTGCTGTCAAAAAAGATATTGAAAACAGTTACATATTATAATATAGCTATAAATACAAAAGTTCAAAATTCTACCGGTTAAAGCTTTAAGAGTTATACAAAATACGAAATAATTCTTGGCGCCAAATTTGGCGATATTTCGGCAAACTCGTCAATTTCGACGACATTTGGCGAGATTTTAAGCATGGACCAACAACGACAGATTATCGCCAAATTTGGAGATATTTCGCCAAGAACGATGACAAATGGCGATACTTTGGGCATGGACCAAATGACTGACTATCGCCAAATTTGGCGACATTTCGGCAAAACTCGCCAAGGTCGAGGACAGACGGCGAGATTTTGGGCATGTACCAAACAATGACTGTCTACAATTGTATTATAGTGAAGATGTCCATAGACATTAAAGTACTGAAATTCTTTTCGGTGGTCCTGTAAATAAAAAATTGGTGAAATTGGTGTTCATAAACTGATTAACAATAAATGTGTTCATAAATTGCGGGTATTCATAAACTAAGAAATTTTTCTTCGTTGGATGAAATTTATAGACTGGAGTAGTTCATAAACTCAGGTTGATTATAAACAAAGCAGTTATATTCAAAAAGTGGGTATTCAGATAGAGGGTGTTCGAGAACGTTGAGTTTATGAATTGGCGTGTTTGTAAACTGTGAATGACAGTTACAAACACGCCACAGCAATTATATTCAAAAAGTGGGTATTCAGATAGAGGGTGTTCGAGAACGTTGAGTTTATGAATTGGCGTGTTTGTAAACTGTGGATGACACAGCTGAGGGCATTTATAAACAGAGGTTACATATAATGTGATATTGTTATAAACTGAGGGTTGCTGTGCTTTTGTTGTTATATCTTTTAAGAGTGCCTTGGGATTTAATGTGTTGAACTTTAATTTAAGATTTGTTATAATACTATGGCTGCATTCGTAAACGACAAACTCGTTGCACGAGTTTTCGTAAGAAAACTGGAATGCGTGTGTTTAACCCATTTGCGCCCAGATATTTTTGCGACTTTCTTCGATTTTTGCTAATACCTGGAATAATAGATAAATTTCTGATGTCAACTTTTTGAACAAGGGGTGATTGCTTTTAAAATCAGGATGCATAAAAATTTAAATGTCTATATTCTACTTCGTAATGTTAAAATATTTTGTGGAGTTGAGGTTCAATGCTCGTGAATAAAGGCCAGGAAAAATAAATAACGTTTTCGACTAATAGCGATAATGTCGTCCCAAAAAAGGGACACTAGGCATAAATGGGTTAGTGCTGTCAGTGGTTATCAGTTTCTTTTGACTTTACGAACAACTTCAGTTTATTTAGTTTCGTAGCCTAGGAGACGTGTTTGTTTACAATTCCCGAATGCGTAAATTTTGCTGAGGAGAGTTTTTAGTACATACTCAATTTTTAAAAGAAAGTTTGGCCATAATTGAAGTACGCAAATCAAAATTTAGAAATTTCAACTTCATTTCTTCAAAAGTATTTAGCAAGAGAAGTTCAAATTTCGCTAATAACGGATTAAATCAACTTCAATCTCAACACTAAAACATGCATTTTTGAATTTACTAAAATGAAAAATACAAAAAAATCATTACCTTTGAAAAATTATGTACCTTCGCAGTATTTTCTAACGTGCGCATGAATTTCCTCCTCGAAAAAATAATACTTGCAGCTTTAGAAAGCGTAAAATACTTTTCACAAAAACATACTTTTCCATAACAACGGACGCCATTTGAAAACAACAACAACGTGCAGCAAGTGTATCTTCTAAACAACTGACGAAACCTTAGCAGAGATCGGTTTATTTGGTTTGAAACGAATCGCACTCAGTTTTGTATACGAACGCTCTAGTTTAAAAACTGTATGCACTCAGTTTCCTTTACGAGCGCTTTAGATTAAAACTCATTGCACGAGTGTAACTCGTTCGGCGTTTACGAATTCAGCCACTTTAAGGATCTCCGAGGCGGGGGGGGGGGGAAAAGAAAACAATTGAAAATACATAGCCATCCTGGTGGATACTGCCTCCATCTAGTCGAATCGTCTGGCTACGGGCCTGTTATTCGTAAGTGATTGGTATATATAACTTTCCTGTTCGAAAATCCAAATGCCTTTTTTCCGGAGCTGTACAATAGGCATATTTTATGTTATTTAAAATTATTTATTTGTATCATGCAGTTTAACGGAACGTTATTATTACTTCAAAAATGTTCTATATTTATAACATAAATTTTTTATAGATTTTTTTCTTTTATTTGTTCTTGTTGTTAATCTCAAATTCATTAAACTTCGTTAACTGAAAATTCTTTTCTAAAGGAAATTTTAACAGTTAGCAAAGCCGGTAACTAAAGTTCGAACTTCAGTGTTATCCAAATATATTTTCACTGAAGAATAATGAGAATGACCTATATTTACAAATAAAAGAATATTAAAAATAAATAAAGAGAAAATTAAAAGCTCAAAAGATTTAGAGTTATCAGAAAAGCTAAGACAACAGCAACGACAACAGAAAACATATTTCATAAAATGACAGACGAATTTCACGATTAACTATTAAAATAAACTTCACGATCTAGGTATTCCTAAACCCATGCACTAGACTAGAATCTTTCTACACGGCATTATTTTCCCTATGCTAGCGAAAGCGGGTAGAAAGCACGAAAGTTCCGCATTTACCTTGCATTTTGTGCCGGAAGCGGCAACGAGCCATTGACGAGATTACCGAGTTGAGCTGGTGGGCAAACCAGCTAAATTAAGGGCGATTGGTATGCTCTGATCACCAATTCCTTTGTGGCAGAACACACCAATTGGTTAATCCCAGGTTAGCAGTTTGTTTTAACCCATTGATGCTTAGTGTCCCTTTTTTGGGACGGCATTATCGCTATTACAAATAAAAGAATATTAAAAATAAATAAAGAGGAAATTAAAAGCTCAAAAGATTTAGAGTTATCAGAAACGCTAAGACAACAGCAACAGCAACGACAACAGAAACATATTCATAAATGCAGACGAATTTCACGATTAACTATTAAAATAAACTTCACGATCTAGGTATTCCTAAACCCATGCACTAGACTAGGAATCTTTCTACACCGCATTATTTTCCCTATGCTAGCGAAAGCGGGGTAGAAAGCAGCGAAAGTTCCGGCATTTACCTTGCATTTTTGTGCCCGGAAGCGGGCAAACGAGCCCATTGACGAGATTACCGAGTTGAGCTGGTGGGCAAACCAGCTAAATTAAGGGCGATTGGCATGCTCTGATCACCAATTCCCTTCGTGGGCAGAACACACCAATTGGTTAATCCCAGGTTAGCAGTCTGTTTTAACCCATTTACGCCTAGCGTCCCTTTTTTTGGGATGGCATTATCGCTATTAGTCGAAAACGTTATTTATTTTTACTGGCCTTTATTCACGAGCATTGAACCTCAACTCCACAAAATATTTTAACATTACGAAGTAGAATGTAGACATTTTAAATTTTTATGCATCCTGATTTTAAAAGCAATCACCCCTTGTTCAAGAAGTTGACATCAGAAATTTCTCTATTATTCCATGTATTAGCAAAAATCGAAGAAAGTCGCAAAAATATCTGGGCGCAAATGGGTTAACCCATTTATGCCTAGCGTCCCTTTTTTGGGACGGCATTTTCGCTATCAGTCGAAAACGTTATTTATTTTTCCTAGCCTTTATTCGCGAGTATTGAACCTCAATTCCACAAAATATTTTAATATGGCCAAGTAGGATGTTGACATTTCAATTTTTATACATAATGATTTTAAATGAAATCATCCCTTGTTTAAAAATTTGACATCAGAAATTTATCAATTACTGCTGGTGTTAGCAAAAATGGAAGAAAGTCGCAAAAATATCCAGGCACGAATGGGTTAATGTTTGATATTTCTGCCGAGTAATATAAACGAAGCAATTATTCGCTAAGCTGAAGTAGGAAATTTGGCTTACACTCTGCTACTTTTCTGAGAGGGTAAAAAGGCAGAATTCAGATGATTCGGACCCTGGGCTTTGGTGCAAAGGGCAGCTGAAGTTTTCAAATTTCTGTGCTTATAAATTAATAAATTAAATTACTGAAATTAGACATTTTAGGCGTTATACATAATTATTTAATCAATGTATCGTTGTTGTTGTTGTTGTTATTATTGCGGTTATTACTATTTTTCTAATTCTAAAATTTAAGGAAGGAGAAAAAATGAATAGAAAATCTAGAAGACTGACTTCCCCATCTTTAATCGGAAAGCTGGAAACTCAAACGGGTCACAGAAGCAATAATACGAAAATTTACCATCGCCTACGTATCTTTGCTACCAACTGAGAAACACGCTAGAATTATACGGAATGCCATATATCCCACCGCTCATTGAAAGTATTTAAACGACCCTTTCAGGAAACTTGCTATTCCTAAAATTACTAAACTTCCAAGCTTTAAAAACTTGCTGCTAAAATTATTGTTCTGCTCAAAGTTTTAAAGGCATTCATTACAAAATCAAACTAAACTTATTCACAAACTGTTAAAAAAGAAAAGAAAAAATAGTCGTCTTACAAAAATATAAGTTTAAATTAAACCAATTTTAAACAAATATAACCTTGCCTCTTTAAAAAGTGCTCTAAAATGTTTCAATAAGCCTGAGCATTGCTCCCTTCTAAACTGTGGGCTCAATCCAGCAGTTGGTTGCGTGCTAACCATTGGAATAATTGATATGTATTAATGATTTGCGAAAACAACGTCAAAGGTCTTATCTATCCGCTTACAGACTGATCTGGATGCTTGTGACTATACCATTCCTAAGCCTCTTATAATTTGCATACGATAAAATATTGTTGCTGTGCAATTTTAAGAAGAAAAAATCTGGCAACAATGCATCTGAAAGCTAATCGCGCGTGTTCGTGTATAAAAGATAACCCTTTCCGTTACCCTCTCTTTTCTCTCTGCTGGATTTCGGTGAGTGTATTAAGCTTTGACTAATTTTTTTTTTTTTTGTGGGTTGGTATCCGTGTTAATTCAATTGGTAGAAGATTCGGCATAGTATGAGCGTAATGCAAGATTCCTGTATTAAGGGAAGTTCTTAACTTTAAGCTTCGTGGTATTTGGAAAATCATTTTTCCGCTCTCCGGCCTTCCCTCAGATTAGTACGGTAATTTGCTCTGATAAATATTTATTAGGCATAATGTCTTATGTATTTCTTAAAGCGTCGTTATAAGTAAAGGCATAGTTGTAATGCAGCGTTAAAGGAAACTAAACTTCTTTGCCTCGATGTTGCTAGTTTCTACTAGTATTTGAAGCAAAGCTTTATAACACAAGATCTTCATTTCGGAAGCTGCGTTGAAGATTAACTTAAAACTTGAAACTGCGTGCCTTCTTAAGATTGTCTTCGGAAATGAATATATTATAGACATTTCGCTTGTGCATTAAAAGCTCTCTTTATAGCCTATCTACATTTAGTTTTAATGCTTCTGTATCTCTACAGAAACGTTAATGTTTGCTTACTTTGCATGATACTTATTTTTTCTAAAAGTGCGTTGTCTCGAACCCCTGTAACATGTACTTCGCTATAAATTGACTTTAGTACGTTCTTCAAACTAGCACTTTTCAGCAACTCTATTTTGTGTGCTCTACCTTTCGATTGTCACTTTCTACGCAAGATAAAACTAAGGTCCTAAAGATCTATTTAAGATCTTTAAAATAAGCGACTCTCCAATTAAATACACTTACTACGTGGTTAAATGATTTGCAAGTATCATTGCACTATGAGTATCTAAACCTTTTTATATATATAATTAAAACTGGCCTACCATGCAATTTTCGTTGCGTCATTCTTATGACTTTCACTCACGGAACTAAACACGTAAAAGAATACTAGGGAATCGAACCCCGGACGTAAGACACGGCACACAGGGATTATATTCCAACTATACTTCACCTTCAAATATTGCTTTCAAAGTGTATCATAATCCATGAGTATATCGTATTTGCCTTCTTTGTTCCATGAAACACTTTTGGGGACTTGAAATCTGTAAAAAATCTCCTACGAGATGCTTTAGATTCACTCACTCCTGTACAAAAAGTTTTAATTCTAAGTTCACAAATTTTTAGCTTTTAATGTAGAAGTTATGCTTCAGAATGACGTCACGTCAATGAACACTCCATAGTGGAATTCTTGGATCTTTAAGTGAAATTTGTTTTGTCTCTGAATATAGTGTTAACAAACCCTTTTGCTCAGCTGCATGCATGTATTGTTAAAGTGCATCTCTTCATCTATTTATATTACTGTTAAAAATTTAGCATAACTCATTTCCTTTAGGAATAGAACGTAAGCTATTTTAATAATTTTGCCCCCCCCTACAACTTGGGGGCCCTAGGCCGTGGCCTAGTTCGCCTGTGCGGTAATCGGGCCCTGCCTTTCCCTTAATCTATAGCATATTCAAAGGGTTCGGTTAATTCACGCGAAACTTCATGGTTAAATTTTATTTATTAGCTCTTTAGCAGAGTTGCATAAACTAAACGTCTCAACCTTGCCATAGTTCTAAACGTAGACTGTGGCATCCCTCAACGTCCGGCACGTTAGGTGGTCGGGTACACCCAAGCTATTTTGACCACTACAATGAATGTGCGTATGATAAGATTATTTATAGCCTGGTACTCTTTTAAACTCTGTAGAAATGGAACCCCGAAACTGATTTTATCCCAACCTTTAATCGACCACGTGCTTAACTTTCGCTTTAAATGACAAATTAGTCTCGATCAAAATAAGTAATATTGTTGCGATTGAAAGCTGTTTTTCAGTGAAATTTCTTGTAAATATCTCGTTTATTTGACCTAGTCGGGCAACTCTGGTATCTAGGCGTGAGCGTCTTATGAATGCACTTGCAACTAATTCTTGGACCTCCTACGTAAAACATTGGGTTTCAGAATAAGATTTTGAATGCAGTATTATAAAGCTTTGAGCAAATCGCCGGCTTTAAACTTTATTCTCGACTCTTGACTGCCAGACTCTTGGTCTTGGATCGGACGCTTTATCGAACCTCGTATTTTGACTTCTAGTAGTCTCAAGATGCATGTGATGTCCAATATTGTCATGGTACAGGTGACTCGGACATCATTTTATCACGGAGATCGTAGAACTTCTTTAAGGCATGGTGCAAAATCTATTTTTTAAAATAGCAAAGACTTAATGTTAACTTGCCAAACGAGATTTTTGATCTCGTAACATGTACGTGTTTTTCCTTACTCGGAGGCTATGACTAGTTTAATGTACTATCTGGACTGCAGCAGTAACTGAACAGCATATTCCTAGTTTCATCGGCGTACTCTAACAATGAACCAATCTATAGCAGGCCATCCCTTGATTACAAAACCTTTCACTCTTTCCATACCATTTAATGACCTTTACCAATATTTGTTCCTAGGTGCAGTCATGGTTCTCCTCTTGAAAAACATGCAGTGTGGCAGGAAAGGTGCAGGTCTCGTCTTTAATGGTAAAGGACGCTGCGCGTCAAGATTCTTTTGCGACAAGTCTAACGAGTCCAAGAGTGATGTCTCGGAGCAGAAGGTTCAGGAAGGCAAGGATTACCTCGATAGGCGCGGAGAGTTGCTGAAGAAGGCTAGACCCTACTCCGCCATTCCTGAAATACCAATGGTTCCCATCTTTGGTAGTGCTTGGAAATATTTTCCTATCATCGGTAAGTTATGAATTGATCATACGATTGAACTCGTAATTAGAATTGATAGATAGCATTAAAGTTAACAGTAGAGTGATTTAACACAAACTACCAATTTTGGCTTTCTATAGGATAGCTCGCTGATTGCATTAGAGAAAGGACCTAAATTCTGCGAGCTGAAACTAATGCAAAACAGTTCGGTTAGCGGAATTCGGTAAATCGCCGCTATGGTGAATTTTGTGTATTGACTAGTTGGGATAGATTAACGTCGTGTTTCCTTTACGACGGGAGGACCCATATTTAAGGATTCTCCTGTCAGAATTAAACATGCTCTTCCAGTCTACAATGTGAAAGGTCAAATTTCATGTACTGTATAATCGCGATTTACGAGCTTGAAAGTTGATTTTGCATTTGCTTGCTCTTACTTAAACGGATCAATGGTTAAGGTTTTTCAAATGTAAACGCTAATATTAGATTGCTAGTGCGCTAGTTTTAAACTGGATCCCCGAGAAGTTGATTTTGAATCTTTAAAAGCACAGAGATGGTACTGCGACTCGGGTTTGGGGAGAGGTATTTCAATCTGGTTAGAATCTGGCTAGTTCCAAACGGCGGAAGGTCTAGTGACGAAAATCTACCGGTATAATCTTGAACGTATCAAATTAATTTTCGGAAGATTTGACTAGCAAGTTTGACAAATTCTTGCTTACAATTTTAACTCTGCTCTGTTCTTTGCCCCTAATGTAAGCTTTTATTTGCAGGAGAATACGATAGTAAAAAAATGTACGAAGCAGACTTCAAGAAGCAGAGACAATATGGTGATATTCTGAAAGAAAGATTCGGAGGACTTGAAATCGTAAATTGTTATCACCAAGATGCAAATGATGTACTTCTGCAGAATCAAGGAAGGTATCCAGAAAGAGCCGAATTCTCCACGCTCAAGGCTTACAGAGAGAAAAGGAAACATCGCTACGGGAAGCTCGGCTTGGTTGCAATGTACGTAGTCTTTTCAATACTTGAAACTTTCTTTCTTAACCCGTAAGCACGCGCGTCTACTTTTGTAACTTAAACAGTCGCATGGGGTAAATCTTACCCCCTTTTGTCTTTATATTTTTGACTAAAAACAAATTAAAAACAAATTTGTGGACTTATAACATAAAATACATCAGTTCTGTTACGTTTCATGGGAAGAAATCGTGCTTTTTATATTTATAGATTATCTGGCAGTTTCTTTAAACATCATGCTTTCTGAGAAGAAAATCGCATATGATATGCTTTATACCTAAAAACACTAATTTATTAATGATTAATTTCATTTAATAGCCTTTTGTCAATACATACCAGTAGTGTAACGTCAATTTACAGTTAATTAACATTTAGTTTATACTTTAACAACGTAATGAAACTTATTTAGTCGCACGGGAGTATTGAATCCCAAAGTGGAATTTTCATCCCTTCCGGATAACAAAGAAACGAAACTCCTTCACCCACCCCAACTTGACCTTGCCTTTGAAAGGTAGAAGACGGGGTAAACTTGTTCTCACAAAATTTCTCCCATTTTACGAAGAAAAAGTCGCTGGGGTAAGATTTACCCCAACGCGCCTGCTTACGGGTTAAGAAAGGGTAGTATGCAAATGACCGATATTAAGGAAATACTTGTGTGCGTAGTTAACTTTGGTTTAGAGTATAGTTATTGCGAAGAGCGCAATGAAGTGAAAGCTTAAGTTAACTTTATTTTTCAGAAACCTCCCATTTCAACTTTCCTAAATATGTCGCAGATTTATAAATTTTACACAACCGCGTGACTTAAAACTATTGCTTGAGCGAGATCATTGTTTGAGCAATTTTAAGGAATCTCTCAATTGCTTGGAACCATAGTATGCGTCTAGTAACTTTTCGATAAGATCTCAGTTCTAAACTTCGAGGAACTGTAGCGGTTAGTTGTATATTCATTCAATGACTTATGCAAACATATAAAACTAGATGTTATCAAAAGTTAGTTTGAAATGGCTACTCTTGACAAAGCCGCTTATAAACCGTGAAATTCCGAGCACAATTCTTACGAAAAGATTTGTTTATCTAAATTAAGGCAGTTTTCTGTACTACTCGCGCAAATCCAGCGTTTATTACATTCTGGAGACGATGGTTGCGGTTTCGGTCTTCCTTGAAGTCTTTCGCTGGGAAAAGCCACAGGTAGCTTTTCGGATATTCAAAGGACGTTTTTAGTCGTCGGCGTTCTCAATATGTTGCCCATGGTTGTGAAAGGCTTCCTTGATTTCAAATGGATCTCTAGATAATTTTACTTACTAGAGTATCTAGTAATTATGAATGCCGATCATAATATTGGTCTAAATTTTAAAGGCAGATATTGTGGAGAATGTGACTAGGAAGAGTGCTTTGATAGAATATTCCGTTATTCTTGCAGACGTTCTCGTTATCTTCGTCACTGTTGCCTAAAGATCGAATATTTGTAGCACTACTCACTACTCGTTCAATTTGAAGATGCACTGAAAAAGTTGCAACAAAAGAACTTTTTAGAACATTCTCTGGTTAGGTATCAAATTATCGTTGCCAGAGATTGAATGTTCCATTAAACTTTGCAGAATATTACGTTTTGATCCTATAAAATAACTCTTTCGGATTTAAATGCGGCGCGGTAGAATTTGAATGTTCAGTTTCAAAATCTCGTCAAGACCTCGGTGAGTTGGCCATCCAGAATGTCGGTACGGCAAGTCTTCAAAAGTTGTGCATAAAAAGCGTACGTGAATTAAATAAATCAAAAGTAACGCTTTACATTCTTTAGTCTTTTTATAATCTAAACGCTTAATTTTCAGGCAAGGCGAGGATTGGGAAGAATTTCGCAGAGAAGTTGGTAACTCTGTTCACTTAATCCCGGACTTGAACAGGGATGCAATTGTTGACATTGCCAAAGATTTTGTTGAGCTGATTAGAGCCAAAAGGGATGCCTCTGGCGAAATTCCTGACCTTATGGATCTCTTGTATAAATGGGCCCTTGAATGTAAGTAAATTTTTTAAAATTTGTACATAAATTTCTTGTCAAATAATTTTAGATGCTCTTCCTAAAAATTTATCTTGGATGTAGTAGTCGTACCAGAATAAATTACGACTATTGAATTTTGATTTCTCATTATGCACCAACCGTTCAATATGGTGAAGGCCTCGACAATCTTAAACTAGGCGAATCTAGTCGGTCAAGTAATATCTTGAGCGAGTTTGAACTAGCTAAATTCAGTTATAATCTCCATGGGCACTGTAGCTTTTTGTTGGAAAATACCGTCGTAAGATTAAATTTCTTAAACCATTGAATGGATGTGAAACTGCGTAAATACTTGGCAAACTTTCTGTTCATTATTCAACAAAATTGGGAATATGCTAATTGGAGTTTCTTGGCCTGTTCTATGATTAACTTAAGATAAATCGCATCTATTGAGGAAAGCGACCATCACCACGCGATACTCTGCTCCATAAGACGGAACGCTCCTTACGGGGCTCGAAGACTAAATATGCGTTCATCCTCTTAAGGGGGTGGTGGGCTATGACATTACCAAAACCGCCAAAAAATCGCAATTTTTTATGTATTAATATTCTACGATTTTTACTGTACATGGAACAAAAAACCGCACTTCAACTTAATTAGTAAAAAAGTTATAAAAGTTTAAAAAAAGATCTCATAAATGGCCCTCTACATGTCCGAAAATTTTGGGCAAATGAATATTTTTCGCAGTTCAGAGTCTTTAAAATGCCCCTTGCTACACAATTTTTGAAGAAATCTTATAAAATTCATAACAGACTTAAGATGCATATAAAATTTTCTTCTTATCCGTTTAAATTTTGATGGTCATAAAGATTATAAAAATTAAAGTTTATGAACGTGAAAATTTAGTGAATTCAGTGTGGAAGTATAAAAATACTTCCAAAAAGTTTACTTTTCAACGAATCTCTAAATTAATAAGAAAATTTGTTCGGATTACATTTTTCGATAAGGTAAAATTGAGGGAAAGGATTAAAAATTGGCACACGAGGTATTTAGAAAATTAATTTTTTTAAATTTCAAAAAAACTTTTGGAGTTTTTAGTATTTTTGTCATAATTCATACATATACAAAAATTCCCAATTTTGGGTCGCAAAAAACCTTTTTATAACGTCTTAAGCTGGTTCCTGGAAAGCCAGAAATCTAAAGTTGGTTCTAGAAAGTCAATATTTTAACTTGAGAGTTATACCCTATTCAAATTGTGCAACATATCCCCCATTATTATGTCCCTTATTTAAATGTTTACGCAGTTCCCCTATACATATACTATATGGTTAAATAACTTTCTTGGTGACACTTCAGGCTCGTACTCTCTTAAAGGGATGGTGGACACCCAAATCATCAAAATTGGCCCAAAAATGAGTTTCTTTTACATACTAATATTCTACGGTTAAAGCTGAACCATGAAGAAAAAACGGCGTATGTCTACGGCAATTTTTTAAAAAGATATTAGGGTTTGAAAAAATTAAGAGGGACAGTTAAATGTCCACAAGAATGCAAACACGTAAATAAATACGTCACAATTTTTATTGAACGTTTTACAAAATAAGCCAATATTCGAATGAAATTATTTTCGATATGTTTAGTTAAGGTAAAATCATAACTAAGATTATTCAGAAGAGACGGTATTAAATGTAAATGGAAAATGACACTTTAAACTGTATTTTCTCCAAATCAAGATTTTTGCGATTTTCTTGCCTTCAAAATGCTCCATGCGACTTAATTTTGGTCGGAATTGTACAAAATTTACTACAAATATTCTTGTATATTGCAATAAATCCCTATCCTTTTTAAATAGGGTCAAAATTTCTATTATGAAATTTCACTTTTATTTACGAAAACTGAAAAATTTCGGGAAAGTTTGGTATATATCCATGAAAATATTTCTAAAATAAACTACTCGGTCGAATCAAAAACTGATAGACTTTTGAACTATATTTTTATGAAATTAAAAAACAAAATTACTAAAGTTAAAATTAAATCGCATGGAGCATTTTTTCGAAACTAAAAAATTTTTAATTACTAATATTTTTAAAATTTTTTCAGTTTATTATGCTTAGTTAATATATTAAAATAAATTTCATAATCTTATCTTATTAAATGAAAAACTTTTAATGTCCATCCCCTTAATCTTACGACTTCTCAATTTAAAATATTCACAAGACATACATCTGTATGTTCATACATGACTTTAAATGGCGAATTATATTGGTAGCTGTATCATGCATCGCAATGGACGCTCGACTTGGTTGCTTAAATCCAGATATGGAGCCTACAACGGACGGCATTAATATGATAACATCGGTCCACACGCAACTGGAATGCATCAACAAACTGGAAGCCTCCTCTGGAAATTATCCCTTCTGGAAGTATATCCCAAGTCCAACGTATATTAAATTCGAAAAAGCTGCAGATATCTTCACGGAGTAAGTAACCAAATTTTACTTAATACCTTAACTCGCATTTGAGCAGTTCTCGCAGTATTTCGGTTTCGTATCTACTGACCTTGTTTTGCTAAATCTTGGCAATTCGCGCGAAGGCACCCATACAGTTAACTCTTTGAGGCGCAACCCTTTCCCAATGCTGAAAAAGGGCCGCCGTTGTTATCGCTCGACTTAACTACCAGCAAGAGGGCGGACGATCGAAACGTTCATCGCGTGCCACAGATAGACCCTTTTTTGACGACAGTTGGCTGTGCCGGGCACAGCCAGCTGTCGTAAAAAAGGGTCTAGTTCTGTGGCACGCGATGAACGTTTCGATCGTCCGCCAACTTGCTGGTCGTTAAGTCGAGCGATGGCAACGGCTGCCCTTTTTTCAGCATTGGGCAATCTGTCCAGCTGTTCTCAGATTCTTCATTTTTCAGCAGATGTCGGTGCTGTTAAAAAGAATCGTGACCACTTTTTTAACGGGGGAATGACGTGCTTAAAGTATTCTCGTGGAGCTGTCACCCGCAACTATTTTTATAGAAATCTATTCTTCGTGACTGGCAAGTCAACGTCAGAGTTTGGTGTTCCCAGAGCGGGACCACTGCGCGTTTAAAGGTTAAGATTTTCGGATTTGAGTCTTTCTCTCGCTCGTTGCAATTTGCAGTCCCAATTCCGCTCCAACGGGGACGGTATCACTCGATGTGAACATTGATGTATTGACTAAATCGGGAACTGAAAGGGTCCGATTTTCCAGCAACGGAAGAGTAGAAACTCGTTGCATTTAATCGGAACAAATGCAATCGTCGGTGTAAATAGTAATGTTATGTCTGCGCAAACATTTGGGGCTACTTCACGATTATTGGCAAAAAAAATAATTGAGGAAGGTGACCTTACTTGGCTTGTAAGCTAAATTACCTTAAAAAAACACTGTCTCCGCTTCGATTTACTTGAAAGTATCCAAGGATTAGTGTTCCGCATACGGTGAAATATTTTCTACCTTGAAAGCTTATTAAAAGCGGACTTTTCTCTAGAATTAAACGATTACCTGGTATTAAAGGTAACCGCTTTTTAACTATCGAAATCTGAAAGTTAATGTGCTTCCAGTATTTTAAACTGCTCAAATTAATATTAAATCAAACTGTGTATTTTAATCTTTAATTTTAATTAGCTTCAATTCTATTCGATATTTAGATTGCTGTACAAATATATCACCGTCACAACCAATCAGTTCTACCTGCGAGATAAGACCAACCTAGGGACTAAAACAACTATTCTTGAAAAGATGTTATTTCAAGAAATGATGTCTAAGCCTTCCGTCATGGCTGCAGTAGCTGATATTATCATGGCTGGAATAGACACGGTAAGACGAAATTCATAGCGTTTATAAACAAATTTAAAGGAGGAAACTATTTCCTTTCTATGCATAATTCTATTTTACACAAATCGCTCGGTATTAACCATATTTAGTAAAAGTGCACATGATCCGATGCCTTTCACTTCCTTAAAACATGGTTTGCAGTATAGCCTTGGGTGGCAAGATGAAACATTAATTTAGCAGATCGATGCTTTTGTCACCATGGACACAAACTGCAATACCCCCACCAATATCTTAAAGTATAAGGATAAGATTCGTAAGCATTCTTAACCTAAATTTTAAAACGTTGAACTATAACTATCAGGTGTTCTTTACAAACATCCTAGTACATGAACCACGGTTTCAATGCTTGTATTTGTCAACAGGGCCTCGGAGAAAAATTTTATAAGGCATGCCGAAAATGTTCCCAGCCCCTTTCATAAAGCACAAAAGTTTCGAAAAAACAGGATGGACGGAAGGATTTTTTGATAAAACTGCTCTTTTTAATGATTTTCATGTAACATGCTAAAAGGAAAGAGTGGGAGGGAAGTTTATCTTATATGTAATGGTACTTTTAATTAATGTTCGAAGGTTGAAAAATAGTAATATTTAAATGGTAAACTTAACATTTCTGCCATCTAAATCATTCTAGAATTATGTATTCATAATTTACGAGCCATTTAATTTGCAATTTGACAAATTAAGTTTGGTAATATTCTAGTTTTAAATAAACGTAAGTGGAACAGGCTACTCGGCTGATAAAAATTGTCCGTTTCTAGGCCTGGTTGTTCAAATAAGATTCTCTGGGATTTAACTTTAGACGGACTACTTAAATGTTACAATACTTTCCAAGCTTGGAATTTTCCTCGGAAGAACCTAAATTCAAAGTAACGTACCTGCAGTTCAGGTGAAATAAATTGCTAATGTGATATAGGGTCACTCCATGGTGACTGACATTACAATTTTACTAAATTTGTAACCTTTGAAATTCACCAGTGGCTTGAAGTATATTTATATTTAAAATTTATAAAGAGTATCACAAATAAGTACTATACCGTTATGCTTTCTCAATATAAAATATCTTCTCTTTTTAAATAAAAGGAAATCAAAAAACGCGACTGATGTTACACAGGTGTAACATCGGTCACGTTTTTAGATTTCCTTTAAAGATTTTTTTTATATTGAGAATGGATAACAGTATAGTACTTATTTATGATACTCTTGATAAATTTGAAATGTATATTTCAAGCCACTGTTGAATTTCAAATGTTACAAATATAGTAAAATTGTAACGTCAGTCACCATGGAGTGACCCTATAACGTTAATTATGCCTTGGAAAAATCGTTTGGTTTATCGCTTAAAATTACATTGACTAAATATCCCGAGGAGACTATCCTGGTAAGTTTTTTAATCTAATCTTCCTCGGATAAATGCTGCAACAAGGATAGTTTAATTTCAAATGGTTAGTTAACTGTTTGAAAGCTATGCAGAGCTATTGCGCTTTTGGAATGTACACCCTCCAAAAGAAGCAAGAGAAATTTCCAAAGTTGGTTTCGTATATTAAAAGTTATTTATCATAGAATATGAGTTAGGCTATTTATAAATGACTTTCCATATTTCTATTAAGTTGTGCGTTTTTCAAACTCCATTATTCGCAAATCTAAAAGGGGAAATTTCTCTTGCTCTAATACTTTTATTGGAGGGTGTATGAGCATTTTGATGGATAGCAGTCAAACGTTTAAAAGTAGTTGTTCCAGAGTAACTTGAGAACTGACATTAAAGAATTTGGTAACACGCACAATAGTGCTAGTAATTCAAAGGGAGTTCTTGAAAAGTATAAATGTAAAACTTTCTACACTTGGCTTAAAGAACGAAGAGTTCGGCGCAATCCTGCTTGTTGCTAAAACGTCCATGACTCAATTTGGTAAAGCTACAGTTCAAATATGCTAAGTTTTGCATCTACACCCTTCGCTTGTGTTCTGAAATAAACTTCCGATGGTCAACAAATTTTGCACAAAACACCCGTTTAATACTAATCTTTTAAATGGTCTTTTTAGATTCGCACTTGACCAAAAATTTTTTCTTTAAGACTTCTCACGCTGCAGGCTACTTCCTGTATAACTTGGCGAAGAACCCTGATAAACAGCAATTGCTCTATGAAGAACTATTGAGAAGCTTCCCAGGCGAAGAGAAGACTACAATTAAGCAAATTGACTATTTTAATTGGTGCATGTGGGAGTCTATGAGGTAAGTGGTTTTCAGAAAACGTAGGCAATGGATGAAAAGCAGCATTAGGAGTAGTGACCGAATTAAACTGAACTCTTGAATTTCTCTCCTAGATTGCTGCCGGTGGTCAGAGGAAACATGAGAATCCTTAAGCGTGATGCTGTGCTGCTGGGATACAGAATACCTGCAGGAGTAAGTTGCAAATTATTTGGAACTTCTAATTTTTGTCTTAATTTGGGTACAGAACATTTTCTTGACTAGCTTTATGTAGTACAAAGTTGCATAAAGTAAACTTGTTTGCGTTGCAAGGGCGGATTAAAGGGGGGGCGTAGGGGGCGATCGCCCCTTCCGAGAAGAAATTAATGTAAAAAATACTATTTTACTTCCATAAAATGGATGTATATATCAATCTTCTAACTAACCGCCCCATCGACACTGCCCCCTCCGACAAACTTGCAATAATCCGCCACTGTTGCGTTGTAGCTTTTATTAAACGGAATCGCCTATGCTAATACAGCAGTTGCGCATGTTATTGCATGCACGTCAAAACCGCTTTTGAGTAAGTACACTGGTTCAGATTCGTAGATGGGAAGTGGCTAATTTTAGGATGGTCAATCGGATTTGGCCTTTTCAACTTTTAATTTGCTGAATGTGAAGTTATGATCCGTATTTCAAATGGCCAGTCTTGAAAGCTCGTATATTTATATAAAAGTCCAAACAGTTGCAGAAATGCATATCTTGACTAGACTAATGTCTGGTTTAGAAATTGCGAACGTTTCAGGTAGAAATTTTCAATGAGCTGTAACAATAGCGTTTTGGTCACTAATTGCGAACTACCTTGAAGGGAGCAACGTAACGTAAAAATTCCTGAATTTCGCTAATGAACTAATGCCCTCATCGGGTTAGTCGAGTGAAATCCCTTTTTGAAATTGGAAAGCCCCAAAATACACTTTTTAATGCTAGTTGACTTAAACTGGTAATGCTGAACTTTATTTTCTTGTATGAAAGAATCATCCCTATAATCGCTTGTATATTGCAGGCTAAAATCGACATTATGAAGCCTTGGCCAGTGCCAAGCTTGAATATCCTTTCTACATTGACTAGCGTATTCAGTTGAATCCTTCACTAAACATTCCTAAGGGACGGAATTGGGGTCTACAGTTCCAGATGGGCTATTTACGTCTTTAGATTTATTGTAGAATTTTTGTCATAAAACCTTATAGCCCTTCGCGAAATCGTGTATCGCCAGTGGGTGTACTATTGAAAATATTTTAGTCTATGAAAATTCAAATAGCATATCTCTTAATATTTCAGACCGCAGTTCTAAGTGTTCAACAAGTTTTCACAAGAGACGAGAGGTTCTACGACAATCCAGACAAATACATGCCAGAAAGGTACGCAGATGAACGGATGGTAGATCGTGCAAATCCTTTTGGACTAGGAAAAAGAAGCTGCCTTGGAGAACGAATAGCGATCATGGAGATCTTTGCAGTCGTTGTTGAGGTAATTAAACATGTGTAATTGGCTATCTGAAAGATAGCGAAGTGCCCTTCGGGGCTTCTCATGGAAGTATAATCTCGTTATGAAACGGTCTTCGGATCAAGTTTTTCAACGGCCTTTAACTTTAAAAGCTATAGATACCGTTCACAATTTTGTAGAACCCACACTTAGAAGGCGTCGATAATTTTGAGCGATTCATGTGACTAATTATCCTCCATAAATGTGGTTCTTGTACGATCGTTAAAACTTTTAAAATGTTCTAACTCGCTCAGGAAATGCATCAAAACAGTTCTTAACCACAAATAAGATCGGATTATTTAACTTTCGCATAAATTTTAAAGCATCTTGTTAATCAACAAACATGACTTGCAGCAAATGGATAAACTTATCTTAAATGCACTGAAGTTACCATACGAAGAATAAATTCTTAAACCAACATGACGATGAACATGGTAATAACAGTACAGCATTTAAGCTAATTTTTTAGCCAGGGGAATAGTCTATACAATTCGCAAAGCTTGTGTAAAATTAACGTTTCTATTGCACATGCGAGAACATTAAAATCTGAACACCTTAAATGCGTATTGTGCATTCAGCTTAATGCCTGCCAACATTGCTTCGAACAGCTGCTCATAACTTTCCCTAGTAAACTAAGTTGTCTGGTTTAACTCGGGGTCTGAAGAATTTAACACATAGCTCGGCGCCGGTTGTCGGGGACATGCGGTAAACTTTCAGTTTGGGCAGTGTTGGTCACCAAGACAATCGATATTGCAGCTGAGAAAGTAATTCGGATAAAATTAAAACGCCGAGGAAAGAATTTGCATTTATCTGAACGCTACTTGGTCAAACTTGAGGATCTTGCGTCTGAGTAGACTTTAGTTTTATTTATCCACATCACCCTTTTTTTAAATGAACAACTTAATAGAGCAAGAGCCCGCGGCCGCCAGACCTTCGTCATAGTATAAAAGCTGAAACTTTCTCTGCTCATATTCCCCAATAGAGGTAGGAACCATCGGCCACTAAAGTTTGGAGGATCGTGGCTTTGGCAGGTAACAGGTGGAAAAGGTGTATAAAATTGCAGAAAACTTTCGTCATTTCATAAAGTTTAATTATTTTTGTTCTTCTTCGCAGTACTAGAAATCGCTTTATCCCTTGCCAGACACTTTTCCATCGTGGCAAATCTCCGCCAGACAACCTCAGTCATGGAAAACGTGATTCTATTACGAGCGCGCTGCAGCATCGTAAGAAAGTTCAGAAGTAGCAGTATAAAATGGGCTTGGCACTTTGTGACAGCTTGACGTACTTCGTCGCGAGAGTTTACGAACACAACAGTTTTCCATGACTTTCAGGTTGTCTGGCGGGGTTTGCCACGATGAAAATGTCTGGCAAGGGATAAAGCGGTTTCTAATACTGCGAAGAACCTATAAAAAAATGACGCTTTATGAAATGACGAAAATAGTCTGCGATTTTATACACCTTTGCCACCTGTTACCTGCCAAAGCCACAGTCATCCTACCAGAGTAGTCATCCTATCCTATCATCCCCACTGTAGGTACTACAGGAGTAGTCATCCTGTAGTACCTACAGTCATCCTGCCAAAGCCAAAGTACACAGTCATCCAAAGCCACAGTCCTGGTTCCTACCTCTGTTGGGGGGGTATGCACAGAGAAAGTTTCAGCTTTTATACTACGACGAAGGTCTGGCGGTCGCTGGCTCTTGGACTATAAGGTTGGATTGCAATTTCACCCAACTGAACGGAATCTACAAAAAACATCGGTGTCTCACTAAACGTGTTCATGGATGTCGTCTTGAAGTGCATTAATTATATAGTATTGTCAATGTGTGCTCATACAAAGGTTCTCTTTCAGGTTCTGCGAAACTTCAGACTAGAGTATAATCATGAAGACATAAAGTTCGTGACAAGACTAGTAAATATTCCAGACAGGAAAATAAGAATGAAATTCTACGACAGACATGACTGACAAACGAAAATTCAATGTGTTTAAATTCAATAACTTGTTTAATTTGTAGTTGATGTTCGATCCTTCAACATTTTTAATAAATTTTTTACTAGCTCAATATTGAGTACTGAATTTCTTCAAGAAATATTTAGAACCCACAAAGCTGTGTTTGAGTAATTTTTTAATCTTATGTAACAATTTGATTTAAATATTTAGTGCAGCTGGACGTATTGCCAATTACTGCCGTAATTGGCTTTAAGATTCTGGAGGAAGGCTTCTAAAAGCTCCAAATCAACGGCTTCCCACCTGGTAATTACTTTAAGCAAGTAATTGAAAGTTTATATGCTTAAACAGTTAAAGCTAAATCTGTTAGCTAAACTATTTTATATAAAGCTAGATTGAAAGGAGTCGCCTGTATACTGCGTAAAAGTATTGAATGTCATGAAGATGGTTCAAAATGCAAACTTAGTTTTCGACAACTGTAAAACATTCTTGGTTTGGTCTATAATACAATAGCCTATTTGCAGCAATCTTTTGCCAAGCTTTGATTTTCACAAGAAAAACGCAATTATCCATACAATAGCGTGTTAACTTTGGGACATGCTCTATTAATCATTGAAGCGGTCAGTGTAATCTGAAAAACCTTAAAGTGGTGAAAACATGATAAACTTAATTTGGAAGTTTCTTTTAAGCTTGTACTCTACCAATTTGGAATTTTTTGGTCTGGGGTAAAATGTGCCCCATGCATTAATGGGAAAGATACAAAATTAGTTATTCTCGCTTCAGAAATATGAAGAGCAATGGATGCCGACTTGTACCAATTTTCAATAGCATCGATGCAAATTTAAACATGACAAAGTAGTGTGCAGTACTCGATGTGTAGATGTAATTCTGCTGAATAACGGGAATAAAAGGCAAGTGGGCCTTTTCATTCCTGTAGATCAGTGGCGTAACCAAGAGTCATTGGGGTTATGACCCCCTATCCCCATTTTTCCCATACAAAATGAGTGTTCTTCACTCCCTTATCACACCTATACATAAGAGTTACAGTAGTCTTACTCCTTTTAAAAATTTCTGGCCATGCCACTGCTGTAGCTGCCCATGATATTCTAAGGGCACTTCATCGTTAAGTTACTTTAAATCCCCTGATTACAGGGTAATCATTCTAGCCAACTGGATCATTTGAATGTCACACTTTTCACAAAACTTGTTGCCTTTTGAGTATTAACCCTCCAATGCCCATTGTAGGCAGTTGCAATGTAAATTATGTTGAAAATGTATTCTTTTGAAGTCGGATAACGTAAGATTTCAGGATTTTAAAATTGTATAGTCTTTTTAATGGTGCTACTGCAACTTTAGAAATTTACACATTATAAATGGAACCCTTTTAAAAAATTGTGCTTTCTCGTTGGCTGCAAAATACATTAATTGGAAATTTTCCTTCATATTGAAATAGTGGGCGAGAACTTATTATTGGGACCATGTTTTCTTTGCAGACTTCATTCATGTTGCTTCTAAAACAATCGGGATCCATTAATGCTGACATTTGTTAACCCAAAGTACTGTAGTTAAAGTTAGAATTAATATTTAACTTCAAAATTACATTTCAAAACTTTTTCTGCGAAAGGAGTTTAAAGGATTTTAGCATATATGGTTCCCACGGCCATCAACGTTAGGAAAGCTCCTGGCAGCCACTCTGCATTAGACAAGTTTTGGGCAGCTGTAAGTCTTAATCCCTGAATTGGAAAGTTCTTTGAATTTGTACAAAAATTTAAGGGCTCCACAAGGAACGTTTCTTAACTTGTATTAATGTCGTGTTTAAACATTCGAATGTAGTATTTCTTAACATTCTGAATTATAGATGGCATGTCTTAAAGGAAATTCCAGGAAAATGTTTCATGTAAGCAATTTCCAAATCATTAGAGAAAATACAGGCATCGGAATAGGATGAGGCATGTGCTCAGACTTGTAGGTACCTTGTAACATTTCAAACTAAGACTATTCCAAATCTTAATTTCTTATGAAAGTAGTTACTTTCAGACCCTGCACTCACAACTGGGTACAAATTACCTATACAGGGTACAAATTACCTATACAAGTCTACAACTTTAAAAATTAATAGGCCTGCAGCAATAACAATGATACATATGTAACATAGGAAGTTGTGCAATTCTTCCTGCAGCGTTGGTTTGGCAGGGATGGGGCCCCATAGCATGGCCTCCCGACATCACTCCACTGGACTTTCTTTTGTGGATATGTAAAATGGTGCCGAACAGAAGTGAAGTCTCATTGAACTGAAACAAGTTCCAAACAGCTGTGACTACTTTTGATGTTATCCTGCTGAAATGTTCCTGGATGACATATCTACTTGATTTGTAGCACAAAAGATCTCGTATAGAAGTATAATCGTGTAGTAGAGAACACAAAGTTGATCTATGAATTGTTGTAATTATATTTGATGTGTGTAGAGGCCCATTTCCTTAACAAATTTTAAAAGTGTTAGACTTTCGGGGCACCCTGTATTACTGTACAAGATGGATGCCCCAATCCAGTAGCACACAATCGAGAAGCCTTCATTTGAACAGAGCACTAGCAATATTATCTTGCTTCATAGATGCCTGTGCTTTAAATGGTTGTGCATAGCAACTCACAAGAGGGTAAGTATTTCTAACTGACAATATGCTGATTTAACCCGTAAGCTGGCCCGCTGGGGTAAATCTCGCCCCAGCGACATTTTTTTCCGTAAAATGGGAGAAATTTTTTGAGAACAAGTTTGCACCGTCTTCTACCTTTCAAGGTCTAGTTGGGGCGGGTGAAATAATGTCGTTTCTTTGTTATCCGGAAGGGAAGAAAATTCCACTTTGGGATTCAATACTCCCACGCGACTAACGTTTCATTACGTTGTTAACGTAAACTAAATATAAACAAAATGTAAATTAAATATAAATTGACGTTACACTATTTGTATGTATTGACAAAAGGCTTTTAAGTGAAATTGATATCGTAATAATAAAGTAATGAGTGTTTTTAGGTATAAAGCATATAATATGAAATTTTCTTCTCAGAAAGCATGATATTTAAAGGAACTGCTAGAAAATCTAAAATATGAAAAGCACGATTTCCTCCCATGAAACGTAATAGAACTGACGTATTTTACGTTTAAGTCCACAAATTTGTTTTTCAAACTTTTTTTTGTCAAAAATATAAAGAAGACAAAATGGGGTAAGATTTACCCCACGCGAGTGCTTAAGTTACAAAAGTAGGCACGCCTGCTTACGGGTTAACTTGTTAGAAAATACATTTGGGATAATTTTGGAAAATCTTATCTCTTGCATTAAAAAAACTCATTTTGCCCATTGTGCATTCTGGACAACTTTTTCATTTTGTGCCTCACTTTCTCTTCCTATTCATATTTAATGAAAAGTTCTGGGAATTAAAACAATTTAGTGGTTATTTGCTGCAGATATAGGTACATACAATCAGCCAAAAGAAATTAAAGGAACATCAGATTACTGGTTTGTCAGGGATCATACAGATATTGCAAAGTAATTTTTTTTTCCACTCTAGCAATTTCCATTCAAATTCATGTGTAGTCCTGGATCATCTTTGTTTAAAGATATCTGAAATGTTTTCGATGAAAGGCTGAAATTTTGTGCAGTGCATCCTTGGTATATGGAGCGCATTTTACTCATTGGGAATTCTTTTGTAAAGGGGTAGTATAAAAACTTACAGGGCAGCTCTTAGAAAACTTTAGTCTTATTTTGAACTCCCCCCTCACAATTCACATTGATCACTTATCTCCAATAACTAAAGCAAAGCCTGTCGGCACCTTTTCGTACATTTTTATTTGTAAATGGTAAGCATCGCTCATAAAAGATGCAAATATTTTACTCAAATTTTTAAGATTAATACATAATTCGGTGAATTTACTAAATTTTAATATTGGTGTTTTGCCCCCTACACCTTAAGTTATGGCGAGCAGTCAAAAAGGGCATTTACTTTGAAGTGTAAAGGATAAAAGTTTATCGCTAAATGAATTTCAATTTGTACAGTTTCATGAAAAAGGCCGCTTTTTGTCTTTATTCAATCATGAGGGGCGTAGCCAGAAATTTTTCTTGGGGGGGGTTTACGACTACAAATTATATATGTATACGTGTGTGTGATAATGTAGTGAAGAATACACGTTTTGTATGGCAAAAATTCCTCATGGGGGGGGTTATGACCCCCTAACACTCCCCCCTTGGCTACGCCCCTGCTTTCCCTCTATTAACTTTTATAAATAATATAAAATCCCAGTTCAATATAAAGTTAGATGTATTTTTTTTCCCTCTCTGTACATATGCTTAAATGAATTTTAAATTGAAAATTCCTATAACATAGGTTAACGAAGCAAGTATACAGCAATAACTATTTTCTGTCATACACAATGCCTGCTCCTTACAGTAATTAAAATTCCATACCCACGGGAAAAGTTAGAGCTGTTGCATTCTTTTTATGAGGAAATTTACACTACATACATCCGAAAAGTCTTTTGTTTTTCATTTCTTTAATTACAACCACCGTAAGAATTTTTTATATCTGATCCAAACGCAATTAAAAACTTAAAATTAAAGAAACGTTATTGTTTTACTTTAAGCAGAGTTTAAAGAAGCTTCGAACAAAATTAAATTACTCAATTATTTCAGACAAAGCAAAAGAATTTTTATACATTCAAACCAAAAAAAAAATTCTATTCTTTAGAGGACAAAAAAAAAAAAAAAATAATCAAGGGGGGAAAAATACGAAATTACACGAACAAAGAATTTAGGGATAAATGGCTATATTATACTAAAAGATTAACTATAGGTATTTTGTAAATATCTCTATACATGAGTATATATTTTTGAGAATTTAATGTATGGAAATAGTTTAAATATTTTTAATTATTGTTAGTTACTAAAATACATCAAGAAATTACTTAATTTATCAATTTTATAATTCTAAGAGTTAAATAATTAAACCTTAATGCTGAAGATAAAATTACCTTATTAAATTTATAAACAAATAGGAAAAAGGAAGGTTATGTAAAGGAATCGTCAAGAACGCTTTTTACAAAGAGAGTCAATAACAATAGGAAATTTTCATGTTTTATATCCCAACATTTCAGTTATTGCCAAGAAGTCGCTACAAAATGTTTCTTTTTCATTTTGTTTCAAATGGATTTTCGCCATATTAGTTTGTTTCTTTGCCAAGAGAGGACAGCTCTCGTCATAAAATGTGTCGTTTACAGCTGCATGCGTCTTTCATAGAGATTTCCTCTACAATTTGGATCTTCCTCCAGGAGAACCTCTGAACAGTGGCGGTTCCTCCATTTGAGCACATGAGCACACGGACCCCCAAAGGAAAAACTAAAGAATAAACACATTAACAAATTAAATTAAAAAAAAATATTAAGTACACTTCTAGATTTGTGTAAATTTAAAACGTGAGTTTTACTCTCTCCCCCCCCTTCCCCCACTATTATTAAATAAGCTTATTAACACTAGAACCGCGGGATGGGTCATTTTGACCCAAAAACCAGATTTGATTCCGTTTTTTTCAAAAAGTTACGAACTGAATTTTTTTTAAATCGTAACTTTTCCTAACTTTATGTTATTAATTAGCTGTAAAAAATTTAAGCTCGTAACTTTTATCTGTTTTTTGTTTTTAATATGCATATACCTGATATCGCGGAATGGGTCATTTTGACCCAAAACTTTCCACGAGTCTGGAATTCGAAGTTCAAAATAAACAAATGTCATTATCATTCATAAAATAAACGGTAATGACATAATAAATGGTATAATAGCACATCATTATGTAATTTTCATTGCAACGGGAATTTTACTAGTCGGGTCAGTTTGACCCATACCGCGGTTTTAGGTATACCTAATCTCAAGTGACGCTGTTCTAATAAGAATTATAGCAACAATATTTTTGTACTTTTAATGTAATATTAAACTGAATACGAATGTTAAGATCGAACTGTCATTACCGTTGAAATATAACATTATTGATGCATTGCAACGTGAATTCTACAAGTTGGGTCAATTTGACCTAGCCCGCGGTTTTAGGTATATCTGAAACACCGCGGTTCTAGTGTTAAAGCTAATGCACTGTAGTGCAGGTTACTACAGCACAGTCTTTAATCAATCGCACGTGCGAACGAAGAAATTTCCCTCTGAACCGCTCTCTGGGATCGGAAGCCGAGACAGCTGAGAAGAAGTACGGCACTGATGAAATCCTTCCGTTCGCGCATTTTCATTGTGCACACAATGGCGAAGACGGTGCACACAGGGGCGCGAAGTTAAAAGGTTGAGAACCGCTGTATTACTATATAGGTACGCTGATTTCTGACTTCAAGAAAAAACATTTTCGGCCATTACTGTAAAAGATTACAAAGCAAACACAAAAAGCCTAATAACTTCTTCACCGTTTGCACGATCCGCTTCACATTTTTTATAATCATGTTTCCTGCATAAAAATACAGAAAACAATCTGCGCTACTTTAAAAATCTGAAAATCCACCCGTTACCTCATTTTTAAGTCTCTATTTTCAGCACCTTTTTATTTCCGATTGTAAAGAAAGTGACTCATTTGAGTGACAAAATTACCTATTTCAAGCGGAAATGGCGTTATACAATTGGATTCCAATTCGTATAAAATAGTTTTTTCCAGATTACACAGTTTATTAATATTTTTTTTTTTTACAAATAAATCGTCTGTATGGATATAAGAATAGCTGTATACACAAAACGAAATGTTTCGACTACGAAAAGATTCCGCGTGTTTCCAGAAAAGCATGAAATTCGATTTGGGTGTATTATGAAAATTGAATTTGAACTTATTTATTTCTAGTTGGAGGAAAATTAAATATATTGAATGTAGACAAATATTCATTAAATGATTTTTCCAGCGCTCGTTGTAATTACCTGAACAACGAGCTTTGACTTCTAGTAGATAATAAAAATTGAGTATGAAGTTATTTATTTTAGGTGGACAGAGATTAAAAATGTTGAGTATAGACAAGCTTTTTCTTCAAATGCTTTTTCTAGGGCCCACCGTAATTGCCTGCACAACAGGCTTTGACCTCTAGTTTTAGAGATATCTGCTATTTGCAATGAAACAAAATTGATATAGGTTATTAAGGATTACAAGATGAAGCTTTCCATCGAAAATTGTTTCTGTATATTTGATAGTTTTTCTACAGAAGAACTCAAAACAATTTCAATACAATACGGTCACTGGCAGTTTAGAGACAGGTATCTATTTAAAGCATATAATACTATCGTACAACATGATTAGCTTATAATCCGACGACGGTCGTATGCTTTCCTCAAAAGTTGCGCCAAAAGCTACCAATGTTGGCGACTTTTGCGATAAATTGCAAAATATGGTGCGAAAAAAATGCTTTGAAAATGAAAGGAACATGGCGATATTTTCATTATTTGGTGATAAATCGAAAAAGGTACTTGCGTATTATCCCAGCGGTCATTAACGCTAAGTTATATTTTCCTCAAATTTGCTGGCAAACTGCTGCCAATCGTATTCCGAACCATCAATAATTTCATGTGTTTGGCATTTATCTTAGTGAAAAATTGGTGGTCTTGGGAGACCGCTGCCGGGATTATAAGTAAGTATAGACTTATAAGACTCGAAAAATATGTAATCTGATTATATTAAGCTATAAAGACTTGATTGGGAATTTTGAAAATTCGTTACACGTGCTGTAATTAACAGATTTAGCGCATTGTGTTTTGTTAAGGAATGGCTAAGGACTATCTGCCTAAGAGTGGGGGGGGGGGGGTGTTGCTTCGGTCGGAAGAATTTCTCCGAATGTCGAAAATCCGTTAATGCGTTACATCTCAAAACGGATTAATTTATTTGCTTGGAACAAATTAGCAAACTTTGAATCTTTAGCGAGTGGAAAATTAATTTTAAAATGCTACCCCTTAAAAGAATAAATTTCTCGGTCTCCGTGTTCGTCCGATACCGTTATGTTGCATAAAAAGAATATTTATATTTTTAACTTACCAGACAGTTTGAGTGGTCTTTGTGATTTTAGTTTACTTGACTGTTCTGTAGTCCCCCCCCCCCTCCAATCTTCGAACTGCTGTAAATATACAGCGATTTGTACGAAATTTATGTTTTTTCGAAGTACAGTACCATATATGTACCTTATTGAAAATGGTGTAAGTAAGCATTTATAGTTATTTGACAGGAGAAAAAAATCCAATGCATCGCCCTCTATGGGCTGTCATTCTTGAAAACGTATTTTAGAGATATTCGGTTTTTGAAGGAAAACAAAGTTGGCATACATATTACTAAGGCTCTCAAAATAATGCTCTCCATTGAAAATAGTGTCTGTATTATTAATAGTTCTTCTACAGGAGCACTCAAAAGAATTCCAATTCATTACAATCTGTGGCGTTTGAGAGACATTGATACATTTCTGGCACAAGGCAATGAGTACAAACTTTTTATATTCTTTCGGTAAAAGTTGGAAAAAAATTAAAGTTTTTTAGAGGGTCTTATAAAATTGCATATGTAGTGATAATTCAACATTAACTTATCTACAAAATGTCGCCAGTTTTAAGAAAAATACATCGCCAAATTTGTCGTAAAAATATTTTTGTGTTAGAAAGTGTTTTTATAATCTATGCGTTTGGCATGATTTATCTTTCTTGTTCTTTTTTTTTATAATACATTATTATTGACACGCCCTTCCCCCCCCCCTCAAAAAAATCTTTTAAGGGATCCACGGGTAAATTGGAAGTGGAAAAGTTTTCCGCGGGTTCAGTTAGAGTTGAGAACCACGGGTTTTTATCATAACCCTAGTAGCACAATTAGTCCAAAAGACCTTTAAAACACGTTTTTCAACGTCAAAAACGTGTTTCCAACGTAATTTGAACGTTTTTGGAACTAGTTGTGCTACTAGGGAAGGCTCTGACGGATTCGTGGTAACAGAGTAAGTTAATGATTTTCCGCAATTATTTTCGTGAATAAAAATTAGTAGCTTCACACCTAACGGCATTTAATTAGTTCCTTTATCAATAACATGCAATCCCTAAAATAGATAACAATCCTGAAAACTGTACGGAATCCTTGGATAATTCGAACTCATGTTGCTTTGAGTAAGAAGCTGCTAATAAAGATCATTATAATCTTTTAAGAATTCAATATGCTTGCCCTCAACTGCTTGCGACGGGAATACGATAGGGAAATTAAAACTCGTAATTGAAAAATGACTCTGATACTCATAAATTCACTAATCACACATTTAGGATAGATTATTCTGTAGTTGCCATGTTAATAAGTTAATAAACGTTTTCCTAATGGCCTTCTAATCTTATCGTAATGCAATAAATCAAGGAAAATGAAGTAAGTTTTTCCGGAATTAAGAACTTTCCCCTCTCTTCACTGTTAATATCATTAATGTCTTCAAAGGGTTTGTTCCATGAAAGGGAGATAAGGTACAAAAATTACTGTTTTTATTATAAAGATTTTCTTTGAATAATTATTGAAATACACTCTAATATGAACAAAAATAGCCTAGAATTTTCAATTTGTTTTAAATTTCCAAGTTTTTACAAAATTTCGAAAAGTGACACTTCTGCTCTTGAAGAGCAGCGTACAAATTGAAAAATTAAGTACATATTTTTGTTTCTGTTGTACGAAGAAAACTTGAAATTATGTGTAGTTTTTACAAAATATTGCACTTTCGAAAAAGTTTTGATGAATTTGCGTAAAAACTAGAATATTCGGGAATACATAAACATCTTTAAAAAGTTTCTAAAAATTCCATTGTTTCTTCAAATTGCATAATTAAAAATCTGGAGTGACTCCACTCGACTTTACGAACACTTACGATTAAGATCATTACCAAGCACTTAAATAAATTTTAATCGATGAGTAATTCAAACATATACCAAATTGAAACTCAATCGAATGCACCGTTTAAACGCTTGCGCACTTTCAAGAATTTCTCCCCATATGCCATTATGCCATAACATAAAAGAAAGTTTTGTCGTAGCCCTGTAGGAGAACTATAAGTCCTATACACACCAAAATCAATACCGGTCTTAGGATGGTGGTTTATAATATGTATACCGAATTTGAGCTCAATCGAATGTATCGTTTAAACGCTAGCGCACTTTCAAGAAATTCCCCCCATAGGCCATAATGTAAAGAAATCTTTGTCGTAGCCCTGTAGAAAAACTATAAGTCCTATACACACCCAAATCAATACCGGTCTTGCAACGGTGGTTTATGACATATATATCCAATTTGAGCTCAATCGAATGCTCCGTTCAGGAGCTATCGTGTTCACTCACATACACACAAACACACATACACACACGCACACACATACACACATACATACATACATCTCGTAAAAATAGCATCAATGGATTCAGAAGCCCTCAAAACGTGTAAAAACGCCAAAATCTCGAAGTCGAATTTTTTCATGATTACAATACTTTCCTTACATGGTACATGTTCGGAAAGTAAAAATCAAATATGAGCAATACCAAAACTTTGAATCCACTGCAATTTAAATACCCAACACGTTGGAACATTCACCGTTGAATCAACTGGTACAGTGAATGGATAACTGAATTAAAAAATTACGTTATCTCTCCTATTTGCTTTAATTAATAGAAACTCGCCCTCTGTGTGTACTTTTCTAGAAGCAATTAAGTGCTTCCTGGCCGTACATGTATATTTAATTAATTATGAGACATCTCACGCAAAGTTAATGCTCGTAAAATTGTTCCATCTTGTTAGCGAAACGTGTGATAGATTACCACTTTGTTCAATTAGATTCCGTTGTACGTTTGAGGCTTAGTATAAAGTGAAGTTCTTTTTCTTTTTTTCATAAAAAGGACAAGTCGAATAAAACAAAACACGATAACGCTGAATTTGTAAACAGGTTTAGAGGCATTTCTGTGGTTCATCGTTTCAGTAAGAATGAAACTACATAGTCAAAAGTTTTGTTATTTTGATAAGTAGTAGAGATTTTTTTACTTTCCGAACATGTACCATGTAAGGAAAGTATTGTAATCATGAAAAAATTCGACTTCGAGATTTTGGTGTTTTTACACGTTTTGAGGGCTTCTGAATCCATTTATGCTATTTTTACGAGATGTATGTATGTATGTGTGTATGTGTGTGTGTGTGTGTGTGTGTGTGTGTGTGTGTGTGTGTGTGTGTGTGTGTGTGTGTGTGTGTGTGAGTGAGTGTTTGTGTGTATGTGAGTGAACACGATAGCTCCTGAACGGAGCATTCGATTGAGCTCAAATTGGATATATATTTCATAAACCACCGTCGCAAGACCGGTATTGATTTTGGTGTGTATAGGACTTATATTTTTTCTACAGGGCTACGACAAAGATTTCTTTTCCATTATGGCCTATGGGGGGAATTTCTTGAAAGTGCGCTAGCGTTTAAACGATACATTCGATTGAGCTCAAATTGGGTATGTATGTTATAAACCACCATCCTAAGACCGGTATTGATTTTGGTGTGTGTAGGACTTATAGTTCTCCTACAGGGCTACTACAAAGATTTCTTTTACATTCTGGCCTATGGGGGAAATTTTTAAAGTGCGCTAGCGTTTAAATGGTACCTTCGATTGAGCTGAAATTGGGTATATATGTTATAAATCACCATCTTAAGACCGGTATTGATTTTGGTGTGTATAAGACTTATATTTTTTCTACAGGGCTACGACAAAAATTTCTTTTATATTATGGCATAATGGCACGTGGGGAGAAATTCTTGAAAGTGCGCAAGCGTTTAAACGGTGCATACAATTGAGTTTCAATTTGGTATATATGTTTGAATTATTCATTGATTAAAATTTATTTAAATGCTTGGTAATGATCTTAATCGTAAGTGTTCGGAAAGTCGAGTGGAGTCACTCCAGATTTTTTTTAATTTAAACTAATAATTAAAGTACTTTCAAGAAATGAGTTTAAAAACCTTGTTTTCTAAATCTGTGAGTATGTCAAAACTTTTTTTATTCCTAAGTTTTTTTCTTATTATTAAATTCTAAAACGCTGATAATCATGCGGAAATGGAAAATAAAAGAATTGTGTAAACCTGTTTCGGTTATATCTAAAAGAAAAATCTGGAGTGACTGCACTCGACTTTCCGAACACTTACGATTAAGATCATTACCAAGCATTTAAATAAATTTTAATCGATGAATAATTCAAATATATATACCAAATTTAAGCTCGATGGAATGTATCGTTTAAACGCTAGCGCACTTTCCAGAATGTCTCCCCATAGGCTATAATGTAAAAGGAATTTTTGGCGTAGCCCTGTAGAAAAACTAAGTCCTATACACATCAAAATCGATACCGGTCTTACGATGGTTGTTTATAACATGTACACCCAATTTGAGCTCAATCGAATGTACCGTTTAAACGCTAGCGCACTTTCCAGAATTTTCCCCCGTAGGCCATAATGTAAAAGAAATCTTTGTCGTAGCCCTGTAGAAAAACTATAAGTCCTATACACACCGAAATCAATACCGGTCTTGCGACGGTGGTTTATAACATATATACCTAATTTGAGCTCCATCTAATGTACCGTTTAAACGCTAGCGCACTTTCCAGAATTTTCCCCCATAGGCCATAATGTAAAAGAAATCTTTGTCGTAGCCCTGTAGAAAAACTATAAGTCCTATACACACCAAAATCAATACCGGTCTTGCGACGGTGGTTTATAACATATATACCCGATTTGAGCTCAATCGCATGCCCCGCTCAGGAGCTATCGTGTTCACTCACATACACACAAACACACATACACACACACACATACACACATACATACATACATCTCGTAAAAATAACATAAATGAATTCAGAAGCCCTCTAAACGTGTCAATACACCAAAATCTCGAATTCGAATTTTTTCATGATTACAATACTTTCCTTACATGGTACATGTTCGGAAAGTAAAAATTAAAATCACCCTTAAAAAGAGACAAAAAATCAGGAAAAATTGTTTTTATGTTCTCGAGCAATTACAGCCCTTTCAGGTATATGGCGGGCCGACACCGGCTGTAACAGTTTATCGTCGGCATTGGCATAGTGGTAAACCGATTCATGTTATTTTCACTTTAAAAACTACGAAAGTACAAGTATAATTATTTATAATTATTACATTTTGCAATGCCCGCAACCTTATAAGTTTTGTAACTCATACTAAGAAAAAGGTATCCCTGCGAAATAAGAAAAATGACAAACTCTACCGTTTCAAAAATAATCTAAGCATACCAAGCAAAAGCGATTTGTGCTCACATGGTACGGCATAGTAAATTACACCAAACCACTAATAGAACACGTTGAACATACACTTCCAGCAAGTACAATCGAACGTAACGGATCATAATTCTTTCTAGGAACTAAATTGATAGAAGAATAAACGATTATATCTAAGCAATATTTTCCGCAAAACTTGCGACTATGGATATTTGCTTTCTTTAGTAACATACAATAATTTTATATTTTCTACATGGAGTTATTAAGGTGCAGTTCAACCAAATGTTGTGCATATTTGTAATTGTGTGCTTCTTACAATGCAATATATGTAATATTTTTATTACGTTCTTCCAAGTGTTAGTGTTTTTTTTATTTGTAAGTATTACGATTATGAACGAATTACGTATATATGCGTATAAATAAGTGGGCTGACTGCATTACGCTTGCAATGGTGTACATTAAACATGCGAACAAGAACTGAAGATATTTAAAACCTCCATCTTATAAATAAAAATGAAATTCTGTTTGTTTGTTTGTTTGTTTGTGGATTTGATTCGTATCCAAATCCACAAAAATGGACCTATCGGCCTGAAATTTAGCACAGATATGTAAAATAATATAGAATAAATCATAGTCCACTTTAAAACTTTGAAAGTCCACCCGTTCCCAGAATTTAAGAGATTTTTTATGCCCTCCACGCAAAAAGCTTTCCGTAATTGTAACCCCTGTAGTGAAAAAAGTGTGAAATAAGGATCGTGGTTGCCATGTATGGCGATTTTTCCGAATAAAATGTTTTAAATTCTCAAAGTAAAAATAAAAGAATAATAATGATTTTTATTTTGTTAGTTTATATTCGCAAGGTTATTTTTTTTTAAATTATAATATCGTGTGCATGGGAAATCAGAGCAGGAATGAAATGTTTTATACGCAAAACAATAAGAATTGAAGATTTCCGAGGCTAATGTGTAAAATTTTTTAGTTTGGCGAAAAAATAAAATGGCTGAAATATCGATTTTGAGTAAGTGAGTTCTAGCGGTTTGCACAGTTTTCGGCTTGGCGCAATTTACTGAGAGCTTAAGGAAATAGATTTTTGAAAACAAGTGCAAAGGTTTTATTAGAATACAGCGTTAAATTTTAATGATCCGTGAAGAAATAATGCAGTTATTTAGCGATTTCAAGCGATCTAACTTCCGAATTCTTGCCAATTGAGTACATTGATTTAAGTTGGGGGAATTCCGCCAAATTTCAGAAAATTGAAATCTTCTCATTTAGTACATCGGAGTAACGATGAATAAAACACGTTATAGTTGATAATGTTAAAAAATTCGGCTGTATTAAGGGATTCCACTTTTCAAATAAATGCGTGCTTTACTCTTTGGCGGTCGAACCAGTTCCCATATTGATTGCTACTAAGTCAATGCTTCGAATGATTCCCTGAAAAAACTCTTGCAAAAGGGCGTATGTTGGCACTTTGGCGAGGCTTAGATTTGAAACTGGATTTTATTTGAGACTGGTATATATAATAACACTGGTTATAGATAAAAATGAATGTTGGTATGTGTGTATGAGGTTGAAAAACTCCAGCACCGTTGAGCACCGTTGCACCATGAAATTTGGTTCCCCTAAGTCTTTTATCATGGAGAAGGTTTTTATGCTACCGTTTTCCTCTAACTTGCCCCTTGGTGCCGCAGCAGAACGTCGAATTCTATTCCGTTTAGCCGTTTGCTATGCGAATATCGTCCAACCGATTTCGATGAAATTTGGTACACGCGAATATTAGAACACGGAGAATATTTTTCACTATCCATTTTGCTGTAACTTGCCGCTAAATGGCGCTGTAACTCATCAACTTCTATACCGTTCGATCGATCGGCATAAAATTTTTTATACTTACACATTTGAGCACGAAGAATATATTCTAACTGCGTTCCTTTTGATGTTACTCACCACTTGATGACACTGCAATGCATTATTATTTTAACTCGCCACTAGATGACGCTGCAGCAGGCCAAATTCTTGACCATTCAAACGGTCGCTATGAAAATCAGTATACATAGCTATTTGAACATTGAGAATATTTTGGCGTTATCCATTTTGCTATAACTCGCCACTTGACGGCGCTGTAGCAAATCATTACTTTAATTAACTACTAGATGGCCCTGCAGTGTATCACTTCTTGACTGTGCAAACGATCGCTATGAAAATAGGTGTACATAGATATTTGAACACGGGGAAGAGTTTGGCGCTATCCATTTTCCTATAACTTGCCACTAGATGTCGGGTCGACACATGAACTTCAGGACTGTCCAGCCGATAGTCATGAAAATTCGTATACATCGATATCTGAATGCGAAGAATATTTTCGCCGAATCCGTTTTGCTAAAACTCGCCACTAGATTGCGCTACGCCTCATGGCCTTCTGCACCGTACAAACGATTGTCTTGAAATTCGGTATGCATGATTATTGGACACAGTATAACGCGATATTCATTTTGCTATATCTGTTTATTACAATGAATAGTAATCACCACAAATCGTAATATCAAAAAGTCCATTCATTCCCGTGCGAAGAACGGCTACTTCAGCTAGTAATAGGGAGTTTGTGCATACCGTTTCTTCCTACGTTAACGCTAACGCTATCCGCTATACGGAGTATTTTGACCAACCACGTTTCGGATTTTATGCGTGCGCATGCGCTTTATTTTCTAATATCATTTAACGTTAGCGTTACCGTGAGTGAAACCTGGAAGTGAAAGTGCTGTGAAAAACTCCCTAATATATAATAACGTGCACTCTAAACAGCTACTATCAAATCTAATCTAATTCTAATGTAATTTAATAATTTTTGTACACTTCTGAAAAAAAAGAAACATTTATTAATTTTGTTTCATTTAAAGTGGTTAATATCTCTCAAATCCTCATTTATTTTTATTTTTAGTTTTTTTTAAACACAATTAGTATTATTTTATTGAACTGTTGTGACTTTTTTGTGTGTGTGAGAGATACTTTTATAGAAATATTAAAACATTTCAATATTTTCAAATAGACGAAAGTGACATATAAATTTAGTGGCAATGATGCAAACATATACAGCAGCAAAAACACACCAACATAAACAATACGTGCCCACTGCTTAGAAAAATATTGACACATTATGTGTACTATTTGCTTTGCTTTTTGTGCTTTAGGTTCGATTCTTAGTAGGCTTAAGAGATTTCAACTTAGTGCAGAAAAAGTGCTGGTTTAAGGCATAGCTGCCCCAACAGTGTAGTTCTATTTCAGTGTAACTTTCAGCTATTAAGGCTGAGATGAAACTCTACCCTTTTGAAATATAATAAACTCCTCGGCTACGGAAATCAGAATCTTCCTCTTGCTATCTCAAAAACAGGGACAGTAATTATAGATTGAAAAGAGATAGTCCCTTTTTTTCAAGTAACTAAGTAAAATATAATTTTGTTGCTACATTCTTGTCACATTGAATACCACTCATTGCGACCACGCTCTGGCCCAGTTATCGGCAACTTAAGTGGCGTTCTTTCATCAGATCTACTGCACCTAAATAAAAAATAAAAAACTTGGAAATCCTGAACTCATGAGACATATGGCTGTTGAGACTATCAAAAAGAAACACCGATTAATGCACTTCAAATATGCACAGATGTCAGAAAGAGTGATCAGGTCCATTCTGGTGGCAGTGTCTTTATCAGTTGTGCTACTTGTACTTGTGAATTTAGATGTAAGAATTCAAACTTACGTTCTGTTTTCAGATCAGAACTCACTGCAATCAAAAATAAGCTTGAGCTATGTCGAGAAGATTGCCGAGCCTGATTTTGTGACTACCCGGATTCTTACTGACAGCCAATCCCCAGTTCAACACCTAAGTTACTAGTTGAATGTAGGTGCCAGGGCTGGAATATCCATTTTGAACATGATTAAAGGCTTTCATTGAATTTCAGTATGTTCAATGGATTCCCTCAAATGTCGGTATTTAGTGGCAATGCGATTGCAGATGCTTTGGCAGAGGCTGTTACTTTGGAGACTCCGGACTGTTGCCGGACATGCCTTCTACTTTCAGTGAGGTTATCCCCGAAAACATGAAATTCCATAGGGACTTTTCGAGTGTACCACCTGTACATGAGTGGTACCAGGGATCTCTCACACCCGGGCCGCGGACCGATGTCTGTCCGTAGATCAAATGGTACCCTGACGCCCGAGGAACATTAAATTATTTCCTTTTTTCTTTGTGGTGTATATCACTAAGTTTAAATGTTAAATCACCTTAGATTCATTTTTTGGTGTAACTGTATTTTATTTTGAAAAATGTTTCAATACAATTAAATTAAAATTATTAAATCAAAAGAATCCAAAACAATCAACGCCAACACCCCTTGCCCTCACCTTTCAGTTGGCCACGGTAAAATTAACCAATGCTGACCGATCCGCGGTGATAAAAAGTTTGGGGAGCAGTGTTCTAGAGTTCTCTGTATAGGTGATCCTCTTTATGAGGGTAATAGCGGCGAGTAAATTTGTATTTCTCGTTTTGCTAGTAGACACTTGAGGTTTCTCTACACCAAGTGCAGGGCTGCTCAGGCTTTGCCTTCTCATATTTTAAACTGCGTTGATTTTACCTCGGATGACGTTATTTTTTCTGAGCTTCACCCTTTTCAGATTTTCTGTGGATTTTTAGGAACTTGGCCTGAATTGCTACGACCATTTTTGGGATTAGAAACAGCAGCATCAGAAGCAACAACAACATTTGCTTTAATTAATAGGAAATTGCCTTCTGTGTACCTTTCTAGAAGCAATTAAGTGCTTCCTGAACGTGCATGTATATATAATTAATTGGGACACTCCTGCGCAAAGTTAATGTTCCTAAATTGTTTCATCTTGTAAGCGACACATGTGATAGATTACTACTCTGTTCAATTATATTTTGCTGTACACTCGAGGTTTAATAGATAGTGAACTCTTTTTAAAAAGCTGCGATGGTGTTTTCAGTAGTTTTGGACACGTGAAAAAAAATAGCATGATAATTCTCCATTTGTAAATGGATTTTTGGAGAGGACCATTTATAATGCGCCAACTCAGTTAAAATGAAAATGTCCTGTCTTTCTTTTTAGGACAGCATTGTAGCAGACAATGTTCTAGAATGAAATGACATCGTAGTTTATTAGTCATGGCGCATTTATATGACAAAGACAGACAGAACTTAATATCATGCAATTGTAATGTCAAGCATTTTTGGTGATATTTTGACACATTGGTTTCTCTCTGGTGAAATTCTGCAGTCTTTGAAAATTAAGTACTCGTGGTTACGTTTTATTTAAAAAAAAAGGTTTTTGTGTTGTTCTTCTTGATAGTGCTATTTTATTAATTTTCCTTTTTTTTGGTGTGTGTGTGTGTCTTTTACGACTTTTTCTTGAGGCTTCTTCAAATATAATATTTACGTATTTCAAATTTTTGATAAAATGGTTTTTTTTTTTTCAATTGAAGGATGGTGGAATAAAAATTCAGTGTAAATCAACTATGAAATTCAGTTGTTAAAAATAATCTTTGTTTTTAAAAACGGCTTAACAGTAGTTAGAGTTTCGATACCGGACTTAAAAGTTAATATTTTTTGTTTCAAAGCTCGCATAAGGCTGGTTCGGCGTCTTCAGCAGACAGCGGTGTTCAAAGCCACCCCGTTAGGACTGGCCACCCTGGCTCCATGCGGACTTGATTTGATGAATTCGGTGCCGCTTATCCGCGTTCAGACTAGCGCTTTTACCATTCTTCTTGTAGCTAATGTCGCAAAAATCGTAAGCACAAAATATCAGACCGTTCACACTCTTGATTTGAAAGTTTTGATTCGGTTGGGGAGGGGGGGGGGGTTCTAGGTGAAACGAAAATAGGTTGAGTACGGTGCATTCGGGAAGAATGATTGATGTTGACATCTTTTCCCCACCTTGAAAACGTATTAACAAAAGAAGAGGTGAAATCATAGAGACGATAGAGACATTAGGCACGGATTTGGAAAGAACTTAAATCCCAGAAAACTGGTTTTATCGTCGCTGACTGACGTCATAACTAAGACCGATAGCTATAATAACTCGAACGACAATAAGAACGTAGTCTTACCGCATCAGCGTGGGCTGCGCCGACATGCCAGTGTTGGTCCAGAACATATACGATGGGACTGAGTTTGCTGGGGTATCTCTTTTTCTAGAATTTGGTAACTCAATCTATTGTAATTTTTTTTTTTTGTATTTTCGAAATAAGAAAAAACGAAATCTTGAATTTAGAGTACGTTTAGTCAAACACTAGTGGCAGACGGATATTCGTCCTTTTTTTATTATTAATATCTCTGTTCATTTCTGGAAAAGTAAAACTACTATATAAAATTGTGGGTTGTGTAGATTAGCACCGGATGAACCAGACTTAATTCAAAAGTACCAGTCTAACACAAAATATGTCCCTGCTTTGAGATGATACTTTTTGAATTTACCAGAAATACCTATATGAGATGATGTTACTTATAAGTCACAACATGCATCCGGTAACTGTCTAATAATGGGAATCGGCACACGTACATGGGCTAGAGATGATAGTGGTTTATTTCGCAACTGAAAAACAGACGATTTGCTTTTGTCAGATTACTAATCATTATAACATGAAACTGTCTGTTGCAGGGTGAATAATAATTCACGGTCCTTGCCAGAACAAATATACCGCGTACAATTTCATCTCTTTGCAAACTATCTTGTAAAGGTCCAGAATTACATCAATTTTTCTTCGTTCGTAATGTTCAAACTTTTGCTTAATGGTATCTCCTCCGCAACAGTTAACCCGAAGGTATTAAAATTAACTGTAGCCGACAGGCCTATACAAGACAGACACATCGTTGTTTGAATGTCTGCTAGTTTACTACTTAACTGAGTAGCTACAGCATAAAAGTCAAACATCTGCTTCCACAATATCCAATTCGCTGACATTCCATCTTCAGTAACTTCCAACTCTCTTAGACGACATGCAGCATTAGATTCGTTCGCTACACTAGGCATTTTTTCACAATAAAACTAAACTTCCTTTTAACCCTTTCGTCACCCTTTCGTCACCCTGAACCTCATATGAGGCTCCTACTTCAAATAACAATATTGAGAGACAAAAATATTGAATTTAGTATTTTTTTTTCACTGATATCAGTATCATTAATTCATGTAGAAAGTATGTGAGGCTCTTAACTGGATGCATAAATCGTGCCTAGATTGCAGTACTAGTCCATTTACCGTATTTTCCGGTAATAACGCCGCAAATAGATAATTATTTCTATTTATAGAACTAGTTTAACGCCGCACCGAGAATAACACCGCACTTTTTAAAAAGTATTGTAGAATCAAGCTTATCAAGTTTAGATGTGTTATTTTAGGTAATACTATAAAGTAGTACACATAAAATTAAACAATTATAATTAAAATAATTTACCATGTAATATATAAATTTACGATGTTTGTCAATACGTCATTATTAGTATAATTTTTTTATCTATTTTTAGAATATACATATGCATATATATATATATATACTACGGCCTGTTTTCTACTTCAGAAAATCCGTCAAAAT